>CM055121.1:721438369-721760869 GCA_029206835.1 Rana muscosa | reverse complement strand
AAACCCCCCAGGTCTCAAATGTATGATCTCATTCACCTGAGCAGAAAGTGGCTACAGCCAGAGACTTTGTCCGCACCAAAGATTGTGGAACGTGTTGTAATGGATCGGTTTTTGAGAGCTCTTCCTACTGCCATCCAAAAGTGGGTAAGCCATGGAGACCCAGAGACGGCCGATGGTCTTGTGGATCGTGTGGAGAAATACTTGGCTACAGAGAACCTGACGGCCTCTTCCAGAGACACTCGGACTTTCCACCCTAAGACCAGACCATCCCCAGGGGCGGATAAGATGATTCCAAGGGGTAAGGGTGGAGAGAGTGAGAGGGTGGGAGCTCTACCCCAAGTTTGGCGAGAACAGCCCGGGAAATCAGCGGCTCAAGAGGCGGCAAGAAGGATCATTTGCTACCGCTGCCGGCAAGCGGGACATATTGCAGCAAATTGCCCGGTTTTGGAGGAACCCATGCAGTGTGACTTTCTGACGGGCAGACGTCAGTCGCTGTGTGCGACAGTCGCATGCACTGCCATTCGGGGAACTGAGAAACATTTATGCAAAATGTGTATTAATGGTAGAAATGTTGTGGTATTGCTGGATTCAGGTAGCCTTGTGACCCTGATAAAGGCTGAATTAGTTAAAACAGAGGTCTCTGGGAATAGCAAGGTAGCTGTTATTTGTGTGCATGGGGACACCCGAGAGTATCCAGTGACTACAGTGTGTTTCGAGACCCCCAAAGGTACCCTTTCTCATCCAGTGGGCTTAGTGTCTCAGTTACCGCATGACGCCATTGTGGGAAGGGATTTTCCGAAGTTCTGGGAACTGTGGGATGATCCTGAGCCCCCCACTGGTGCCCCTATGTACCAGGAATATGATAGCCAGAACTCCTCTGAGAGTGGTGAGGACTCTCCCGAATTTCCCTTGTCAGTATTGGCAGGGGAGACTCAAGAAACTGGAGAGGAGCCCACCTCCTCAGACGAAAACCTACCGTCTGTGGAGTTTTCTGATCTTGAGGTTCACAGGGAAAACTTTGCCACAGAACAGTTGAAAGACCCCGCCCTAATAAAGGCACGGGAAAACGTAGTGAAAATAGATGGCGAGTTAGTGAACCCAGATAATACCTGCACTTACCCATACTTCAGCGTAGAGAAGGACCTACTGTATCGGGTGGCAAAAAGGGCAGAAGAAACCGTTGAGCAGCTTGTGGTGCCCAAACCTTACAGGAAGTTGGTGTTGGAGTTGGCCCATGGGCACATTCTTGGAGGTCATCTGGGGACAGAGAAAACCCGAGAGAGGGTATTACAGAGATTCTATTGGCCTGGGGTGATGAAGGACATAGAAAATTATTGTTCCTCCTGCCCTGTGTGTCAGAGGTCGGCCCCGATGCCACACTTCCGTAGCCCGCTGGTCCCTCTACCCATCATTGAGGTCCCGTTTGAGAGAATCGCAATGGATTTGGTAGGTCCTATAATCAAGTCCGCTAGGGGGCACCAGTACATATTGGTTATAATGGACTATGCCACCCGTTATCCAGAAGCGATCCCTCTCAGAAATACCTCGGCCAAAACCATAGCCAAAGAGCTATCTCTTGTTTTTAGCCGGGTGGGTATTTGTAAAGAACTGCTTACGGACCAAGGTACACCCTTTATGTCCCGGGTTATGAAGGAGCTGTGTAAATTGTTCAAAGTGACGCAATTACGTACATCTGTGTATCACCCCCAAACCGATGGGCTGGTTGAAAGATTCAACAAAACCCTAAAACAAATGTTGAAGAAAGTGGTGGATAGGGATGGAAAGGATTGGGACTGTCTACTTCCTTATTTGATGTTTGCTATTAGGGAGGTGCCCCAATCCTCTACGGGATTCTCCCCCTTTGAGTTACTGTATGGGAGACACCCAAGAGGGCTGTTGGATATTGCCAAGGAAACTTGGGAAAGTGAGAGTTCTCCCCACAGGAGTGTGATTGAGCATGTCGCCCTGATGCAAGATCGAATTGCACAGGTAATGCCCATCGTGAAGGAACATTTGGCCCAAGCGCAGTTGGCACAGCAGAGAGTGTACAACCGTGGAGCCAAGACCCGTACCTTTTCCCCGGGGGATAGGATATTGGTACTTGTCCCTACGGTTGAAAGTAAATTCCTTGCCAAATGGCAAGGCCCCTACGAGATAATGGAAAAAGTGAGCGAAGTGAATTACAAGGTCAGACAACCAGGAAGGCGAAAGCCCGAACAGATCTATCACGTTAATCTGTTGAAAGCCTGGAGGGATAGAGAGTCCCTAGTCGCAGACACTTGGTCACCAGCTCAAACTGGTTGCGTGATTCCTGAGGTTGGAATCGCAGCCACCTTGTCACAACCCCAACAACAGGAGGTTAAGGAGTTTGTGCTTCGCAACAAGGAGGTATTCTCTGAGCTGCCGGGACAAACATCTGGGGTAGAGCATGACATTATTACCCCGCCCGGTGAAAGGGTGAAGTTAAAACCCTATCGGATCCCAGAGGCCCGACGGGAGGCAATACGGGAGGAAGTACAGAAAATGCTGAACTTAGGGGTGATAGAGGAGTCCCAAAGTGATTGGTCTAGTCCCATTGTGTTGGTGCCTAAACCGGATGGGAGCTGGCGATTTTGTAACGATTTTCGTCAGTTGAACAAAGTTACAAAATTTGACACCTACCCCATGCCACGTATAGATGAGTTGATCGACCGGCTGGGAACAGCCCGATACATGACGACTCTTGACCTCACAAAAGGGTATTGGCAAATCCCCCTGGCCAAGTCAGCCAAAGAGAAAACCGCATTTGTAACCCCAGACGGGGCGTTCCAATATAAAAGAATGCCGTTCGGGTTACAGAATGCGCCGGCCACATTCCAGCGGAAAATGGACCAGATGCTGAGGCCCCATCGGAAGTATGCTGCGGCTTACCTGGATGACGTAATTGTCCATAGCACAGATTGGGCCTCACATCTGCCAAAAGTGCAAGCAGTCCTGGACTCTGTTCGGGAAGCAGGGTTTACGGCTAACCCCAAGAAGTGTACCATTGGGCAGGAGGAGGCCAAATATCTTGGGTACACCATTGGGAGGGGAGTAATAAAACCCCAACTCAACAAAGTCGAGGCCATCCAGAGTTGGCCACGTCCCAACAGCAAGAAGCAGGTACGAGCCTTTCTGGGAATCGCTGGGTATTATCGGCGATTCATTCCCCACTTTGCTTCTAAGGCTGTGCCCCTAACCAACCTGACGAAGGGGAAAGGGTCGGTCATGATTAAATGGACCCCCGAGGCTGAGGCAGCATTCCAATTCTTGAAACAAGCCTTATGTAGCCAGCCAGTGTTGTACTCACCCGACTTCTCTAGAGACTTTGTCGTACAAAGTGATGCGTCAGATGTGGGGTTAGGAGCAGTATTGTCCCAGGTCTGGAACGGGGAAGAGCACCCAGTCATTTACCTCAGCAGGAAGTTGAAGTCCCATGAGGTAAATTACGCCACCGTTGAAAAGGAGTGTTTAGCGGTGAAGTGGGCTCTAGATTCCCTTCGGTACTACCTGCTAGGTAGGCACTTTGACATGGTTACGGATCACGCTCCGTTAAAGTGGATGGCTCAAAACAAGGAAACAAATAGAAGAGTGAATAGGTGGTTCCTGGCCCTCCAGGAATTCAACTTCACAGTAAAGCATCGCCCTGGCGTTCAAATGGGGAATGTGGATGCTTTGTCTCGAGTACATGAATGCCTGATTGCTGGTGTTCCAACCCTGAGGTTAAAACAAGAGGGGGGGGTATGTGACAGCAGGAAGGTAAAGTCACCTGGTTGCATCCAGGGGGGTAGATATATTTCGCCCAGATTCAGGCTTTACGCCGATTTATACAGCTAGGTGGAGAGTTGTATAAGCCCAGCTGAGACTAGTGGGCTCATTGATGACTCATACCTCTAGGGAGAGGGCTGGGCGTCGTGCAGACAGGGAGTTGATGAGGCCAGCTGAAGCTTGTCAGCTCATTTAGGCCTCTATAAAAAACTCCCAGATTCATTAGATGTTAGCTCATGCCTGGAAGCAGACCTGTGTGGACTGTCTAGGGAGAGTGAACCCCTGTGCGGTGAGAGAAAGCCTGTGTGGCTATATTTTGCTTGGACATTTAAAACCAGGGACTAGGACAGCACTAGGCTGATCCCAGTTGTTAGTTAGGAAACCTGTATGTTTAGTCAGAGGTCAAGTTGACCAGGATTTATTTTGTTTGTTTTTTTTGCTTTGCTGTGTTTTTGTCACTGTAAATAGAAAATAAACGGCACCTTTTTGATTTTGAAAACCACAACCTCCGTCTGCTGGGCCTGTTTTTGTGTGGGGAGCCCATCCCGGGGGTCACACACACCCGCTGCCGAGCTAACCCCCTCACAATACATACATATACACACACACACACACACACACACACACACACACACACAGTATTTCCACTGAGAATTTCATTTAGTCGTCTGTTCGGAGTTGTATTAGTGGAGAGATTAGACAAAATAATAGAGATGTTCTAATCATTTTTGGACTGGTACAATGGATCTGTGGTCTCTTCTTCAGTTGCATTTTTTTATTATCACAAAGCTATTTACACACTTGGTTACATTTTAGCAAAACACAAAACAATTTAGATTAAAGAGCTCTCAGGATTCTAATCAATGTGATATTTGTAATGAATGCAAAAACTGGAATGTATGACTCTTGCAAATCTTTTACCATTTAGACATTTGGCACTCTTGTGTAAATTACCGAATCAGCTTTCTTCTATAAATGAGAGGATAAATATTGTGGCTGAAAAATCAAGCATGCACCATACATGTGCTGATTTTTTGAGCAATGCAGATCTAAAACACTCTGATTTCCGGTTAATTTATGACCATTTAAAAATATACAACATTCCCAGATACAATTGTACAAGAAAAAAAAAAAAAGAAGGAGGTTAGAACAGTGGTGGTCAACATACTTTAGACAGGGGGCCTGAAGTGTAGCCCGACATCACTTATAGCGGAGGTCCACCTAAAAAAAATAAAAATATTAAAAGCCAGCAGCTACAAATACTGCAGCTGATGACTTTTAATAAATTGACACTTACCTGTCCAGGGTGCCCGCGATGTCGGCAGCAGAAGACGAGCAATCGCTAGTCTCTCAGCTGCCCCCGCCGCCATCCTTGGTGAGGGAATCAGGAAGTGAAGCGTTGCGGCTTCACTTCCCGGTTCCCTACTGCGCATGCGCGAGTAGCGCAGCGCGTCCTAACTGGTCCCTGCTGTCTTCTGGGAACTGTGTGTTTCCCAGAAGACAGCGTGGGGGGACAGGAAGGGGCGTAACTCCCGCGGGAGTCTATGCCCGGAAGTGGGTGCAAATACCTGTATTATACAGGTATCTGCACCCCCTCCCCCCTGAAAGGTGCCAAATGTGACACCGGAGGGGGGGAGGGTTCCGAAAAGCGGAGGTTCACTTTTTGTGTGGACCTCCGCTTTAGGGACCACACATAATATTTGGTTGGTGCAATGCTACAATATGTAGACAATGTAGACATGTATAGTAGATGTTGTAGACTGCAGGCATGTATAGTAGACGTTGTAGACTGCAGGCATGTATAGTAGACGTTGTAGACTGCAGGCATGTATAGTAGACGTTGTAGACTGCAGGCATGCATAGTAGATGTTGAAGACTGCAGGCATGTGTAGTAGATATTGAAGACTGCAGGCATGTGTAGTAGATATTGAAGACTGCAGGCATGTATAGTAGACGTTGTAGACTGCAGGCATGCATAGTAGATGTTGAAGACTGCAGGCATGTGTAGTAGATATTGTAGACTGCAGGCATGTATAGTAGATATTGAAGACTGCAGGCATGTATAGTAGACGTTGTAGACTGCAGGCATGCATAGTAGATGTTGAAGACTGCAGGCATGTATAGTAGATATTGAAGACTGCAGGCATGTGTAGTAGATATTGAAGACTGCAGGCATGTATAGTAGACGTTGTAGACTGCAGGCATGCATAGTAGATGTTGAAGACTGCAGGCATGTGTAGTAGATATTGTAGACTGCAGGCATGTATAGTAGATATTGAAGACTGCAGGCATGTATAGTAGACGTTGTAGACTGCAGGCATGCATAGTAGATGTTGAAGACTGCAGGCATGTATAGTAGATATTGAAGACTGCAGGCATGTATAGTAGATGTTGTAGACTGCAGGCATGTATAGTAGACGTTGTAGACTGCAGGCATGTATAGTAGACGTTGTAGACTGCAGACATGCATAGTAGATGTTGAAGACTGCAGACATGCATAGTAGACATTGTAGACTGCAGGCATGTATAGGAGACATTGTAGACTGCAGACATGCATAGTAGATATTGAAGACTGCAGGCATGTATAGTAGATATTGAAGACTGCAGGCATGTATAGTAGACGTTGTAGACTGCAGGCATGTATAGTAGACGTTGTAGACTGCAGGCATGCATACTAGATATTGAAGACTGAAGGCATGTATAGTAGACGTTGTAGACTGCAGACATGCATAGTAGATGTTGTAGACTGAAGACATGTGTAGCGCCCTGCTCCCAATGAGTGGGCGCTATGTGTGAATATTATAGTTGTCTGAGCAATAGTTTGGCTCAGAAGGATTGTGTTCAAAATTATACTTCTGTTTCAGTTCAGCTGGTTGCATGATTTTCCCCCTGACGGTGGGTGTCGATGTCACCACTGGTCAGGGTTGGAAAGGCAACAGGCTGGATGCATTGGGTATCTCTTTCCCAGAAGCAGCCCAGGGGGCGTGGTCAACCCGCTGTGCATTCTGGGGGAGGGTACTTAAGGGACAGACACTATTTTGGTCAGGGTTCGTTTGTTGGGGGTGGGCGTCTCCCGATCCCGACCTGAGGGCCCTCCTGGCCTCAGGGATGCGCTGGCAGTTTCCGCCCTGGGGCCACTTTGGCCTGAGGCTCCATTACTGAGAGGTAGGCCCAGGAGTCACTGGGGCCTACTGATCCAGGGATGATCCTGTGTCGCCTTGCCTGCGGGAAGGGACCGAGCAATTGAGGACTCAATTGGAGGATGTATCCGGATCAAAATCTACCTCACAGTGCTGCCGGAACGGCTGAAAGATCTTGGCACTGAGAGCTGTGTTCTTTTCATCAGAAGGTAACCCAGTGAGTGGTTGCACAAGTCTGTGGCAGAGACTATTGAGCAAATTCCATTTTCACAAGTCTGTGGCAGAGACTATCTGTGATCAAGCTACGCACCGGTTGCTAGGCCGGTGAGAGTGAGCCTATCCGGTGGTTGCTGAGTCCAGCGTGAAGACAGTTGTTCCTCTGGACCTAGGAAAATACCTGCGATCCGCAAGTAAGGTACCCGAGTCCTCCCCATCCCATCACCCCC
Organism: Rana muscosa; assembly: GCA_029206835.1. Taxonomy (NCBI): domain Eukaryota; kingdom Metazoa; phylum Chordata; class Amphibia; order Anura; family Ranidae; genus Rana; species Rana muscosa. Next base: position 721,753,497 of record CM055121.1, on the reverse strand, counting down.
TCTGTTGGAAACTTTAATCAATAAATCCCTTAAAAGAGACTGTGTTGGTGCAAACCTTCTTCTGGACAACTCTTCAAGGAGAACCCCTGAGACGAGCGTATGGAACAGTGAGGTAATGTGCAAGGCCCAAAATTAAACCAGCAGCTCCTGCGGAGGTATCGCTACACATGTATAGTAAATGTTGAAGCCTGCAGACATGCATAGTAGATGTTGAAGCCTGCAGACATGCATAGTAGATGTTGAAGCCTTCAGACATGCACAGTAGATGTTGAAGCCTGCAGACATGCATAGTAGACGTTGAAGCCTGCAGACATGCATAGTAGACGTTGAAGCCTGCAGACATGCATAGTAGACGTTGAAGCCTGCAGACATGCATAGTAGACGTTGTAGACTGCAGACATGCATAGTAGACGTTGAAGCCTGCAGACATGCATAGTAGACGTTGAAGCCTGCAGACATGCATAGTAGACGTTGAAGCCTGCAGACATGCATAGTAGACGTTGTAGACTGCAGACATGCATAGTAGACGTTGTAGACTGCAGACATGTATATGTAGCGCCCTGCTCCTATTGGGTAGGCGATAGTGTAAATTTAGTTGTCTGAGCTGTAGTTTAGCTCAGAATAATTGTACCAAATTATGGATCTCTGTTCCAGTTCAGCTGGGTTGCACATTTTTCCACCTAACTGTGAGTGTCGCTGTCACCACAGGTCAGGGATGGAAATGCAGCATGCTGAATGTATTGGGTACCTCTTGCTCAGAAGCAGCTCAGTGGGATTGGTCACCCCGCTGTGCATTCTGGGAGAGGGTACTTAAGGAGCAGACAACATTTTTGCGGCGTCTTCCAATCCTGACTCGACGGCCCTCCTGACTCAATTGGAGGATGCATCTGGATAAAAATCTACCTCAGAGTGCTGCTGACCTGGCTGTAAAGATCCTGGTACTGTGTGCTATGTCTTCAGAACTTTACCAAGTGTGTGGTTACCCAAGTCTATGGCAGAGACTTTTGAACAAGCTCACACCGGCTGCTAGGTCAGTGAGAGAGGCCCACCTGATGGTGGCTATATCCAGTGTGAAAGTGGTTTGTCCTCTGGATTAGGAAAATACCCGTGATCCGCAAGCAAGGTACCTGAATCACCCCTAACCCTCCATCCCTCTGTCTGGAAGTTCTTTAATAAAACCCTTGAGAAAAAGAAACTAAGTGTTTGGTGCAGACATTTGTGAACAACTCTTCAAGGAAGACCCCTAGAACGGACGTGGTGAACAGTAAGGTAACGGCAGGCTCAAAATCTTAAAACCAGTGGCCCCTATGTGGGTATTGCTACATGTAGGGGCTCGAGTCCGGGATTTGCCGTTACCGGTTGCAACTTAAGTGGACTGTTCACCGGGGCTTATGCTACAGAGGGCTCTGGACTGTGTCGTTTTCTTAAAAAAGGGGTTAATTTGTGGATCACTTCTTGGCCGCGTGGGCCGTGGGCGGAGCCAATAAAAAAGGAAAAACACACAAACTGCGTGACTGAAGAAACAAGTGGGAGGAGTTCCCGCCTGTTTTCTGCGCGAGAAGCCACGTGTGTCCAACGCTCAACCGAGAGTCGCAATACTGCCATGTCTCTGGTTCCAGTGATGCAGTCTGCTATGGGGCCCAGGATATCTCCTGTGGGTACCGCTACAAGTGCCATGCTGCCGGGAACTGTGCTGATGGACACTGGCATTCGGTTGAAGCCGCATGGGCGGTTCGTACTTTATGTGATTGGAGATGTGGAAGCCCTGGGTATGCTGTGCAACAGGTGCAAAGGACTGGCTTTAAACCACCGTCCATTTGTTCGGTGCCTACATTGCGGGGAGTACCTGTTTGCCGTAGAGCAGCCCACCATGCCACCCCGTGCCTACCAGATGGACTGGGCCATGGGCATTGCTACCGAGGAGGCTGGGGCCTTTGCTTCTGCGGCTAGACCTGCGCTTGCCACATCCGCTACAACAGTCATTTCAGAGGGAGATGGCACTGTTACTGCCATTGAGAAGTCATCAGCGGACGTCGCCAATGTTGTTACCTCCACTACTACTACCTCCGCTGTATTTGATCCCGCTGCACCTGTCCAAAGGAAAGTCGGATATGTGAAAGCCTCCCACGGCCGCAGTCGAGGCCTACCCCAAAGACTACCCGGACCAGATCCAAAAGGAAAGTCTGATTCCTGAGAAGTCCACGACAGGAACGGGTGAGAGATCTGGGGAGAGTGCACATGCGGGGACTGTTTGTAGATATATGCCTGCGGAGGAGTTACGGGACTCTGAATTAGATTCCTTATCGAACATCTCTGGGGACGATGACTTGTTCGAGACCATGTCTCAAGAGATGCTATGGGCCAATGGAGATGATGTTGCTTCGCCCTTCACCTTTTCCGAATGGGCAGCCATGGACTCGAGGAAGACAACACCCAGTGTGGAAACCCCAGTTGCTACTAGTGAAATCCTGCCCAAGGTTACCAGTTCGTTTGGGTCAGGAAAGCGGTCCGTAAATGCTATGGTGCAAAAGTCCCCGGCTTCTTGTATACCTCCTGGATTTGGAAGCACCAGATCTTTGCCTAGGCTTGCCCGGTCACAAAGATTACTGAACAAGCGTGTAGCCACTGAATACGGATTGGAGATTCCCTACGATCCCAGAGAAATCATGCAAGAGATCGAGGCCAACAGAGAAAAATGGTAGAGGCTGTTTGGGACTATTTGGCCATGCCTAAACTGTTCCGGAGAACAGGTCATTCTCCTACAATGGATGATCGCTTTAATGGGTGCTTGTTGCACTGGAGCTACGGCAGACACATTCATGCCGACAAAGTGGTCATCTGCAGGCCTGGAAAAGACAACTATGTGTACTTCATCACCACTTTAGACAAACAGGGGAAACCACTGACTCTGCCTGACCCCCGATTTTACTGGTGATTATCTATAGTGACTGTTCTGGTTGTCGTTTTGCTAAAGAAGAAGATTTTTCTTTTTTTTTTCTTTTAAAAAGAACTGTGGGGTATATAGCTAGGTAGTGATAGGTTACCGGAAACTTTGGAGTCACGATTCCTCTACCTGGTCCAGCACTTGTGTTTAAAGACTCTGTCATGTTGTTCTTCTGCCACTAGGTGGTGGGAGTTTGCTCAACAAAACTGGACTTTGTTTCTTTTACATCTAGCTACTCACACACAAAACTAGACATGGGGAAAGAAAGGCTAATTTCTTTGGAAGTGAGGCTTTGCTTCCCGTTGTACAGTGTTTTATATGATTGCCTGTGTCTGTTTTGTTTTGTCTTGTCTTGTAGGTATATGGATCTTCTGTAGTTTAGCTCAGAATAATTGTACCAAATTATGGGTCTCTGCTCCAGTTCAGCTGGCATAGGCGTGCGCAGGGGGGGTGCCGGGTGTGCCTGGGCACACCCTAATCACCACGGGCGCCAGTGCCATTCAGTGTACCGAAGTGTGCAGGCAAACTATAAGGGTCGCATTTGGGACCTGGCCCCATGCTTCGAGTGGCCGTGCGGCTCCCAACATACTTGTCTACACCTGGATGAGAGGGGCAGCGGGACGGCATATAGAACAACCGATGCTCGGCATTTTCCTCCCTGCAGCCCTTAAATGCCTGCGGGAGGAAGAGGAGGAGAAGTGAGCATTCAGGGGCTGCAGGGAGGAAAATGCAGAGCATCGGTTGTTCCATATGCCATCCCGCTGCCCCTCTCATCCAGCCTGGTCTTACGTTTCCATCGGCTGCTAGAACTGCTGGCACCGCCTCCCAGCTCCCCCTGACTCCTTGGTTCCAAGTAACTGCTGCAGGACCGCCCACCCAGCCTCTCCGCAGCTCCGCCCATTAAATTTCTAGCAGCGGGCACATGGGCGCATGGGGCATGGCGTCCGGGGCAGTGGAAGAGCCAGCTGATCCAGTAGCTAAGGGGGAGGAGCGGAGAAGGTCTCCACTGTGTGCGGAGACGCATGAAGCCTGGAGGGAGTCGGAGACGCAGCAAGCATGGAAATGGGAATCCACACTGAGAGCAAGTGAGTGCCGCTGATCACCCCCCCACACAGCACTACAACTGATACCATGCCCTTCAGCATTTCCACTCATCCACCCCCCCCCACCACTGATCCCATGCCCCTCAACACTGCCACCCATCCTATCCCCCCAGCATTGTCACTGATCCCATTCTCCTAGCACTCCAACTGATCCCAATCCCCCCACTGCCACTCATCCCACCCCCCCAGTACTGCCACTAATCCCCCTACCACTGCCAATGATCACCCCCCCCCCCCCAAGCACTGCCACTGATCACCTCCCCCCAAGCACTGCCACTGATCACCTCCCCCCAAGCACTGCCACTGATCACCCCCCCCAAGCACTGCCACTGATCACCCCCCCCCCCCAAGCACTGCCACTGATCACACCCCCCCCCAAGCACTGCCACTGATCACCCCCCAAGCACTGCCACTGATCCCATAAACCCACAGCACTGCCACTGATCACCCCCCAGCACTGCCACTGAGCGAATTAACCCCCAGCACTGCCACTGAGCGAATTAACCCCCAGCACTGCCACTAATCACCCCCCAGCACTGCCACTGAGCTTATCAACCCCCAGCACTGCCACTGATAACCCCCCAGCACTGCCACTGAGCCCATCAACCCCCAGCACTGCCACTGATCACCCCCCCAGCACTGCCACTGAGCCCATCAACCCCCCACCAGCACTGCCACTGAGCCCATCAACCCCCCAGCACTGCCACTGATCCTCTTAACCCCCCCACCACCGCTGATACCATCAACCCCCAGCACTGCCACTGATCACCCCCCAAGCACTGCCACTGAGCCCATAAACCCACAGCACTGCCACTGATCACCCCCCCCCCCAGCACTGCCACTAATTATCCCCCAGCACTGCCACTGAGCTCATCAACCCCCAACACTGCAACTGATCACCCCCCCCAGCACTGCCACTGAGCTCATCAACCCCCAACACTGCAACTGATCACCCCCCCAGCACTGCCACTGAGCCCATCAACCCCCAGCACTTCTACTGATCACCATCCCTTCAGCACTGCCACTGATTCCATTCCCCTCCCCCACCACCACTGCCAACTGATCCCATCTCCTCCTCTCTCATCCCCACTTTCTCCTTCTGACCGGCTTTGCCATAAGATGTATTGAAAGATTAAAAATTGTTTTAAACACATTTCAAAATGTTTGTTTACATTTATTTAAAATAGTTTTGGTCTGTGTGTAATTTTATATATATATATCACACACACACACACACACACACACACACACACACACACACACATTATATATATATATATTATACGCGCACACGCGCGTTTGAGTTTTGGTGTGCACACCCTAATCCATTAGGCTGCGCACGCCTATGTCAGCTGGGTTGCACATTTTTCCACCTGACTGTGGGTGTCGCTGTCACCACAGGTCAGGGCTGGAAATGCAGCAGGCTGAATGTATTGGGTACCTCCTGCTCAGAAGCAGCTTAGTGGGATTGGTCACCCCGCTGTGCATTCTGGGAGAGGGTACTTAAGGAGCAGACAACGTTTTTGCGGCGTCTTCCAATCCTGACCCGACGGCCCTCCTGGCCTCAGGGATGTGTTAGCAGTTTTTCTGCCTCTGGGCCTGCAGATCCCAGAGGCTCTGATACTGAGAGTAGGCCCAGGAGTTTCTGGGGCCTACTGATCCAGGGATGGTCCTGTGTCGACTTGCCTGCGGGAAGGGACCGAGCAATTGAGGACTCAATTGGAGGATGCATCCGGATGAAAATCTACCTCACAGTGCTGCTGGCCTGGCTGAAAGATCCTGGTACTGTGTGCTATGTGTTTAGAACTTTACCAAGTCTGTGGTTACCCAAGTCTGTGGCAGAGACTTTTGAACAAGCTCGCACCGGCTGCTAGGTCAGTGAGAGAGGCCCACCTGGTGGTGGCTATATCCAGTGTGGAAGCTATTTGTCCTCTGGATTAGGAAAATACCCGTGATCCACAAGCAAGGTACCTGAATCTCCCCTAACCCTCCATCCTTCTGTCTGGAAGTTCTTTAATAAAACCCTTGAGAAAAAAAAAAAAGAGACTAAAGCCCTGTACACACGATCAGATTTCCTATGGTTTTTAAACCAATGGATTTTTCCATCGGAAAACCAATGAAGCTGACTTCCATCAGTCTTGCCTACACACCATCAGTCCAAAAACCGACCCCCCCACCAGCACTGCCACTGAGCCCATCAACCCCCCAGCACTGCCACTGATCCTCTTAACCCCCCCCCCACCACCACTGATACCATCAACCCCCAGCACTGCCACTGATCACCCCCCAAGCACTGCCACTGAGCCCATAAACCCACAGCACTGCCACTGATCACCCCCTCACAGTGCTGCTGGCCTGGCTGAAAGTCCAAAAACCGACCGTTCCAAACGCGGTGACGTAAAACACTCTGATGAGCCGAGATGCGTCGACTTGATTCTGAGCATGCGTGGGTTTTTTAACCGATGGACTTGCCCATAGACGATCGGAATTTGCTATTGGTTTTTTATCCATCGGAAAAATTTAACACATGTTCTATTTTTTGACACCGATGGAAAAAAGACCGATGGGGCCCATACACAATCGATTTGTCCATGGGAAAAAACGATCGTGTGTACAAGGCTTTAGTGTTTGGTGCAGACATTTGTGAAAAACTCTTCAAGGGAGACCCCTAGGACAAACGTGGTGAACAGTAAGGTAACGGCAGGCCCAAAATCTTAAACCAGTGGCCCCTACAATGGTATTGCTACATAGAGTAGATGTTGAAGACTGCAGACATGTATAGTAGACGTTGTAGACAAAATTGAGCAACAAAAGCAGTGCTCGATGGGACTAGTAACAAAAAGAACTTTTGGCAATTTTGGTGCTCAATATAGTTCATTTATTGGATGCACACTTAAGTTAAAAGACAACTGTCAGATGAAAATGATGTAGTTAAAAATCAAACAAAATAAAACTCATTCTCATGGTTGAAGTACTCCAAAATATAATATAAGCGATGTCGCCACACTTCCTGATGACAAGGGGTTAACATCAATGAGTATTCTCGATAGTCCCGATCATGACCGGATGGCTGGATGGCTCAATACACAGAAAAAAAAACAGAGTGGAGAGACACAGCTCTCCGAGATACAGCTGCTGGTTAGTGTCACTGTGCTGCGGGAGGTGTACTGTAGTCCACGCTGCTGGATGTTGACAGTCAAGCAGACTGGTATAGCGAGCAACAACCTGGCGTCCTGGATGGCACTCTGAGTGACATGCACCAATTCCAAAAACCGGAAGCAAAGGTCAGGCCCGGAAGCAAAGAGTACCTGGGTGATGGGCGGATCGCAGGCTCGTTATTGCTGTGGCCACCGTCAGGGGCGTAACTAGAAATCACAGGGTCCCAAAATGTTGCATGCCCCCCCCCACAAAAGAATGGCGGACTTAAATTAAATTGTGGGCGTGGTTTAAAGGGCGTGTGGTTCGAGTCTGAGATGAAAGAAAGAAAGAAAGAAAGAAAGAAAGAAAGAAAGAAAGAAAGAAAGAAAGAAAGAAAGAAAGAAAGAAAGAAAGAAAGAAAGAAAGAAAGAAAGAAAGAAAGAAAGAAAGAAAGAACCTACACCACAATAGCAATATGTGTTTTCCAGAAAGTTTAATCAACAGATAAAGATACTCCAAACACCTGGTGTTAGCGCTTCAATAATCCTCACCTGTACCCAATGCAGCGTAGTCTGCCCGTGCCCAATACTGCCTCACCTGTGCCCACTTGTTCCCAATGCAGCGTGTCCAGTGCCCAATGCAGCGTGTCCAGTGCCCAATGTAGCCTCACATGTGCCCAATACAGCCTCACCTGTGCCCAATACAGCATGACCCATGCACAATGTAGCCTCACCTGTGCAGTGGAAGAGGCGAGCCAGTGGCGGAACTACCGGGGAAGATGAGGAATGCATACTGCAGCCCTCAAATGGCTATTGGCGAGCATGGGGCTGCTTCAGAGTGGGGGGTCGAGCACCGCCCGCACGGTCCCCCAGCCAGGGGAAGTGAGGAGAGGAAGAGACGCGCTGTGCGTACAAGCAGAGAGCTGTAATAGCTTTCATTTGAATGTCCTGCGTTCCCGGGGCTCACCGTCACATAGCCCCACCTCTTGGCCCGGCGCCTTTGATGACGTCACATGTCCCGCATTGGACCGGCGTTCTGTCTATCAAAGGCGCCGGGCCAAGAGGTGGGGCTATGTGACGGTGAGCCCCGGGAACACAGGACAGGGACATTCAGATGAAAGCTATAACAGCTCTCTGCTTGTAAGGACAGCTCGCCTCTTCCTCTCCTCACTTCCCCTGGCTGGGGGACCGTGCAGGCGGTGCTCGCCCCCCAGGAGTATGCATTCCTCCTCTTCCCCACGGGCAGGGCCGGACTGGGAATAAAATCCAGCCCTGGAAAAAATAGGATTTTTATAACAGCTTACCTGTAAAATCCTTTTCTTGGAGTACATCACGGGACACAGAGCGACATAGTCATTACTAATGGGTTATATAGATACCGTCAGGTGCTGGCACTGGCAACTTCCAAAACCGGAAGTACCCTCCCCTATATAAGCCCCTCCCATCCGGGAGCACCTCAGTTTTGTAGCAAAGCAATAAGTGTCCCTAAAGAGGGGCGGGAGCTGTGTCCCGTGATGTACTCCAAGAAAAGGATTTTACAGGTAAGCTGTTATAAAAATCCTATTTTCTTTCTCGTACATCACGGGACACAGAGCGACATAGTCATTACTAATGGGATGTCCTAAAGCAATGCCAAATGAGGGGGGGGATACACCATATATAAGCTGAGCGCTATCAGACATGAGGATCTTTTGCGGCCTGCAACACACTGCGCCCAAAGGCGACATCCTCCTGACTTCTAATGTCCACCTGGTAGAACCTAGTAAACGTGTGTACCGAAGACCATGTTGCGGCCTTACAGATTTGAGCCAGGGGAGGCCTGGTGATGCACTGCCCATGAAGTTCCAACTGCTCTCGTGGAGTGCGCCCTAACTTTGAACGGAGGCGGTCTACTTCTCAAGCCATAGGCTTGTATTATGACCTGTCGAATCCACTTGGCTAAAGTAGATTTTGACGCTGCCTGACCCTTTCTGGGGCCTTCCGGCAGAATAAACAAAGTATCCGTTCTGCGAATCTGAGCAGTGGCTTTTAGATAAGCTTTAACTGCTCTTACTACATCCAAAGAATGCAATAACTTTTCCTCTACCGAAGTAGGTTTGGGGAAAAAAGAAGGAAGAACCACATCTTGGTTCAAATGAAAACTCGATACCACCTTAGGAAGAAAGGCTGGATGAGGACGTAACACTACTCTGTCCTTATGGATAATCAGATATGGCTCCTTACAGGACATAGCTGCTAATTCCGATACTCTTTTAGCCGAACAAATGGCTACTAGAAAAATCAATTTCCTGGTGAGAAGCACCAAGGAAATATGCTGTAGTGGTTCAAATGGTTGTTTCTGTAGAACCGACAAAACCAAGTTTAGATCCCATGGACATATGGGAATATTAACCGGAGGACTAATACGCATCACTCCTTGTATAAAGGCTTTGACTAGTGAATGCGAAGCCAAGGGCCTTTGAAAAAATATTGACAAGGCCGAAATCTGACCCTTGATAGTACTCAAGGCAAGCTTCCTATCTACAGCCCATTGTAGGAAGTCCAGAATCCTACCTATTACGTATTTACGTGGATGCCATTTCCTGGCCTCACACCAGGCGATGTACGCCTTCCAGATTCTATAGTAGATCTGCCTGGATACCGGTTTCCTGGCATTGATCATGGTAGACACCACAGCATTAGAGAGCCCTCTCTTTTTTAGAATGTGGGCTTCAATAGCCAGGCCGTCAAACCTAGGGCTGGTAAGGAAGGGTGGTATATCGGTCCCTGCGAAAGCAGGTCCGGACGATGTGGGAGGGTCCAAGGACTCCCCACAGACATTTTTACAATCTCCGCGTACCATACTCTTCGGGGCCACGCTGGAGCCACCAGAATCACTGGTTTCTTTTCTACCCTGATTCTGCGGAGTAATCGAGGTAACAATTGTGGCGGTGGGAATGCATATATCAGCTTGAACTGATCCCAAGGGAACACTAGGGCATCCGAGCCGCAAGCTAGGGGATCCCTTGTCCAAGAGACAAACCTGTCCACTTTTGCGTTGAATCTGGATGCTAGCAGATCTACATCCGGTGTTCCCCACCGCTGACATATTGTCCGGAAAACCTCGGGATGAAGGGACCATTCCCCTGGGCATAATTGTTGGCGACTTAGAAAGTCCGCCTTCCAATTCTCCACTCCTGGAATGAATACCGCAGATATGGCTGGAACATATCTTTCTGCCCATCTCAGGATGTAATTTACTTCCCTTTGGGCTGCACGACTCCTGGTGCCCCCCTGACGATTGATATATGCCACTGCTGTGGCATTGTCTGATTGAACTCTGACAGGGGACCCTTGGAGTTTGGATGTCCATGCTACTAGGGCATACCGGGCTGCTCGTATCTCTAAGGGCCTTTTCTGCTTCTGACCACTTGCCCTGGAGAGACCATTGCTCCAGTACTGCTCCCCAGCCTATAAGGCTGGCATCTGTAGTGACCACCTTCCAGGAAATCGGACTGAAGGATTTCCCTCTTTCCAGATTCTGGGGAACCAACCACCAGCGGAGGCTCTTGCGAACGGAAGGGGACAAGGACATTGGTAAGTCCAGGGCCTGAACTTTTTTGTTCCAGGCTGACAGTATGGCCCTTTGCAATTTCCCTGAATGGAATTGACCGTAGGGTACTGCTTCGAATGATGCCACCATTTTTCCCAGCAGCCTCATGCACAGGCGTATGGATGGCTGTCTTTTTGAGCCCACTAAGTGGATCAAATCTCTCAAAGACGACCCCTTTTCTTGAGGCAAGAAAATTTTTCTCTGGTCTGAATCCAGCCTTAGCCCCAAGTATTCCAGACTTTTGACTGGTTTTAGGGCTGACTTGTCTCGGTTGATAATCCAACCGTGATATTCCAGATACTTGATTGTCTCGTGAACAACCACTTCTAGTTTTTCCACTGAGTGGTCTATCAGCAACAAGTCGTCTAGATATGCCATTATCGTTACACCTCGTGTTCTTAGATTGGCCAATAATGGGGCCAAAATTTTTGTGAACACTCTTGGTGCTGTGGCCAGACCGAAGGGTAAGGCTCTGAACTGAAAATGGCGGCCTTCTACCGCAAAGCGTAGAAATTTTTGGTGGGCTGGAAAGATGGGAATGTGCAAATAAGCATCCTTGATGTCGATCGAGGCTAACCATTCCTCCCCTTGTAGGGCAGTGGCTACCGATCGGATCGACTCCATCCGGAAAGTCCTGATATGCAGGAATTTGTTTAGCCCTTTTAGATTTAGTATGGGCCTCACGTCCCCGTTTGGCTTCGGAACTGTAAAGAGGTTTGAGTAAAACCCGAACCCCCACTATTCCAGGGGAACCTCTATAATTACTGCTTGAAGCAATAATTGTTCTAGTGCCAACAGGAGGGATCCTCTCTTCTGGGGATCCCTTGGCACGTTTGACCTTATAAAGCGGGAAGAAGGGGAGTTTTTTAACTCCAATTTGTATCCCAGATTTACTGCGGAGAGCACCCATCTGTCTCGGATCGTGTCCCGCCAGGTCTCTGTGAACAACTGAAGTCTTCCCCCCACCCGATTGGGTGGGGGCAACCCTTCATGCATTTGACTTTGGGGGAGGTTTTGTACCTCTCCTGCTCCAGGGCTTTTTGTTACCCTGCAACTGTCCCTGATTTCTACCTCCGGGATTTGACCGAGGAGGCCGTCGGAACTGTTTCACAGCCGATGTCCTAGGGACTGGAGAGGCCGGCCTTTTAAAAGAGGGACCTCTAACTCTATTTTTAACCGGCAAAAGTGTACTTTTACCGCTGGAAATTCTCTGGATATACTTGTCCAGGTCTTCCCCGAATAAGCGCTCCCCATGAAATGGGAAGCTGACCAGCAATTTTTTACAGGGAGCTTCAGCAGACCAGTTCTTGAGCCATAGAAGCCTGCGCATATGTACTACAGACAGCGTAAGGCGGGAGGCCTGATGGATTGAATCCTTTATAGCGTCCACCGCAAAGCATAAGGCTCTAGGTAGATCAGCTAGGGCAAGAGCCTGCTGATCCGGCAAGTCCCTTAAGACCTGTTTCAACTGATCCTTCACTGCTTGGCAGACCCCAATAGCTGCCACTGCTGGTTGTGTCACCAATCCTGCTGTAGAAAAAGCAGATTTTAATAAGGACTCCAATTTTTTATCTATTGGGTCCTTGAACATTTGGACATTTTCCACCGGACATGTCAGTGATTTATTCACACAAGAGATGGCTGCGTCCACTGTAGGGACCCTCCATTTTCTGATGAACTTATCCTCCATGGGATAGACCACCGGAAATCTCTTGGGGGGAGTAAATATTTTGTCAGGATGCTCCCAATCCTGGTAAATGAGCCCCTCCAGTAAAGGATGGATCGGAAAGGAACAAACAGTCTGGGGAGCTTTTAGCGACCCCAACGAGGAGACAGAAGTGGAGGATGGCTCCGCAAGTGGCATTTTAAATGCTGATCGGACCATATTAGTCAGGGACTGAACCCATAACCTTTCAGCATGTGATGCTGAGATCGGCTCTTCCACTGTTGATTCCTCTGCAACCGAATCAACCTCATCCTGATCCCCCTCAGGTAGGTCGACCTCTGTATGGGACTGTTGCTCTGTTAACAGGCACTCTGAGGGGGGAGACGGAGATCGAGCGCTTTTCTCCTGTGACAGGGAAGCAGCGATCAATGCTGACAATCTCTCTTCCAGCCCTCCCAGAGCTGAGGAAAAAACCTCCTCTGTTACATACACAGGAGCAGGTGAACTGAGGACAGCCACAGTACCAGGTACTCCTGAGGGTGCTCTACGGTCACTAACCTCTGATTCTTCAGGGGAGACTGGTGCAGCCAAAGCATGCCCAAGATCCTCAGAGCCCGATGGAGACCCCCTATTCCTCTGGAATTTCTAGTCCCGGAGTTTTTAGACGGCATATTCCTAAGCCACAAAGCTGAGGTATTCCAGCCGAAATACACCAGTTACTGATAATAGTCTAGCATAAATGCTGCTATAAGAAACAGTTGGTGTCTACTAATGTGCCTTTCTAGGGGATGCCTGTATCAACCGCTTGCTGTATGCCTTTAAATGTTGCCAGCTCTGTCTCTGTACTTCATAGCCAGCTTACTACAATATTGTGGTTTTTTTAAACTGCTGGGACGCCCGCACATGCGGCGCGCACAGAGCGTCATCCCCCAGGCTCCGCCCCCTTTCCCGGCTCACCTCTATATATAGAGGCGCGTGCACGCTCGCGGCCACGTGCGCCTTCGGCGCTAATTTCAAAAATGGAAACAAGGGACAGGAGCCAGGGCCCCTCTTTGCCGCAGGCCGGGGGATGGACGAGCACTGCAACATGGCAGAGGAAGCAGTTTCCTATAAGAGAACTCACCATCTGCCTGGACTTTGCTCTGCTGAGAAGAAACGAGTCCACATGACAAGAAAACATTCCACAGCGGCCTCTAGTGGACAAACACAGGTACCGCAGTCTAATATATTAAATATATATATATAAAAAAAAAAAATTATTTTTTTTTCTTGACCACCATTAAAAAATTATTACATTTTTTTAGTAGTTACAGGCATGCACAGAATTTTGCGGGAATACCATTAGGTAACAGACAGAAAGACAAATTAGGCTTGGGGGTCCCCCAATAGAACCAAGTTCCTGGGGGCCCCCACTTACCTGTTCCCCGCCGCAGGACTTTGTTTGGTCCACAAAAGCCCAAACTTCACCTATCACGGCAGGCATTGTAATCAAACCTTCAGGGACCGGGTTCCCAAGGATTCCACTCCCCTGGACCTGTATAGCACCCTGCACAGAAAACATCTTGGTCGTGGGTATGACCAGAGCTCTGGATCCCAGGGTCCAGCTCTCCTAAGAGAAGCATTACAGGAAAAACCTTGCTCTTCCCTGCAAGGCCCGGGTACCGACCGTTTAGCTATGAAGCTTTTTTGGTCGGATCCGGAATAGCTTACTGAGGCCCAAAAGAACCTGTACGCAAGCTCAGTGAAAAACACATGTTTCTTCTTGGCCAACACCTTAGACACTGGCAAAAAACTGAGGTGCTCCCGGATGGGAGGGGCTTATATAGGGGAGGGTACTTCCGGTTTTGGAAGTTGCCAGTGCCAGCACCTGACGGTATCTATATAACCCATTAGTAATGACTATGTCGCTCTGTGTCCCGTGATGTACGAGAAAGAAAATTTAATACCAGCGTAACGTCATTATTTTCTTGTTCATGAAAAGGGAAAACCATACATTTTAAAGCACATTTGAAGAGTGTATTATATATAGATAAGACAGATATGAAATCACATAGGGCTTTATATATATGAACGCAAATTCCAGTTAAAAGTGGTCAATCATCAAGTGCCCCCTTACATTATCGTATTCACTCCCCCCTTACATCACTGACCCCCTCTCAGGTGCGCCGTGCATATCTCAGTCAGTCGGCTCCAGCTCGGTGGCTCTGGTTTTATCCTATATAGCAGGGATATGCAATTAGCGGACCTCCAGCTGTTTCCAAACTACAAGTCCCATGAGGCATAGCGAGACTCTGACAGCATCAAGCATGACAACCAGAGGCAGAGGCATGATGGGACTTGTAGTTTGGCAACAGCTGGAGGTCCGCTAATTGCATATCCCTGCTATATAGTCTCTACAGTCCACACACATCTGACTTCTCCCATGACCCCCATCCCGGCAGTGCTCCCACTCTTGACTCCTCTCCAGACTCCCTCAGAGACTGCAGACATGATACAGGAGATGGTCAGGGGCTGCAGACACAAGAGCTCAATGCAGCCTCACCAGTGCCCATCAAATGCAGCCTCACTGTGCCCATCAAATGCAGTCTCACTGTGCCCATCAAATGCAGCCTCACTGTGCCCATCAAATGCAGCCTCACTGTGCCCACCAAATGCAGCCTCACTGTGCCCACCAAATGCAGCCTCACTGTGCCCACCAAATGCAGCCTCACTGTGGCCACCAAATGCAGCCTCACTGTGGCCACCAAATGCAGCTTTACTGTGCCCATCAAATGCAGCTTTACCCACAAATTCAGCCTCACTGTGCCCATCATTGCAGCCCCTCCTATGCCCCATGTCCCAGTCTGCAGTCCCTGTCTGTGGGAAGGTGTGTTGTTGATGCTCGATACGGTACCTTCTATGCAAGCAGGATATCCATGATCGCCATCAGCAGGCAGGGTCTGTTCTAGTTTTGGATGGGGACAGTGCTCCTTCCAGAGGATCTGTTTGCTGTGAGATGCAGTGGTCCCTGGCCACCTGCACCTTCAACTGTCCTCATTTTCTGCCCCCAGACAGCCTGTCCTCTGGTCCTGGGGAAGTGAGAGCACTGGGTGGGAGCTGGAGAGAAGGGGAAGCGGAGAGCACTGGCGGGGTTGGAGAGCACATGGGTGGGGGCAAAGAGCAGGGGAATGGAGATCACAGGAGTGGGGAGCGGAGATCGCTGGGGGGGGGGCTTGAGAGCACTGGGGGGGGAGCCAAAAAGAACAGGGGTGGAGAGCATGGGAGGCTGGAGAGCACTGAAGGGGCTAAGAGTGTGGGGGGTAAAGATCACTGGGGGGGATCTTGAGAGCACTGGGGGGGCAGAAAGAACAGGGGTGGAGAGCACGGGGGCTTGAGAGCACCAGTGGAGGCCAGAAAAAAAAAAAAAAAAAAAAAAAAAAGGGGTGGAAAGTACGGGGGGCTGGAGAGCACTATGGTGGGCGGAGAGCACTGGCGGGGTTGGGGAGCACATAGGTGGGGCAAAATGCAGGGGGGAGTGGAGAGTAGTACAGGGGTGGGGAGCGGAGAGTGCTGGGGGGGAGCTTGAGAGCAATGGAGGGGGAGCCAAAAAGAACAGGGGTGGAGAGCACTGGGGGGGGAAAGAACAGGGGTGGAAAGAACAGGGGTGGAGAGCACTGGGGGGGGGACGGACAGGGGTGAAGAGCACTGGGGGGGAAAGAACAGGGGTGGAGAGCACTGGGGGGGGGGGAAGAACAGGGGTGGAGAGCACTGAGGGGGAAAGAACAGAACAGGGGTGGAGACAGGGGTGGAAAGAACAGGGGTGGAGAGCACTGGGGGGGGGGCACAGTCTGGGGGGAGTGGAGAGCACTGGGATGGTGGCTGGAGAAGGATGGGGAGAGCTTGAGAGCAGGGGGGCAGCAAGAACAGGGGTGGAGAGAACTGTGGGGGGGGGGCTGGAGAGTGTGGTGGGGGTGGAGAGCACTGGGGGGGGGGGCAGTAAAAGAAGTTGGATAGGAGGAGAAGCAGGGCGGCTACATATAGAGGAATTGAGCTTTCTATTGTCCTCCATACAGCCGCGGAATGCTTGATTCTCCTCCTCTCCCTCCTGCAAGCATTCAGCGGCTGCATGGCGGACAATAGAAAGCTCAATTCCTCTATATGCGGCCCCCCTGCCGAATCCGATCCTCTTATCCAGGCACATAGGGCAGGCTGTACGGCGGGCATCTCCTCATAGAGCTGGCTGAGTCTGTGTGTGTTCGGCGGCGGGCGGCACTGTAACGCGGTCCCGCCCCCCCTAGACCGGCTTGTGTGATAGTAGATAAAATGAGTGTTCAGCCTATCACACGAGCCAGTCTAGGGGGGGCGGGACCACGTTACAGTGCCGCCCGCCGCCGAACACACACAGACTCAGCCAGCTCCGTAATGCACAGGAGCAGGAGAGAGGGGACAGGGAGCGCAGCAACTGAAACCGGCCCCAGCCCACAGGCCCCTCTCGGTTGCGGGCCCCATAGCGGCCGCGTGTGTCGCTATGGCGGTAGTTCCGCCACTGGCCACCGTGACTTACATGTTTCACGCCCTGCGCTTTGTCATCAGTACCCATCAATGCAGCAGGGATCACAGAGAGAAACAACAACTTTAACAATATTAACATAAAGCATATAAGTGCAACTCCATTAGTGCAGCCCCATCAGTGCCACCTCAACAGTGGCCATCAGTGCCACCTCAACAGTGGCCATCAGTGCCACCTCAACAGTGGCCATCAGTGCCACCTCAACAGTGCTGCTTTATCAGTACAGGCCCATCAGTGCCGCCTCATCAGTGCCCATCAGTGCAGCCGTATCAGTGCCCATCAGTGCAGCTTTAGTGCCCATCAATACAGCCTATCAGTGCAGTCTATCAGTGCTGCCTTATCAGTGCCCATCAATGCAGCCTCACCAGTGCCCATCAATGCAGCCCATCAGTGCCCATAAGTGCAGCCTCATCAGTATCCATCAATGCAGCAGGGATCACAGAGAGGAATCAGGAGGGTTGCTGGCCAGGTCACACAGAGTGGGGTTCTCCCACTGTGACACAGCTTGTATATGAAATGCTGGCTGCTGTCAAACAAAGTCCTTCTGGACCGGCATTGGATCAGTGTGCTGTCTGTCATAGGAGCCATCCAGGAGGCGGGACTTTGTTTGATATACAAGCTGTGTCACAGCGGGAGATCCCCGTTCTATGTGATCTGGCCGGCAATCCTCTTGGTTTCCTGGCTGATTGCTTCTGGCAAAAGCAGTGCAGCCTTTTTTACAGGGCATCAGATCAGGGCTGATGTAGACTGGAGACACATATAGTAGATGTTGTAGACTGCAGACATGTATAGTAGATGTTGTAGTGCAGCATATCAGTACCCAATCATTGCCACCTCATTAGTGCCCATCGGTGGCACTGATTTATGAAAGTCTAAAAGAGAAAACATACAGAAATAACTTTCTTGTACAACATTTTTATGCGTTTTCAGCATTCTTGTATAGCTCCAGCTTTTATGGTCTACATAGTAGGTGCAACAATGCCATCTGGTGAAATAACTAAGGAAGGTAACGAAGGTTTCTTATAACTGTATATTTTTTGGCCTTTACAATTTTTAATGTTTGCTGGGTCTTTGTCCATCCAGCCTGTGCTCTACTGAGTGTACATATGAGTGCATAGTTACAGCAGCTGGGACTTATTACTAATAAGAGGTACATAGAGAAGTGTGGCTACTGTCTACAAATCAACTAGTTCTTACAATTTGTATTTAGCACAGGGTAAAAATGGAAGCAAACGCTTCATTCTTAGTGTGTGCTGATATTACAGTAGTTTCCAGTGTTACACTTCTGCAAATCATTGAGATTTATCTTTCCTCTTACCATGTCTCAAAGTAGCATCTTTGGATACCAGGACCTCAGCCTGGGACCTGTATGCCATCAGTGTAATGGTATCCAGCCTTAGAAAAGGAGAGTATGCAGCAGAAGAGAGTTAAGTGCTAGACAGAAGGGTAAGCAAGGGCTTGTTTTAGGGGCTTAAATATGTGATATGATTGGAGAAGTGTTAGCAGCTAGTGTTAGCAGCTCGCTGTAGGGGTCTGCTTAGGTGTTAGGGGCTCACTGTAGGTGTGTGATTAGGTGTTAGGAGCTCACTGTAGGGGTCAACTTAGGTGTTAAAGTCTTACTTTAGGGGTCAGGTTAATTGTTGGGACTCACTGTTGGAGTCTGGTTAGGTGTTAGGCCTCACTGCAGGGGTCGGGTTAAGTGTTGGGACTCACTGTAAGGGTCTGATTAGGTGTTAGGGACTCACTATAAGGGTCATGTTAAGTGTTAGGGACTCGCTGTAGGAGCATGTATAAGTGTTAGGGGCTCACTGTAGGTGTCAGGTTTGGTAATTACGGGCTCACTGTGTCAGGTTTGGTATTAGGGGCTCAATGTAGGGGTCATGTTAGGTGTTAGGGGCTTACTGTAGGGGTCCGATTAGGTGTTAGGTTTGGTAACTACGGGCTTACTGTAGGTGTCAGGTTTGGTATTAGGGGCTCAATGTAGGGGTCATATTAGGTGTTAGGGGCTCACTGTAGGGGTCTGATTAGGTGTTAGGGGCGCACTGTAGGTGTCAGGTTTGGTGTTGGTAGCTCACTGTAGGTGTCAGGTTTGGTATTAGGGAGTGACTGTAGGGGTCTGATTAGGTGTTAGAGCAGGGTTTCTGAACTCCAGTCCTCAAGGCGCCCCAACGGGTCATGTTTTCAGGCTTTCCATTATTTTTCACAGATGATTTTATCAGTTTCACTGCCTTGTAATTACCACAGCTGTTTCATCTGAGGGAAGACCTGAAAACATGACCTGTTTGGGCGCCTTGAGGACTAGAGTTGAGAAACACTGTGTTAGAGGCTCACTGTAGGGGTCATGTTAGGGTTTGGGACTGACTATAGGAGCATGGTTAAGTGTTAGAGGCTAACTGTATGAGTCAAGTTAACTGAATCTGGTTAGGTGTTAGGGGCTCACTTTAGGGGTCAGCTTAGGCGTTAAGGGCTTACTTTAGGGGTCAGGTTAATTGCTGGGAATAACTATTGGAGTCTGGTTAGGTGTTAGGCCTTACTGCAGGGGTCAGGTTAAGTGTTGGGACTCACTGTAGAGATCATGTTAAGAAGGTGCTCTCCGAAATGCATTGCCTAGCAACTGTAGACTCTACCCTGTCACAAAGAGGACTTTCCACTCACTAGTGAATGAGCACAACACAGACACTGTGATACATCAGCCACCAGTGGTTCTCATCTTGTTACTAATGCACTTACTCACCAAGCTCTGCCACAGGTCACAGTAAGCCGTTTGTGCTTGGAGTGATATTTTTGTGACTCTCTCTGAACTTTAAGTGGAACCCGGTACCACCACTTTAGGTGTCATTCACATGGGGGTGTCCACATGAGGGCCTTGTTGGCTCCTTATAGGGATGCACAGGTGTCCCGAGCATATGCAAGCAGGCAGTCCTATTCATGTCAATGGACACAGTCGCTTCTCCCAATTTGACATCCATGTGGGTCCCAGAAGTCACACCGTCTTTGTTCGGGCAAGCTGTCAAACTGGGAGGCAGTGGTTGTGTCTGTGCAGCCCCTGCATCCCAATTGATGTGAATGGGACTGTCTGCATTCATATGCATGGGACACCTGTGCATCCCTATGGGGGCGAACATGGTTGCGTCCCTACTTTCATGTATGGGACTGGCTGCACACGGATGCAAGCTTACATATGCCTGTGTTAAAAAGTCCTAAATCTGGTTATACACCCTAATCTGTTGTGCCTGCTGCAGGGGCAGACTGACACCTCTCGGGGCCCCCGGGCACTAGGGAATCATGGGACCCCCAGGTTTAAAGATGGCCACCACATGGCAGCCATCTTTCTGATGCAACATTAATGTGGCAGGGCCTCGTGGAGGGGCACCTAGCTTGGCGACATGCAGAGTGGCAGGAGACCTAATGCCTGAGATCCAATAAAAGGTACTAGGAGCCTCTCATGGGCAGCCGGGAAAAGTAATGCACTGGGGCCCCTACCAGGGTGAAGGTGACCTGCGACATACATAGCCATGGTACACAGTGGGTGTGGCTAAATAATGGCATATATTGGGCATGGTTTGGAACAAAGCCCTCCAGTGCAGTAAAGGAACTGCTGAGAGGGTTGACAGGTACCCCCTGTGTCTTCCGGATTCACAAGCTCCAGCTATGTGATTGGCAAGAGCCACGAGGACATCACTCCCAGGCAAGCACACGGAAACCGCCGTTTCCGGCAAGGGCTCTGAAGGTCCAGCACTGTAAGGCGGACCTTCAGAGCTCATGCACCGATGATGTCATCAGCTGCATGCACTCTGAATATCTCCTAAACTGTGCAGGTTTAGGAGATATTCACAGTACCTACAGATAAGCTTTATTATAGGCTTAAAGTGGTTGTAAACCCGATATGATTATTTTTTTTTTTTTAACTACCTGTAAGAGAAAGGCATAATGAGCTAATATGACTAGCATAATAGCTCATTATGCATCACTTACCTTAGCTCGGGGCCCCCGAAGCCGTCCTGGTCTCCCTCTTCAGCTGCATCCATCGCTGCGGCGATAGCCGGAAGGTTACTTCCGGCTATCGCCGCACCAGCCAATCACAGCGCCGCTCCTGCGCTATGATTGGCCGGAGCGGCGGAGACGTCACTCTGCGCATGCGCGGGAGAGCCGTCACATTCGGCTACGCCCAGCGATTGCTGGGAAGTAGCCGATTTTGTGAATGGGATTAACCCCATGAGTGCGCCGTTGTCTACGGCGCGCATGCGCCGTAGACAGCGGCGCCTGTCATTTTTAGTAAATATCTCCTAAACCGCGTAGGTTTAGGAGATATTTCTTGCACCTACAGGTAAGCCTTAATCTAGGCTTACCTGTAGGTGCAAGTTGAAAAAGTGGGTTTACAACCACTTTAACTGTAAGTACAAGTGGTAGTACATAGTTTACTACCACTTTAAGTCATATTTTTTACAATAGTTTTTTTATTTATTCTAATTGTTAATTTTATAAAAAAATAAAATCACAACTCTGTTGGGGGGGGGGCTTTGGTGAGATATCAGGGGCCTAAACAGACCACCTGAAGTCTCACTTTTGAGACAGAGACAGGTATTGAGGACAGAGATTCCACCGTTCCTTTTCTCTGCAGCCTCAGTTGCACTGAAAATGAATGATCAGGCAACAGAATCTATTGCCCATCCTTAAACTGAAGCATAGTAAACAGTTTACTATGCTCAGTTATGAATGAATACAGTGAGAGATCAGTATCAATCACTTAGAAAAGGAAGGGGCTGGTAAATTACATATTTACCGGCCCCTTCCCTGCTCTCCATCCTGAAAGATTCCCCTATGTGCCCGCAACTGCTGCTGGTGGGAGAGAAAAGGAGGGAAGTTGGCAGTGCTGCGGTGGTCCAGGCAGTGAGAGAAATCCGGTTATAAAGGAAAAAATTTGCGCTTAGTGAAAAAATGTAAATGTAAATGAATAAATCCCAAAAGTAAAGCCTGCTGCTAGACACCAAAACCTTGATATAAAGGTAAGACAGAAAATATATATATATACAAAAAGTGTAGCACTGGATGAGTGAACTATATATGACCACATAGTAAAATATTGAACAGGAAAAAGTATAAAAAACCATGTGGATACTACAAATGAATAAAATACATCATAGTTCATGTGTATCTAAAACAAAAACAAAAACTGAAAAATGTATGTGTCCCTCCTCTGTTGTAAAATTTGATGATAAAGAGTTCTCCAGAGTGCAGGTATCCGATGTGAACATGGGAATGAACATCCAATGCTTAGAAAGAAATCCCACCACCAATGTATAGAGAGAAGACTTACCAGACAGCCTGCGACCGCCCTTCTCAGGGGGGTCAAAACAGGCTCAGTAGAGGGATGGTTCTCAATGGAAGGCAGGAAGATTCAGCAGGGACGCCTTGTCCACGGTGGGAGGATCTCCAGAGACGCCTATCCGCAACCGGAAGTGGTCACACTCTTTCCGGATCAGAGTGGATGCTCCTCAGTGAATGGAAGAAACCCAAAAAGGAAAAAAAAAAAAAAAAAAAAGTGAGAGAAATCCAGATTAGTGCAGCGGGTGGGGGAAATAACTGAACCAATCTTTCAGCTGCTGCAGTTAGAGCCACAAAAGATCGGTTTCAGTTATTTCCCCACACCCGCTTCAGTGATTACCTGCTCTATCCACACATGATCCCCCTGGTGGGAATAACTGCAGGTGCAGGGGTCCCCCCCAAGCACCAGTGGGATGGGGTTGTGAGACAGTTGGTAGGGGTGAGTTAGTTGTGGAGGGATTTATTTCAGTGGCAATGTCTGTGGGGTGACCAGGGAGCGATGTTGGGAAGGTAGAGAATGAAAAGTGACCATGAAACTATGTCCCTCAGCTGGGGGGGAAGGAAGTAGCTCAAAGTGATGTCTGTCAGCTGGATGTATGAAGTGACCTGGAGGTGATGCAAGCTGGGCAGAGGCAGGGGCTGAGAAGTACTCAGACAAAGATGTCTATAAATCAAAAAATGTCTGCGCTCATCTTCTAATAAATAAAACAATAAATAATACAATGGTACTGCTCAAAGAGAACAACCTCCTGTTATAAGAAATATACGAAACCATATGACTCTGTGTACAGGGGCGTAACTAGAAATCACAGGGCCCCATAGCAAAATGTTGCATGGGCCCCCCACAAAAAAATGGCGGACTTAAATTAAATTGGGCGTGGTTCGAGTCTGAGAAGAAAGAAAGAAAGAAAGAAAGAAAGAAAGAAAGAAAGAAAGAAAGAAAGAAAGAAAGAAAGAAAGAAAGAAAGAAAGAAAGAAAGAAAGAAAGAAAGAAAGAAAGAAAGAAAGAAAGAAAGAAAGAAAGAAAGAAAGAAAGAAAGAAAGAAAGAAAGAAAGAAAGAAAGAAAGAAAGAAAGAAAGAAAGAACCTACACCACAACAGCAATATATGTATTCCAGAAAGTTTAATCAACAGATAAAGATACTCCAAACACCTGGTGTTAGCGCTTCAATAATCCTCACCTGTGCCCAATACTGCCTCACCTGTGCCCACTTGTTCCCAATGCAGCGTGGCCAGTGCCCAATGCAGCATGACCCGTGCACAATGTAGCCTCACCTGTGCAGTGGAAGAGGCGAGCCAGTGGCGGAACTACCGGGGAGGATGAGGAATGCATACTGCAGCCCTCAAATGGCTATTGGCGAGCATGGGGCTGCCTCAGAGTGGGGGGGCGAGCACCGCCCGCACGGTCCCCCAGCCAGGGGAAGTGAGGAGAGGAAGAGGCGCGCTGTGCGTACAAGCAGAGAGCTGTAATAGCTTTCATTTGAATGTCCTGCGTTCCCGGGGCTCACCGTCACATAGCCCCACCTCTTGGCCCGGCGTCACATGTCCCGCATTGGACCGGCGTTCTGTCTATCAAAGGCACCAGGCCAAGAGGTCTATGTGATGGTGAGCCCCGGGAACGCAGGACAGGGACATTCAGATGAAAGCTATAACAGCTCTCTGCTTGTAAGGACAGCTCGCCTCTTCCTCTCCTCACTTCCCCTGGCTGGGGGACCGTACGGGCGGTGCTCGCCCCCCAGGAGTATGCATTCCTCCTCTTCCCCACGGCAGGGCCGGACTGGGAATAAAATCCAGCCCTGGAAAAAATTTCATACCAGCCCCACAGCATTTTAATACCAGCGTAACAGCATAAGGTCATTATTTTCTTGTTCATGAAAGGGAAAACCATACATTTTAAAGCACATTTGAAGAGTGTATTATATATAGATAAGACAGATATGAAATCACATAGGGCTTTATATATATGAACGTAAATTCCAGTTAAAAGTGGTCAATCATCAAGTGCCCCCTTACATTATCGTATTCACTCCCCCCTTACATCACTGACCCCCTCTCAGGTGCGCCCTGCATGGCTCAGTCAGTCGGCTCCAGCTCGGTGGCTCTGGTTTTATCCTATATAGTCTCTACAGTCCACACACATCTGACTTCTCCCATGACCCACATCCCGGCAGTGCTCCCACTCTTGACTCCTCTCCAGACTCCCTCAGAGACTGCAGACATGATACAGGAGATGGTCAGAGGCTGCAGACACAAGAGCTCAATGCAGCTTCACCAGTGCCCATCAAATGCAGCCTCACTGTGCCCATCAACGCAGCCTCACTGTGCCCACCAACGCAGCCTCACTGTGCCCACCAACGCAGCCTCACTGTGCCCACCAACGCAGCCTCACTGTGCCCACCAATGCAGCCTCACTGTGCCCATCAACGCAGCCTCACTGTGCCCATCAACGCAGCCTCACTGTGCCCATCAACGCAGCCTCACTGTGCCCATCAACGCAGCCTCACTGTGCCCATCAACGCAGCCTCACTGTGCCCACCAACGCAGCCTCACTGTGCCCACCATTGCAGCCTCACTGTGCCCACCATTGCAGCCTCACTGTGCCCACCATTGCAGCCTCACTGTGCCCACCATTGCAGCCTCACTGTGCCCACCATTGCAGCCTCACTGTGCCCATCATTGCTGTGAGATGGAGTGGTCCCTGGCCACCTGCACCTTCAGCTGTCCTCATTTTCTGCCCCCAGACAGCCTGTCCTCTGGTCCTGGGGAAGTGAGAGCACTGTGTGGGAGCTGGAGAGAAGGGGGAGCGGAGAGCACTGGCGGGGTTTGAGAGCACATGGGTGGGGAGCGGAGATCGCTGGGGGGGGGCTTGAGAGCACTGGGGAGGGGAGCCAAAAAGAACAGGGGTGGAGAGCATGGGAGGCTGAGAGAGGGGGCTGGAGAGCACTGAAGGGGCTAAGAGTGTGGGGGGGGGTAAAGATCACTGGGGGGGGCAGAAAGAACAGAGGTGGAGAGCACTGGGGAGTACAAAGAGCAGGGGGGAGTGGAAAGCACTGGGGGGGGGGGGGGAGTGGAGAGCACCAGTGGGGGCCAGAAAAAAAAAGGGGTGGAAAGTACGGGGGGCTGGAGAGCACTATGGTGGGCGGAGAGCACTAGCGGGGTTGGGGAGCACATGGGTGCAGGGGGGGTGGAGAGTAGTACAGGGGTGGGGAGCGGAGAGTGCTGGGGGGGAGCTTGAGAGCAATGGAGGGGGGAGCCAAAAAGAACGGGGGTGGAGAGCACGGGGGGCTGGAGAGCGATGGGTGGAGC
This sequence comes from Rana muscosa, assembly GCA_029206835.1. Taxonomy (NCBI): domain Eukaryota; kingdom Metazoa; phylum Chordata; class Amphibia; order Anura; family Ranidae; genus Rana; species Rana muscosa. Next base: position 721,727,875 of record CM055121.1, on the reverse strand, counting down.
TTGAGAGCACTGGGGGGGGGGGGGAGAACAGGGGTGGAGAGCACAGTCTGGGGGGGGGAGTGGAGAGCACTGGGATGGTGGCTGGAGAAGGATGGGGAGAGCTTGAGAGCAGGGGGGGGCAGCAAGAACAGGAGTGGAGAGAACTGTGGGGGGGGGCTGGAGAGTGTGGTGGGGGGGCGAGAGCACTGGGGGGGGGGCAGTAAAAGAAGTTGGATAGGAGGAGAAGCAGGGCGGCTACATATAGAGGAATTGAGATTTCTATTGTCCTCCATACAGCCGCCGAATGCTTGATTCTCCTCCTCTCCCTCCTGCAAGCATTCAGCGGCTGCATGGAGGACAATAGAAAGCTCAATTCCTCTATATGCGGCCCCCCTGCCGAATCCGATCCTCCTATCCAGGCACATAGGGCAGGCTGTACGGCGGGCATCTCCTCATAGAGCTGGCTGAGTCTGTGTGTGTTCGGCGGTGGGCGGCACTGTAACGCGGTCCCGCCCCCCCTAGACCGGCTTGTGTGATAGGCTGAACACTCATTCTATCTACTATCACACGAGCCAGTCTAGGGGGGGGCGGGACCATGTTACAGTGCCGCCCGCCGCCGAACACACACAGACTCAGCCAGCTCCGTAATGCACAGGAGCAGGAGAGAGGGGACAGGGAGCGCAGCAACTGAAACCGGCCCCAGCCCACGGGCCCCTCTCGGTTGCGGGCCCCATAGCGGCCGCGTGTGTTCCGCCACTGTCTGTGTATGTCTAGATATTGTGATGTTTGTTTTGTTTTTTTGACCATTCTTTTTAACCCTGTGTTATCCAAACCCTGTACAAAAGTGTAAACTCAACACAAACTAAACACTCCATGGCTAAGTTCACATCTATGTGTAGCGCCCTGCTCCTGTTGGGTAGGCGCTATGTGTTAAATTTAGTTATCTGAGCTGTAGTTCAGCTCAGAAAGAATTATGCTAAATTGTTGGCTCTGTTTCAGTCTAGCTGGGTTGCGCGTTTTCCACCTGACAGTAGGTGTCACTGTCACCACGGGTCAGGGTTGGAAATGCAGCAGGCTAGGTGTATTGGGTATTCCTTTCCCAGAAGTGGCTCAGGGGACATGGTCAACCTGCTGTGCATTCTGGGAGGGGGTACTTAAGAGACAGAGACCACTCTATCGGGGTTCGTTGCCGGGGGTCGTTGCCGGATCCTGACCTGAGGGCCCTCCTGGCCTCAGGGATGTGCGAGCCATTTTCGGCCTCGGGGGCCTGCTGGCCCGAGGCTCTGCAACTGAGAAGTAGGCCCAGGAGCTGCTGGGGCCTACTAGTCCAGGGATGGTCCTACGCGGTCTTGCCTGCGGGAAGAAGCGGGACAATTGGGGACTCAATTGAAGGACGCATCCTGGCCAGTTTGCCTCACGGTGCTACCGGACTGGCTGAAAGATTCTGGCACCGTGAGCTGTGTACTTTTGAAGGAACTTTTTGCAAAGTGCCAGTGTGGTTACACGATCTTGTGGCAGAAAGTTGTGGAACGACGCGGCGGCACTCATCAAGTCTGTGGCAGAGACTTTGAACGAGCTTCGCACCGGTTGCTAGGCCAGTGAGAGTAGGCCTATCCAGTGGTTGCTGAATCCAGTGTGGAACTGATTTGTCCTCTGGATCTGAGATTGTGCCCGTGATCCGCAAAGCAAGGTACCTGAAATCCCCCCCCTATCCCTCTACCCCTCTGTTGGAACTGGTAAAATAAAGCTCTTGAAGAAAACGTAACCAAGTGTTGGTGTAAACATTCATGACAGCTCTTCAAGAGGGATCCCTGACACGAGTGTGGTGAACAGAAAGGTAACGGTAGGCCCAAAACTTTAAACCAGCAGCTCCTACGGGGGTAGTGCTACACGTGGTGGCTCGTCCGGGATATCTGCCGTTACCTATAGCAACTAAAGTGAACTGTTCATCTGGGACTTATGCTACAGAGGGCTCTGGACTTTGTCGGTTTTTTTTCGTCAAAGAGAAGGGTGAGAACTTTGCGATCACTTCTAGGGTCACTTCGTGGGTTGTGGGCGGAGCCAAGAAAGTAAGAAAGCCCGCAAGCTACGTGCCAAAAAGAACAAGTTGGAGGAGTTCCCCCCTGCTTGCCGCGTGAGACGCTGCGTGTGTGTCCAGTGTCCAGAAAGAGACAGAACACAGCCATGTCTCCAACCCTGTCAACGCAGTCTGCTATGGGGCCCAGGAGTTTCCTGTGGGTACCTCTACAAGTGTCATACTGCCGGGGACTGTACTGACGGACACTGGTATTCATCTGGAGCCGCACGGGCGGTTCTTGCTTTATTCAAATCTGTGATGTAGAGGCTTTGGGGATGCTGTGCAACAGGTGCGAAGGACTGGCTATTCACCCCCGTCCATTTGTCCAGTGTCTACGTTGCGGGGAGTACCCGTTTGCTGTGGAGCAATCCACCGCGCCGCCTCGTGCCTACAGAGTGGACAGGACCACGGGTAACGTAACAGAAGAAGTTGCTGCCTTCAATCCAGTGGTTGGGCCTACATCTGCCGCATCTGCTGTTGTAAGAAATCCCGAGGGGGATGGCGCTGTTACGGCTATGGGAAAGTCATCAGAGGACAGTGCCGCCATCGTTACGTCAACTGTATCTACCTTCGTTGCACCTGCCCAAAAGGAAGGTGGGATACGTGAAGGCCTCCCGCGGCCGTGGTCAAGGCCTACACCAGAGACTACGCAAACCGGAAATCTGAGAAAAGTCTAATCTCCGAGAAGTCCACGACAGGAACGGGTGAGAGGTCTAAGGGGAATATGTTGGGGACTGTATGTAATTATCTGCCGGCGGAGGAGCTGGGGGATTCGGAGATAGACTCTTTGTCAGACATCAGCGGGGATGGCGATTTGTTTGAGACTATGTCGCAAGAGTTATTATGGGCAAATAGCAATGATGACGCCTCAGCTTTTACCTTCTCAGAGTATGCAGCTATGAACTTGGGGGAGACAACACCCAGGGTGGAACCCCCGGTTGTTACTGATGAAATCCTGGCCCGCGGTACCAGTTCGCTGGGTCCAGGAAAAATGTTTGCAAGTGTTATGGTGCACAAGTCCACAAACTCGTGTGTACCCCCTGGATATGAAAAGTACCAGATCCCTGCCAAGACTTGCCCTGTCACAAAGGTTTCCTTATAAACGGGTAGAAAGAGAATATGGACTGTAATTCCCTTATGTTCCCTGGGAAATTATGCAGGAAGTTGAGTCTCACAGGGAACAGTGGACTATTCCCTTGCCATGGATGAACGCTTCAAGGGGTGCCTGCTGCACTGGAGTTATGGCAGACATATTTAAAGTGTCATTTGCCGACCAGGGAAGGACGATGTGGTCTACTTTATCACCACCATTGACAAGCAGGGAAAATCCCTAACTTTACCTGATCCACAATTTTACTGGTGAAAAGTTACGGTGACTGTCTTGATTTTTGTTTTGCACCTTGCCAAAAGAAAGGAAGATTTTCTTTCAAAAAAAGGACTGTGGGTATGTAGCTAGGTAGTGCTAGGGTATCGGAAGATGTTGGAGTCAAGATTTCGTCTATGGGTCCAGTACTTAAAACTGAGGACTGTGTTATGTTGTATTTCTGCCACTAGGTGGTAGGAGTTTACTCAGCAAAACTGGACTCATTTTTTTTTATCCCTCTATTGGAACTGGTAAAATAAAGCTCTTGAAGAAACCGTAACCAAGTGTTGGTGTGAACATTCATGACAGCTCTTCAAGAGGGATCCCTGACACGAGTGTGGTGAACAAAAAGGTAACGTTAGGCTCAAAACTATAAACCAGCAGCTCCTACGGGGGGTAGTGCTACATATGCATGTGGGGAATGCATGCAAAACTGTATGCTTTTGCAACATGCACAGAAATGAGCTGCCCTTTAGCAGATGCACAGAAGTTATATTAAATGTTAATGGCACCCCCACGCATCTGCAAACAACCTGCACTCTTTCGTGACTTTTCCATGTTACTTGCGTGTAGGGCAGCCAATTGAAATGAATGTATACAAAAAAGGGGTGAATTTGTGCTAACCAAAAAAAAAAGCATGTGTGCTGCAGCTCTGAAAACTTAACCACTTAAGCCCCGGACCAATACGGGCCATTATGACCAGGCCCCTTTTTGCGATTCGGCACTGCGTCGCATTAACTGACAATTGCACGGTCGTGCGACGTGGCTCCCAAACAAAATTGGCGTCCTTTTTTTGCCACAAATAGAGCTTTCTTTTGGTGGTATTTGATCACCTCTGCGGTTTTTATTTTTTGCACTATAAACAAAAATAGAGCGAAAATTTTGAAAAAAAATGACACATTTTTTACTTTTTGCTATAATAAATATCCCCAAAAAATATATAAAAAAATATATTTTTTCCTCAGTTTCGGCCGATTCGTATTCTTCTACATATTTTTGGTAAAAAAAAAAAAAAAAAAAAATCGCAATCGGCGTTTATTGATTGGTTTGCGCAAAAATTATAGCGTTTACAAAATAGGGGATAGTTTTAAGGCATTTTTATTATTTTTTTTTTACTAGTTATGGCGGCGCTCAGCGATTTTTTTTCGTGACTGCGACATTATGGCAGACACATCGGACACTTTTGACACATTTTTGGGACCATTGTCATTTTCACAGCGATCAGTGCAATAAAAATGCACTGGTTACTATGAAAATTACACTGGCAGTGAAGGGGTTAACCACTAGGGGCGCTGGAGGGGTTAAGTGTGCCTAGGGGCGTGTTACTAACTGAGGGGGGGCGTGGCTACTGATTACACAGAGCGGAGATCGCTGACATTGTCAGTAGAGGAGCGGGGAGATGATGTGTTTACACACACATCTCCCCGTTCCGAGCCTCCGTGAGACGATCGTGGGGATCCCCGTGGCAATCGAGTCCGCGGTCCCACTCACGGGGAAGGCAGGGGGGACGCAAGCGCGCCGCCGGCGGCGCGACCCCGACAGTTAAAGGGCCACGTACAGGTACGTGATTGTGCCTGTACGTGCCATTCTGCCGACGTATATCTCCGTGAAGGGGGTCGGCAAGTGGTTAAATACTAAAGTTCAATATAAATGTAAAAAGTGGAGAAGAGCGCGCATACATTAAATTAAACTACACACAAAAATGCCAATCAATCAATATGTGCAATAATGGTGCATTCAATAAAGATCTATTCTAAACCTCCGTTCCCAGTGGATGCCTTGTAAGGAGAGGTGGAGCATAACCTGTGACGCTATCACGCTGAACAGCCAGCTGATCTGATCCACGGCTGTTTCAAATCGGTTTTGTTTGCTGAGTGCTTCTTTAGATGTGTAAGCCAGTGTTATTCGTCTGAAAAATTAACCTTTGTTTCGGAAAATACTACACCATGAAGCCTTCCTCTGTTCTGTATTGATCGAGATGTTTTAGACACTTTTTAACCAAGGAGAGATTTTGGATACAAAGCCTCTTGGAGTGGTCTGCTTTGATAGTCGGGAACACATCGCCTCTCGTTAGAAGACTGCAGGTAGATTCCTCTTATGCTGGCAGGCTGATGCACAAGCGCTTATGATCTCTACCTAATGAGATTCTACAAATTTGGTAAGCAGTTTGTTATACTATAAGCTGGAGCATTTTGTGATACCATATGCTGGAACATCTCATTGATTGAAGATCCTGTGTGCTTTTTGGAAGCTGAATACTCCACTACTCACATTTGGACTTTTTTTAAATATACAGATATTTTTTCCACTGAATTTATTTGAATGATATATTCTTTATTGGGTACACTTTTTGCACATACTTTTTTTGTGTGTAGTTTAAATTTAATGTATGCGCGCTCTTCTCCCCTTTTACTTTTAAAATGAAATTAATGGGCTGCCCTACATGTGATATGTAAAAAACATGCCCATGCTTGGTTGCACCTGCAAGTGTGAACCAAGCCTAACTGTTAGGCCCCTTTTACACGGGGCACGTTCGTTTTGACGGGCTCGGTATTGCTCAGCGGGGGATCGATCCGCTGATCCCTGCTGAGCAGGCGGATGACAGGTCCGTCTCCACTCACTGTGCAGAGATGGACCTGTCAGAGCCCCGCTCTCCTCTATGGGGAGATTGGATGAGAATGGACTGCCTGTGTGTTTTCATCTGATTCACCAGACGGATAGAAAATAGGACCACCATCCATCTGATTTGGCAGACAGGATCAGATTGGATAGCAGCGGGTGTAAGCGGACATGTCATCGCTGACATCCACTGATCCATAGGGGAGACTGGAGGGTCCGATCAGGTCCGCCTGAAAAACTGACAGGCGGACCTGATCGCAAAGCCCGTGTGAAAGGGGCCCTAGCACATAAAAAAAAAAAAAAAAGAATTCTCCATAAACATAGATGATTCTCTAAATCAGGGGTCTTCAAACTATGGCCCTCCAGGTGTTTAGGAACTACAATTCCCATCATGCCTAGTCATGTCTGAATGTCAGAGTTTTGCAATGCCTCATGGGATTTGTAGTTCCACAACAGCTGGAGGGCCATAGTTTGAGGATCCCTGTTCTAAATGATCAGTGTTCATACTGTTGTGGTACCATGCAAATAGTCATGAACATTGTGCTCCGATATGTTTATTGAGGAATGTTGTTTTGTATATAGAGTGTATAGTTTATGTGGTGAGTGTACACTTCATTGTACAGGGTGTGCATAATACAGGGTTAAATGGAAAGGTCATAAATGAACTTTCCATTATCTGGGACATACACAGAGTGATGGGGGGTGTTTATGTAGATCAGGGGTGCCCAACCTCTTGAAGAGCAAGGGCCACTTAAGCGACTTGGTAACCGGTCACAATGAACGGAGCGGGTGTATGGCAGCCCACTCAGCTCTATAGAGCCCACTCTACTCTCAGCACACCAAACTCACAGGTAATAGAAGTCTATGGCTCAGTGCAGGTAGCCCACAGGTGCACTTCTCTGTACCTGTGGATCAGTTTGAAAGCAGCCCAGTAACCACTACAGAACAGATATGCCAATATATACACAACTCACTGCGATTTTAGTAATAAACTTACCTTTAATAACAGTATTCTATTTAATTCCATCCCAGAGCAGGTCGCGGGACACATCAGAGGGCTCCGCGGGCCACTGGTTGGGCACCCCTGATGCCGATAGTGATTAGTGCTGTGTGCCTGCATATGAGATGTCTGTCAGCTAGGGGATGGGCCTGCTGGCTCCAACACACACACACACAGTTGCCTGCTATTTCAACCCTCCTTGTCACCTTACTTAACCCTTCACATGTTGCCACAAACATTTCCTCCTGACATGAAACTTTGTATTGTGTGCACTGCAGCAGCTTACCTCCACAAAAACTTTCCTCACTCACTCAGCTCATCTCCCTCCCTGCATATAGTGTGCAGTAGTCAGCAGTAGCTATGCCCCTCCTCTGGGTTCTCCCATTACACAGCACTGAAGGGGGGGGGTCTGACTGAGGGGAACACAGAGCGAGTGTGCAGGAGAACACTGAGGGTGAGACAGAAAGAAGACTGGAACTTAAATACATAAACCGCTGGGCAGTGTATGTATTTAGAAGCAATGACACTGCTACTGACAAGATTGAGTTGTAATGAAACACCTTCTTAAAGAGTGTGACTGTCCGAGCTCATGGGGCCCCCTACTGGCCCTCGGGCACTGCCCGGGTGCCCTAATGGTCAGTCCGCCCCTGGCATGGTGTCCTCTCATATTGATAAGATCAGACAACCACTTGTCAGGATCTTATCTGGGTCCATGCATGCATATTCTCCACACTCCCATTCATTTGTGAGGAAAGTAAAGGTCCACATACACTACGTGTGTTGCAGTAACGTTAGTGTAGCGGGTATTTAAATTTGGGGGGAGCATCTGGGTCATTTAACCCAGATGTACTAATTGTTAGGGAATCTGAGAGTCCCGTTTGTGGTTCTTGGAAGACTCTGGTGGTGCAAGGTTCCCTGTGGCCTGCAGGTGGCGTTGTCGCCCTGGGTCGGAGTTGAACCTGCACCGCAAGACTGTTCCTTTTTGTCCTTTCCTGGCACCGGTACAGCAGGGCGGGGGAACCCGCTGTGACACAAAGGGAGAGGAGATAAAAGGGGTGGACGCCCTGACCTTGGGGTTCAGGGTTGGAGGAAGCGGCCGCACGCAGGCACCTTCGGCCTGGGTGCTGGAGTTCCGGGCCCAGGTGCCCTTGACCTGACCGGAGCGAGGGATGGAGTCCATCCCAGGCACCTTAAGCCTGGGGTGAGGTACTATGACCAAGGCCTGGGGCCCAGTAACTTCGAGGGTGGAGGAGTCCGAGGGGCCCTAAGGTGTTGGGACCCGTATCTGAGGTGAGGAGGCCAGGGAGTGTAACCCTTCCGAATAGCCCGATACAGCATTAATCCGGTGACGGCGGGCCTCCGGTAACTCTCTTGGAGGGATGTCTTCCCCCTGACAGGGGCTGCAACGTAGCGAAGGTAACTCCAGTTCCTGTTCTCTAGAGTCGCTGGAAGAGACTCTGTACCAAAAGTCCATTTAACAGCCACTGTGCTTAGCAACCGTTGGTGAAACCTCAGCGGTTTAGTTTCTTTGAGGATTGTGCCTTGACCTACTCTCCACCAATACTGAACTGTTCTATGGGTCTCAAACTGTCTGCTCGCAAAGGACTATTTGTTTGCCGTTATGGAATAAATAAGTGTTGGACCTTTTCAGTGTGTGGTACTCCAATTACTGGGAGCAAATTGGGTTATCAGCAGAACAGACTTGGCTCTGAACGTATACACAGCCCGAATGTAATCTGATACTGGCCTTCACCTCTACATGCTGTAATCTAGAGGACATGGGCCGTGGCGCACCTCGCTCTCCCCTTCAAGGTACCCCTAGACCAAAGCCAAAGTATCCACTAAAGAAGAGAGAGGGTGAGGCCGCTACATTAGGGTTGCCACCTCATCCCTTTAAATCTGAACACATATGAATTACAAAGGTTCTGAGGCTAATTTAATGCAGGTAAGGCACTAAGTGAGTTTAATTACCACCTTAATCAGCCACAGAACCTGTATAATTCATATGTGTTCGGTTTTAATGAGGTGGCCACCCTAAGTAACGTGTGTAGCGCACACACCCCCCCCCCCTTCTCCTTGTCTGCTTTGGCTCCTCTCAGGAAAAAGGGGCACACTGCACCACAAGCCCGTACCCTCCTGTGTTAAGAGGTTAGGTGGTGTTGTTTTTGGGCCTTGTTTGCAGCCGGAGCATAAGGTCCTCCTGAGAATGATTCTCACCTCTACAGTGTGTAGATGCAAGTCTTTGACTTCCCCAGGAACGTAAATGTCCACACCAGCTGAAAGTCCAACTCAATATTTATTTTCCACTTGCACAACACATATTCCCTTGGATAGACGAAAGGTTGGAGCAAAGACACAGGACAGCTTTAAGGTGTGGAGGAGGTCCAGGCACAAACGTAGCTCAAACTCTTAGGACTGTTCAGATTCTCAAACAGTTTTGGCGCATGGTCTCTGCCACAGACCATGAGGTTGGTCTCTGCCACAGACCTGGTGGATAAGGTCACTGCCACTGACCTGGCGAACAGGGTCACTGCCACTGACCGGGTGAATATGGTTACTGCCACTGACCGAGTGAATCTTGATTTCCTTCCTAGGACATAGCCCCTTTCAGGGAGAAAACGTCCCCCCAGAGAGTCAACAGACCCCTTCCTTCAACGTGTCCACAGCACCGGTCCCTCGGAACAGATCCTCACTTCTCTTAGGGTGCGGGTCCCCTTGCAAGGCGGCACCCTGGACTTCTCGATCCCTTGTGGACCCCAGCCGAAGGCTGCTGGGCTCCAGGCCGTTACTGCAACTCCTGGGCCTCCATGCCCAGGCTAAAGGTGCCTGAGGTAGAACCGGAACAAGGCCTCCGGGCCTAGGGCACCCGGAGATGACGAACCACACACACACCCAGGCTGAAGGTGCCTGGGCGTGGACGAACGAAGACCCCTTCTCAGAAGATGTCCGCCCCTCTTATACCCTCTCCCGGCATGCACAGCAGGTTCCCCGCCCCACTGTACGGCTGCCGAGAGGGGACACAAAAGGCACAGCACTGCGCTCGCGGTTCAACCCTGGCCCAGAATGGCAGCACCACCCACCGGCCACAGGGAACACATCACCAGCATTAATCCCTGAGAACAAAAATGGTCCATGAATCTTATCAATTTAATGTGTCTGAGCCTGGTTACCACTCAGACACTTCCCTTAAATTGAACACCCCGCTACATGTGATTAACATGTGCGTTATTACAATAAGTCATATGCATTTGTTAGTACATTGTAGTGCCATTCATTGTGAAAGCACTGAATTGGAAGCGCACATACACTGCACCACCTCGAAGTGCAGCAGAACACAGGCTATTTTTATATGTGCTGCAGCTGCTGTTCATATTTGTGTGGTGAGCTGTCATAAAAGCTCATCAAAGATGCAGCGAGTAGGATTTTTTTAAACACATAGCACATGAAAAAGCGCAGGTGTGAATTATTATTCATTCTGAATTGGCTGCCATGTTCACACCTGTACATTTTCAGGGTGGTGTGTCAAATAAAGTCCTGCTTGCTGCATCTTTGATATGCTTTTATCAAAACGTACTTTATATACGATTCAATGGTAAAGCACCTAAATAAAGTAGGACCCCATTCACACTATTGTAGCGGGTATGTACTTTCCCGGGTGCAAATTTGAATTTGCAAGTGATACCAGTGATGTGTGATTCACCGCGGCCCATTGGGTGGCGCTGTCGCCCTGGGTTGGGTTTGATTATCGCTGTGTGCCGTCCTCCTTTTTGTCCTCCCTCAGCAGCAGTACGGTGGGGCGGGGAACCCGCCGTGCTTGCTGGGAGAGGGTATAAAGGGGGCCGGCCATCTTGGTCACAGGGTCGAAGTCCCAGGCACCTTCAGCTTGCGGACGGTGGGTCGTGTTGCTCCTCTGGGTGGCTTAGGCCCAGAGGACAGCGGAGGTCGAGTTCCATCCCAGGCACCTTTGGCCTGGGGTGAGGTACTTAGATGGAGGTCCGGAGCTCAGTGCCCAACACTGAGTTCCGCGAGGGAAGGAGATCCTAGGGTGCCCAGGGATTGGGTACCCGAATCCGGAAGGCGCAATGGACCGGGGGGAGCTCCTCATTTGAAGATCCGGTGCAGCATATTGCCGGTGACAAGTGAGTCTCTTGTCGGAGACAGCCTGGAAGGAAATCTACCCTCGTGTAGTGACCAGGACACACTTCTAGGAAGGGAAGTGGCAGCTACATTGTGTCTGGGCCTGTTCGCATCCACACCTCCTTTTCTGTTCTGTTCTATCAAGGGAGTTCAACTGTTTGTGTTCAGACAAGGAGAATAAAGGAGTGTTGAACTTTAATGGTGTGGGGCTCATTTCCTAACAGACATGGTTCACGGTGACTCTTGGAGGGAGGATCCAGGTGCACAGCACTGACCCGAAGGTAATACAAGAACGTTGCTTATACCGCACTAACACCTGTGGTGGAAGCCAGGCGTGGTGTCCCCGCTCCCTCCCCTCTAAGGTACCCCTAGACAAGAGAAAGACGAGACGAGACAAAGAGGGGAGTGGGGGTGGCCTCTACACGATGATCAGTATTCCTGTGTGAAAAAAAACCCAAACACACCATGGTTTTCCAGAATAGGTCCAAAATTTTATTCAGCAATCACATTGCTACAGCAAAAGCAATGTTGCGGAGCCTCGCAGGGCCACATGTCATGTCTGAAGAAAGGGTCCTCAAGGCTCCGAAACATTGCTTTTGCTGTAGCAATATGATCTCTGAATAACATTTTGGACCAATTTTGGTGATCCATGATGTGCTGGTGACATTCTCTCATGCCTCGTACACAAGGCCGGTTTTCCCGACAGGAAAACTGCGAGGAGAGCTTTTGGCCGAGTGTATGCTTCCTCGCAGTTTTTTGGACGGGAAAACTGCCAAAAACCGGTGGACTTTTTCACTGCAGTTTTTGGCAGTTTTCCTACACACGGTCAGGATTCGCGAACAAAGCTCTCATCTGAGTTTTCCCGACGGAAAAAACAGCCTTGTGAACGGGGGAAAAGTTACCGAGCAGGTTCTCGGCTTTCCCCTCGGAATTTCCGACGGAACTTTTGCCGTCGGAAATCCCGCACGTGTGTACTAGGCATTACTCTATCTACGGTTCCAGCCTGTGGTCACTGCAGCACCCACTTACATACATAGCCATTTCTACAGGAACATGTGTGTTTGGAAAAATGTGCAGCAGAGGGAAAGGATCGGCAAAGTTTGCAATCAACCCGCTGGCTGCCCGCGGTTGATGGGTAGATCGCGATTGACGGGTTGCCGAATCCCGATTTAATCGTTTAAAAAACAGTTACATTTAAGGCATGCCGTGAATGCTTACTGTCACATTTGCTTGTGCTCTCAACCAAACTGTCAAACCATCAAATGTCTGGTGTCATAACTAATCACATGTGCAGCACCGTTGCAGTTGTAGATCAAAATAGAAGCTAAGATGGCAGTTTCCTTGGCTGTAAACGATAGGAGGTCTTAGTTCCACTTTAACTAGTTCAGCTCTGGAAGGTTTTACCCCCTTCATAACCAGGTAATTTTTTGCTATGCGGCACTGTGCTACTTTAATTGACAATTGCACTATATTAACACTGTACTCAAACTTAATTTATATATTTTTTACACAAATAGAACTCTCTTTTAGTGGTATTAGATAACCACTTTTATTTTTATATTTTTTTATATATAAAAGGTAAAAAGACCAATAATTAAAAAAAAAAAAAAAAAACTTTTTTTAGTTTCTGCTATAAAACATATCCCAAAAAAATAAAAAAAAAATAAAAAATCAAATCTCTTAATACATTTTGGCCAAACTGTATTCTGCTACATATCTGGTAGAAATATCCCAATCAGTGTATATTGATTGGTTTGCGTAAAAGTTATAGCGTCTACAAACTGGTATATACAGTATACTGGATTTTTTTAATTATTTTATGGCGGTGATCAGCGACTTATAGCGGTACGGTAGGCAATCTGACACTAACTGACACTTTGGGGGAACTAACTGCCACTGACATTATTACAGCGATCACTGTACTAATAATGAGGAGGAAAGGGTTAACATCTAGGGCCAGCAAGGGGTTAATATGTGCCTAATAAGTGTTTATGTGTTTACTGTGTGCTGCTTTTACTGGGGATCTAGTTGTTTTCAGGGAATGAAAAACAAACTAGATCCACTATCACTGAACACAGCTGTGTGCTGTTTAGACTCACAGAGCTGTGTTCCCTACAAGGAAATGAGAAATCACGTATATATACATATGATTCTGCACAGCTGGTGCGCACTGTCGCAATTAATGTACAGTGCACGTTTGGCAAATGGTTAACTCCGCCAGCTCCTACTACCACCCTCTGTCCACTGCTGTGCTGCCTTCGGCTCTGCTATACACACTCTGTCAGGTAGAAGAGTGCTACCTACACATTCAGTGGCGGCTGGTGCTCAATATTTTCATATTATATTCACTCGCACCGCCGCCATCCACCAAGACTCCCTGGCCAATAGGTCTCAGGACCCACTTTCTGATTGCCCAGGAGGAGAATCAGAAAGACATTAGCGAATATTAATTTGCTATTGTCACATAACTGGGTGTGCTCAGGGTGCAATCCTTTGCACCCTGAGCCCACCCTTTTTTTAAGCCAATTAGAGCCTCCGTCTCTGATCATGTGCTTAAAAAAAAAAAACCTTTTGGACGGGCCGACACTGTACACAGTGCTGTGGATAGGCATGCACACGGGGTGTGCCTGGGCACACCCTAATCACCACGTGTTGTCTCCAGAGATCTGCCCCGAAATGCTGCATCCAAGAGAGTTTGTGGCCTGCGCTGCCTGTGAAACAGTTTCACAGACAGCAGATCGTGAGAATTGCCAGAGCTGTTCAGTGTATGAAACTGTCAGATAATGACACTGCATGCAGGGAGAGACACCAGCTGTCAAAAGTCAGTGGTGATGTCGGGGGTGGGTAGGACCGAACGGCCATCAAACACCATCCAATCCGATGGGGTCTGGGCGGGCGGCTACATTTATGTGGCTCTGCCCCCTCTCTGAAGCAGTTCAATCATTGGCTGGTGTTTATAGCACTTGGTCCCGCCCACCCCCGACATCGCGGCTGAGTTGTAAGTCTTCACAACTCAGCAGCGATGTCGGGGAGTGGGCGGGACCAAGCGCCATCAACACCAGCCAATGATTGGGCTGCTTCAGAGAGGGGGCAGAGCCAGAAAAATGTAGCTGCCCGCCCAGACCCATCCCATTGGCTGGTGTTTGATAACTGTACAGTCCCACCCACCCCTGACATCACTGCTGACTTAACAGCTGGTGTCTCTCCCTGCATGCAGTGTCATTATCTGACAGTTTCATTCACTGAACAGCTCTGACAATTCTTACGATCTCCTGAGTGCCAGTGCTGCCTATCAGTGCCAACCAATGCTTTAAATCAGTGCCAACAAATGCTGCCTATCAGTGCTGCCTATCAGTGCTTATCAGTGCCGCCTATCAGTGCTGCCAAACAGAGCCCATCAGTGCTACCTATTAGTGCCCATCAGTGCTGCCTATCGGTGTCAATCAGTGCTCATCAGTGCTGCCAATCAGTGCTGCAAATCAGAGTCTATCAGTGCCCATAAGTGCTACCAATCAGAGCCCATCAGTGATGCATATCAGTGCCCATCAGTGTCACCTATCAGTGCACATCAGTGCTACCAATTAGTGCCCATAAACGCTACCAATCAGTGCAGCCTATTAGTACCCATCAGTGCTGCCTATCAGTACCGCCTTAGCAGGGATGGTGGAAACCCCTCTATAGATAATTGCAATACAAATTACCTTCAAGTGCAACAACCTTTCAGTTGGAAGGTTCACACCATTATAGCACTTTGGAATTTTTATTTTTTTTAGATTGTTACACCTAATTGTATATGTTTTAGTTACGGTTAGAATGTGAATTATTGCACTTGAAGTTAATTTTCCTCCACCCTTGTTAAGTCCATGTCTTTATGGACCTTGCTTTGTGCACTGGTGTGCAGTCATATTGGAACAGGAAGGGGCCATCCCCAAACTGTTCCCATAAAGTTGGGAGCATGAAATTGTCCAAAATGTCTTGGTATGCTGATGCCTTATGAGCTCCCTTCACTGGAACTAAGGGGCCAAGCCCAATCCCACACCATAATCCCCCCTCCACCAAATGATTTGGACCAGTGCACAAAGCAAGATCCATAAAGACATGAATGAGCGAGTTTGGGGTGGAGGAACTTGACTGACCTGCACAGAGTCCTGACCTCAACCCGATAGAACACCTTTGGGATGAATTAGAGCGGAGACTACGAGCCAGGCCTTCTCGTCCAACATCAGCGCCTGACCTCACAAATGTGCTTCTGGAAGAATGGTCAAACATTCCCATAGACACACTCCTAAACCTTGTGGACAGCCTTCCCAGAAGAGCTGAAGCTGTTATAGCTGCTAAGGGTGCGTCAACTCAATATTGAGCCCTACGGACTAAGACGTCATTAAAGTTCACGTGCGTGTAAAGGCAGGTGTCACAATACTTGTGACTATATATATATATATATATATATATATATATATACACACACACGTATGTGTGATTGAGCTTTCGGGTGCACACCCTAATGCAATAGGCTGCGCACGCCTATGGTGCTGTGTGTTTGTGAATGGGACAGAGTACACTATTGTCCGGGGGGGGGGGGGGGGGGGGGACACCACTGTGGGGGATAATGTGCAGGGGGGAAGAAGACACTACTGTGACTATGTGTTCTTCATGCCGCTTGATAGTTATTTTTATTTATTTATTTTCAAAAGGGTGACATTATGGATTTTAGAATTGGATATTATAGCGCAGTGTTTGGGGGCACAGTAAAAAAACAAAAACTAAAACATGCGTTCAAAGAGAAGCATATACTGTACATACACATGCTAGTGGTCAGAATAAATCTATATTCTAGAAAGAAATGTAGGTGTGTATCTGTAAAGAGCATGCACACAAAACGTACATGAAAGCAAGTCAATATTCCTGTGCCCTGGCAGATAAATCCACAGTAAGGGCCCATTCACAGGACCTGCACGCCTACTGCATGTTTTGTCATGGACATTTGCATACATGTGATGTGCGTTTTCTCCTTGAGGTCACTTCCTTTTTTGGGGGTGCGGGGGGCCTTTTATGTTCACTGAGCCTGGGTTCACACTTGTGCGATGTGACACTGCATATGATTTGCACAGGAATCGCGCCACATTCCTGTGCAAATCACATGCGATGTCTGTGCAGTGCAATTTCAGCCGTACATTTTGTGTGCACAGCCGTACAAAATGGTGCAGGACCCTTCCCCCTGCACATGAATAGGTGTGAACACCTATGTGATGCGATTCTGGCAATCGCACTGCGTTTTGCAATCAGTTTTGTGGTGACGTTAAGATAAGATTGACACCTGCATCAAATCGCATCAATTGCAATGCGGGAAACGCACGGGATTCGCTGTTTCCTGCATCGCATTAGTGTGAACCAGGGCTGAGATGTGTCGTGTTTGCAGTCGTATTTGCTCATTTGCGGTGCAGAGAAATGCAGCTGCTGTACTTTTTTGCACTGCAATAGTGTGACCTATAGGATAAGCTGTATTTTGGACTGTCTATACAGTTGCAATGCATCCAACTGCATGTGGTGTGACTGGCCCCTACATGGACATACATTAATACGCCGGTGTGCATACAGCCATAATGTCTGCAATGACATGTGTCATCTGGATGCCTGACCATCTCAAGTTCTATCTCCATGAAAGAAAACAACTATCTGCCATCAGCACGGACACCGATCATCCAATCACATGACCTGCTTCAACTATATGTAGCGCCCATCCCCTTTTAGGGGATACTATATATCCAAATTTTAGGGGGCTGGTCTGAGTTAGTAGTTAGGCTCAGACGTTCTCATTGATAGGTTGTGCTACTTTGTTTCTCCAGGTGGTATACTGGTGTGCAGTTCCCTGTGGCCTGTAGGTGGCACTGCCATGACAGGTCAGGGTTGAACCACTAGTAATAGTGCTGTGCCTTAGGGTGTCCTCTCTCGGCAGTGGTACAGTGGGCGTGGTTGGCCTGCTATGCATGCTGGGGGAGGATACATAAGTGGCAGATGCCGCCAGGGAGGGGAGTCATCGTCGTTGGAGAGGAGTCGGGAGTCTCAGTCGAAGTGCGCGCCACCCGGCCCTCCAGGCCATGGGGCCGCGTGCGCATCAGTCCCAGGCACCTTTAGCCCTGGGGCTGCAACTTCAGCGCTGGGCCCAGCACCTTTAGCTGCAGCCCACTTCTGGTAAGAGGAATCCCAGGGTGCCCCTTGTGAGGGGGCCTGCTCTTTCTGAAGGACCGGTGAAAGAAGGGACCAGGTAACTTTCTGGAGGGATTCATCTATCCACCAATGGCCTAGTAATGTGCTGTTGCTGACACCTGTCCTTGTATTGCAAAATCGGAGAAGTTCGGGACGTGATAGATTCTGTGGCAGAGAGTCTCCCGAACGTATCTAAGAAAAGAACCTAATTGAGCGTCCGAGCATCACGGGTCCACTTTTACAGGAGACTACCTGGGTGAGCTGAACCCACTCGGGGATTTAGTGGTGATTGTAACATTTACTTGTGCCTGGACCTACCTCCCAAAACCTTGCTGTCCTGTCTCTCATCCACCCTTTCCTATCTGCTGAACATTGATGAAAAAATAAACTCAACGTTGGAGTTTAGAGTGGTGTGGACATTGGAATTACTTGGGGGGGAAACAGAGACTTGTCCCTATATCCTAGGAGATGAGAACCAACTGATGGAGAACCTAGCTGTGGGACCCAAATACATGACACCGCTCACCCTCTTCAAACAGGAGGGTACGGGCATATAGTACGGTGTGCCCTTTTCCTGCAATTGAGCCAAAGGTAGGAAAAAGGGTCCGTGTGCTACATATACATAGGCACGCCGTGGTCGTGGTGTGGATATCACTACAACAGCTGACCTGACCCCCCACCTCCAGCGTCTTCCTGTTCTGTCGTGAAGTGCCCAGGACGAACGACGCATGCGCCGTACGTAACAGCACAACAGCTGAGTTTACGATCAGCTGTTGTGTCGGCTAGACGGCGCCTGCGCACAATAGGCGAATGAAGAAATGTTTGAGTCAGATTGTGCCTCGCGCTGACGAAGCACGTTCATGTAGGTGAGGGGCAGATTTTTACATGAAGGGGGTGGCTTTTTTGATGATGGGCAGCGCTGCAAAGATGGGGGCGGAATTTTTAATGATGGCCAAAGAAATCTGCAAAACAAATCTTTATCTGCTATAGAAAAAGCCGCCCTTCAGTTGAGTAAAAACGCCCCACAAGCGTACAGGAAGAGTAGCAGACAAACATTTGTTTTGCAGATTTATTTGGCCATCGTTAAAAATTCCGGCCCCATTTTTGCAGCACTGTCCATCATTGAAAAACCCGCCATCTTCATGTAAAAATCTGCCCTCACCTGCATGAATGTACCTCGTCAGCGCGAGGCACAATCTGACTCAAAAATTTCAGTCGCCAATTGTGCGCAGGCGCCGTCTAGCTAACGCAACAGCTTATCGTAAACTCAGCTGTTGTGCTGTTACGTACAGCGCAAGCGCAGTTAGTCTCGGGCACTATTCGATAGCCGGGCACTACTCGACAGAACACCGGCTCTAATTGGCTGCGGGGAAAGCTGCCTCTTTCTATCCAGCATAGGCAGGGGGCGGGACCAGGAAATGGTGAGTGCTGATTAGACACGTCACGAGGGTCGGCGTCACCTTCCTGGCTGTGAGAAGAGAGCAGGTAACACATAGACTGGGTAATAGGAGGAGGGGGGCGCTCCATCACTGGAGGTGTCATTGTGTGAAGCGCACACTGCAGCTGTGCTTACTACACATATTGTACTGCTTCCCTTCTCCCTCTATCTATATACCATTTCCAGGGACATTACCTGCACAGCTCCTACATCCTCACTCACTGGAAATCATCTATACAGCTCATTATTCTCATGTACGTTTCTTCACACTACCTCAATACAGGGCACTTCCTGCCCAAGACAATTTGGCACTGTCACACATTGAATGACAATTGTGTGGTCATGCAAGTTTGTGTGGTTTTTATTTTATTTTACTATATATGTATGTATGTGTGTATATATATAATATATATATATATATATATATCATGTGTGTGTGTGTATGTATGTGTGTGTATATATATATATATATATATATATATATATATATATATATATATATATATATATTATTATTTTCTTTGCTAAACAAACAAAAAATAATAATGAACATTTTGGAAAAAAAAATGATTTTCTTATTTTGTTTTTAAAATTGTGCAAATGTTGTCCTTAGCTGATGAGGCTGCAGTGACAGGCACTGATAGTCAGCCCAGATGGGCACTGATAGGGCGCTGATGATCTTGGTAAATGTCCCCTGTCACACTTGCCAGCTACGGGCTCTCCTCACATTGTGATAGCACATGAGGAAAGGAATGCCGATAACTGGAAAGTTTGTTTACATGTGATCAGCTGTGACTGGACACAGCTGATCACACGGTAAAGGGCCACTGTGATTGGCTCTTTGCCACAATCTGTGATTAGCTGTGTCCAAAGGATCACAGAGCGTGTGCGCCCCAGGGGGCGCATGGGGGGAGGGGGTACAGTTTCTCCCAGAACTTGAGCCTTGCTGTAGCTGTCTTTTAGCTATAGCAAGGTAATTCAGTGGTAAATAGGTAGCACAAAGTAAAACTAAAGGTACAATTTGTATTCATTTGGACAGAGTAAGGGAAGGTTATAACCCCAGGTGTTCTCTTTTTTTTTTTTTTTTTTTTTCCCATTGTTGAGATTTCCTTCACTTCCTGTGCCAAAACAGGAAGTGAAAGGTAATCCATCTGAAGTGGGGATATCCCTGGTACTAGTGTCCCCATTGGAGAATTTCTCCTCTCATCCTGTTCTGGTGACAGCCCAAAATTTGGGATTTCCCATCACAGTTGTTTTAGCGGCGCTTTTCGGGGCACTTTTAACCCCTGCTAGTGGCCGAAGAAAGGGTTAAATGCGCCCGAAAAACACAGGAGCGCTTTTTGCAGGCGCTTCGGCAGCGGTGCCCATTGATTTCAATGGGCAGGGGCGGTGTATACACCGCTCCAAAGATGCTGCTTGCAGGACTTTTTCTAATGTCCTGCAAGCAAACCGCTCCAGTGTGAAAGCACTCGGGCTCTCACACTGTGGCTGCAGGGAAGTTTTTTTTTTAGGCGCTTTACAGGTGCTATTTTTAGCCCTTTAGCGCCTGAAAAAACGCCTCAGTGTAAAAGGGGTCTTAGACCCCATACCACACTTTTAGATTTTCTGCAGATTTTTGTCTTCAGATTTACCAAAACCATGTATTGTAAGGGTCTGCCTGGTTGCATACAAATTTAAACTCTTAAGGTTTGTCCTCGAATTATATGGTTATGGTAAATCTGAAGACAAAAATCTGCAGAAAATCTAATAGTGTGTATGGGGTCTAAGCAATCGCATTCAAACTCATGTAAAATAGGAGTCAGTACACACCTGCCATCATTTAAAGTGTCTCTGATTAACCCCAAATAACGTTCAGCTGTTCTAGTAGTGTTTAGGCCGGGTACACACTGGGGCGACAAACGCTCCGACATTGGGAGCTCATGTCGCATGATGTGTGAAAATCAATGTTTCCCTATGGGAGCCGTCTTAACTGGTCCGACACATGTCGGTCCGACTTTGAAAATGCTCCCTGTACTACTAGTGGTCCGACTTTGATCTGACTTCAGCCCATTGACTATCATTAAAGTCGGACCGCAGTCTTGCATGATCCGACTTTGGCATGCGACTTGTGCTGTGCTGCTCTTGAGGGGGAACTCCAGGCCAAATTTTAAATAAAAAACCGGCATGGGATCCCCCTTCAGGAGCATACCAGGCCCTTGGGTCTGGATTTGAAGGGGACCCCTACGCCGAAAAAACGGCGTGGGGGTCCCCCCCAAAGTCCAAACCAGACCCTTATCCGAGCACGCAACCTGGCAGGCCGCAGGGGAAGAGGTGGGGGGACGAGAGAGCGGCCCCCCTCCCTCCTGAACCATACCAGGCCGCATGCCCTCAACATGGGGGGTTTGTTGCTCTGGGGCAGGGGGGCGACCTGCGGCCCCCCCACCCCAAAGCACCCGGTCCCCATGTTGATGAGGATAGGGCCTCTTCCCGACAACCCTGGCCGTTGGTTGTCGGGGTTTGCGGGCGGGGGCTTATCGGAATCCGGGAGCCCCCTTTAATAAGGGGGCCCCCAGATCCTGGCCCCCACCCTATGTGAATGAGAATGGGGTACATCGTACCCCTACCCATTCACCTGGTGGAAAAAAAATGTCAATAAAAAATACACACAGCTTTTTAAAGTAATTTATTGCACAGCTCCGGGGGTCTCCGGTGTCGTCTCCGCGCTCTCCGGTTCTTTCTTCTGCCGGGCCTCCGCTATCTTCTTCCAGCTATTTTGCTAGTGGCTCCCGGTCTTCTCCGTCGCCGCCTTCTTCTCCCGCTCTCCGGTTCTTCTCTCGCTCTCCGGTTCTTTCTTCCGCCGGGCCTCCGCTATCTTCTTCCAGCTCTTTTGCTAGCGGAGAGGCCCGGTCTTCCCGTCGTCTCGTCCGGCTCTCCGTTGTCCTTCTGCCGGCCCCTCCACTATCTTCTTCCAGCTCTTTTGCTAGTGGAGGGGCCGGTCTTCCCGTCGCCGTCTTTTTCTCTCTTCTCCTCCTCGATGTTGACTCGTCGCTTCCTCCCGCTGTAATACTGGCTGTTCGCTCCGCTCCGAATTAATATAGGCTTCTCATGACGTCACAGTCACAAGCTCTGGGTGGCCCCGGAGCATGTGACTGTGACGTCATGGGAAGCCTATATTAATTCGGAGCGGAGCGAACAGCCAGTATTACAGCGGGAGGAAGCGACGAGTCAACATCGAGGAGGAGAAGACGGCGACGGGAAGACCGACCCCTCCACTAGCAAAAGAGCTGGAAGAAGATAGTGGAGGGGCCGGCAGAAGGACAACGAAGAGCCGGATGAGACGACGGGAAGACCGGGCCTCTCCGATAGCAAAAGAGCTGGAAGAAGATAGCGGAGAGTGGGAGAAGACCGGGCCCCGCTAGCAAAAGAGCTTGAAGAAGATAGCGGAGGCCCGGCAGAAGAAAGAACCGGAGAGCGCGGAGATGACACCGAAGACCCCCGGAGCTGTGCAATAAATTACTTTAAAAAGCTGTGTGTGTTTTTTATTGAAATTTTTTTCCCCCCCGGTGAATGGGTAGGGGTACGATGTACCCCATACTCATTCACATAGGGTGGGGGGGCGGGATCTGGGGGCCCCCTTATTAAAGGGGGCTCCCGGATTCCGATAAGCCCCCCGCCCGCAGACCCTGACAACCAACGGCCAGGGTTGTCGGAAAGAGGCCCTGTCATCATCAACATGGGGACAGGGTGCTTTGGGGGGGGCCGCAGGTCGCCCCCCTGCCCCAGAGCACCAAACCCCCCATGTTGAGGGCATGCGGCCTGGTACAGTTTAGGAGGGAGGGGGGGCGCTCTCTCGTCCCCCCCCCCTCTTCCCCTGCGGCCTGCCAGGTTGCGTGCTCGGATAAGGGTCTGGTTTGGATTTTGGGGTGGGCCCCTACGCCGTTTTTTCGGCGTAGGGAACCCCTTCAAATCCAGACCAGACCCAAGGGCCTGGTATGCTCCTGGAGGGGGAACCCATGCCGGTTTTTTATTTAAAATTTGGCCTGGAGTTTCCCCTCAAGATTCATACCAAACACAGTGCCTGGTATTGGCGGATCCCCGTTCATTGAAAGTCGGACATATGTCGGCTTCATGTCGCGGCGCAAAGTCGGATCCAAAGTAGGACGGCTGTCGTGTCACACTAGTGTGAACCCAGCCTTAGTGTTTCCTGACATTTTCTTAGTCGCCTCCTACAGCAAAAGCCATGGTCCGCAGAGAGCTTCTAATGCATCAGAGGGATCCCATTGTTAAAAAGTATCCGTCAGGAGAAGGGTACAAAAGAATTTCCAAGGCATTAGATATACTATGGAACACAGCGAAGACAGTCATCAAGTGGAGAAAATGTCACGACAGTGACATTACCAAGAACTGGACATCCCTCCAAAATTGATGAAAAGACGAGAAGAAAACTGGTCAGGGAGGCTGCCAAGAGGCCTACAGCAACATTAAAGGAGCTGCAGGAAGATCTGGCAAGTACTGGCTGTGTGGTACATGTGACATTAATCTCCTGTATTCTTCATATGGCTGGGCTATGGGGTCGAGTGGCAAGATGGAAGCCTTTTCTTACCAAGAAAAACATCTAAGCCTGGCTAAATTTTGCAAAAACACATCTGAAGTCTCCCAAAAGCATGTGGGAAAATGTGTTATGGTCTGATGAAACCAAGGTTGAACTTTTTGGCCATAATTTCAAAAGATATGTGTGGTGCAAAAACAACACTGCACATCACCAAAAGAAAACCATACCCACCGTGAAGCATGGTGGTGGCAGCATCATGCTTTGGGGCTGTTTTTCTTCAGCTGGAACAGGGGCCTTAGTCAAGGTAGAGGGAACTATGAACAGTTCCAAATACCAGTCAACATTGGCACAAAACCTTCAGGCTTCTGCTAGAAAGCTGAACATGAAGAGGAACTTCATATTTCAGCGTGACAATGACCCAAAGCATACATCCAAATCAAGAAAAGAATGGCTTCACCAGAAGATTAAAGTTTTGGAATAGCCCAGACCTGCACAGGAGATGCCTTCGCAATCTGACAGATTTGGAGTGTTTTTGCAAAACGGAGTGGGCAAAGATTGCCAAGTCAAAATTTGCCATGCTAATGGACTCCTACCCAAAAAGACTGAGTGCTGTAAATAAATCAAAAGGTGCTTCAATAAAGTATTAGTTTAAGGGTGTGCACACTTATGCAACCATATTTTTATTTTTACTTCCCTCCACCTAAAAGATTTCAGTTTGTTGTTCAGAGTTGTACAGTTTTATAGATCACATTAAAGATGGAAAAAGTTCTGAAACGATTTATCTTTGTCTCATTTTTGCATCACAGAAACCTGCCATTTCAACAGGGGTGTGTAGACTTTTTATATCCACTGTACCTGACAGTGGTTCTAACACACACTCGCACACTATCTAATACAAAAAAAAAAGTTTTGTCTTTAGTTAGTTTGTTTAAAACAGTAACTAAACTCTCCTCCTGCTAGTTTGAGGTCATGTCCACGTGTTCTTGATCTCGGCTTTGTATTGAAAGTACTGCCTTCCTGAACTATATTCACCCTCTTGATGTATTTAACCACTTGAACTCCAGAAGGGTTTACCTCTTCGTGACCATTTTTTGTTATTCATCACTGCGCTACTTTAACCACTAATGCAACGCTGTACCCAAATGAAATTTATGTATTTTTTTTTTCCGTGTGTGTGTGTGTGTGTGTGTGTGTGTGTGTGTGTGTGTGTGTGTGTGTGTGTGTGTGTGTGTGTGTGTGTGTGTGTGTGTGTGTGTGTGTGTGTGTGTGTGTGTGTGTGTGTGTGTTTCCTTTGCTCACCAGTGCATTTTTTTTTTTAAATGTTTATTATATAAATAAAAATAAATAAAAAATTCTACTTTCTGTTGGAAAAAAATATCTAATGAAACAAATTGTCATACATTTAGGCAACAATGTATTCTGCTACATGTCTTTTGTAAAAAATAAAAATCCCAATAAGTGTATATTGATTGGTTTGTGTGGAAGTTGGGGTCTACAAACTATGGGATATATACTGGAATAAAAAAATAAATAAAAAATTATACTAGTAATGGCTGTGATCAGCGACTTTTAATGGAACTGTGATAGTGTGGTGGGTAATCTGACACTGACATCTCCAGTGACACAAATACACAGTGATCAGTGCTAATATAATACTGTCACTGTGCTAATAACACTGGCTGGGAAGGAGTTAAAGCGGAGTTCCGCCTAAAAAAATAATAATTTAAAGTCCGCAGCTACAAATACTGTAGCTGTTGACTTTTTTAAAATAAGGGTGCCCGCAATGTCCTCACCTGAAGCCGACCCGTCCCTCAGCTCCGGGTGGAGGCGCCAGCATTGCTAGTAAGGGAATCGGGAAGCAAAGCCTTGTGGCTTCATAGCCTGGTTCCCTTTTGCGCATGCGCGAGTCGCACCGTGTTCTGAATGGTCCCTGCTTTCTTCTGGGACCTGTGTGTCTCCCAGAAGATGGGGGGGGGGGACAGGACAGGCGTAGATTGTGGTGCTCAGATAAGGGTCTGATATGGATGCAAATCCTGCAAGGCAATGTCATGTGCTAGTATGCATTGCATACTAGCACATTATAAGAAACTTACCTTAGGACGAAGCCCTCCAGTGCTGCAATGTCAGCGCTGAGACTGCTGACATCTTCACCGGTCTTCCTTTCAGGTTCGTGGTTGGGGCGCGATGACGTCACTCCCGCACATGTAAGCGAGAGCCGCCATTTCAGACATGGGCTCTGAAGGTCTGGCACTGTAAACTGGACCTTCAGAACGCATGCGCTAATATCGACTGCATGCACTCTGAACATCTCCTAAACTGCAAGTTTAGGAGATATTCACAGTGACTACAGGCAAGTCTTGGGTACAAGTGGTGTAACAGAATTTACAACCACTTTAAGCCTGGGTTTACACTATTGGGAACACAGACATTGCATGTGATTTGCACCGCAGGATCACATGCAAGTTCAGCCATAGTTGACTGAACTCACATTGGGTTTGCACGAAAATAGTGCAGGAACCTTTCTTCACCCATGTGATCCAATTCCTGTCCGAATTCACAGTTTGCATTGTGGTCTGCGAACTGATCTGTGGGTGTCAATAACTTTGTATTGACACCTGCATCGGTTCAGAGGGAGGTGCAATGTGGGAACTGGCACTGGTATTGCGCTGGTTCCTGCATTGCAATAGTGTGAACCCAGGCTAAGGGCTCTATTTAATAAATAAATATTCTCTATTCTATTCTCTATCTCTTGCCTATAATGGTTTTGCACAGAGCAGCTCCAATCCTCTTCTTCTTGGGTCCCCCGGTACTCCTTGCACCTCCCCCTTGACCCTAGCCCACAATTGCAAGCCACATTCTATGGGGCACTGGTGCAGGCTCACTCCTGAGCCCCACTCTATGCATCCATAAGACGCACACAGCTGCAACTCCCCCTTGCCCCAAGCTCTCTGCGCTCTGGCTCATTGGGTGCTTTCATGCCTGGCGTGGCCAGTTTGAAATTGAAAAGCACTGGGAAAGGTAGGATCACCAGTTATTTCACACAAAGAAAGAAATACAAAGCACAGGATATTTTTTAGAAACGAGTTCATGGTACAACAGGCACATATCAGGAATATGAAATGTTGAGGTAACAAACTTTAAAAATGAAGTTTCTCAATAGTAGAAGGGAAATTGGGCAGCCAGAGATTTTGTATTTTTTTTTTTTTTATCTACAGTGTCTGACCTTACACGCTGTACACTCAGTAGCTGTACAACAGTGCGTGAAGCCAGGCAGTGGGCAGACAGCAGTTGTTGGCCTTTGGGGTGACCTATGACCCCTAATAAATACTGGAGTGTCGGACTCTGAGAAAGTAAAACCAAATAAGAGGGATATATATATATATATATATATATATATATATAATTATTATTTTTTTTTTTTTTTATAAGTAAGCCTGTCAGAAGCCAGCTTATTACTAGTCAGAGGATCCATACTTTGTCACCTAAAAAAACACAGATCTGTTTCATATTCAGTAGATTGTGTTAATATTGTGTTTTACATTTTAGGATGCATTTGGAAGCAGTATTGAGGTCCTCTGCTCGCCATGCCAAGCCTGCTGGACTAATTCTTCAGTATGGCACTGCAGGATTCCGAACCAAAGCAGAACATCTGGACCATGTTATGTACCGTATGGGCTTATTGGCAGTCCTTAGGTCCAAGAAGACTAAGTCTGTCATTGGAGTTATGGTGACAGCCTCGCACAATCTTGAGGTTCGTTCTTGGTGAACATTTCTTATTTGTTATTTATATAATGCAATCCTAATCTATTAATATTCCTGCCTAGGAAGACAATGGTGTAAAACTAGTGGATCCCATGGGAGAAATGCTAGCTCAAGAATGGGAGGTGTATGCCACTAACCTGGCTAATGCTGAGGAACATGGATTGCAGATGGTCCTGACAAACATAATCAAGCAAGAGTCCATAAATATGCAGCAAGAAGCCTTCATAGCGATTGGAAGAGATACACGGTATGCCAGATTGCTTACTAGGTTGTTTTCTTGAGCCATCATAAGTGGATTACAGTACAGTGGGAATGCATATTGCTTTACGTATAGAAGTGTGTTGCGTTAAAACGTGATGCTAATTCATAAATGTGACACTGTCAGTGACCCTGTCAGAGAACATCAATCATGTGACCACCTATAGAACAATTACATGTTGTGTTAAAATGTAGTACTGAATATTCATAGATGTGACAAAATCGGTGAATATAAAACCTGTGACCATCTATCCAACAATACAAAATATATGTGAAACCAATAAAAAGGTATAGAAGTTAAGTGCTGAAAATAAAACAGAAATCCAGTTCCCTTGTGCAGGTTATTTTCGAGCAGTGCCATTCATGTGGACCCTTCACCCTAATTATCTGACCCCCGTCACATAGGTCAGATTGCATGTCTTTACATAAGTAGGTAGCTAACAAGGCTCCACATCAAACACCCCTGCAGAGATAGATCCCTCCTCAGAATTCACAGTATGCAGTACCAGGCTTGAATCAGCAGGTGGAATGACCAAGCTCAATGAAGTCTAAAGAATATAGTGCTCTCTGCTAGGTTTACTAATAAAATAAAAAACAGTATTGCACTTTTTCATAAACATGAACACTGGAATCGAAACAGGACATGGAGCTGCTGTGCCCTTTTTTTTTCTGGATTACATCAGACATGAACCACTAGCTGGCCACTACAGTCCTCCTTTTCACAGACTGTTTTTGTCAAGATTGCAAAGCTCTGCCCAATCTCATTAGCGATGTCATCAATGACAGTACGAGTGACAAAATGCATTGGGCAAAGCTTTGCGATCTCTGAACAAACGCTGTGTCTGAACAGGAGGAATGTAGCGGCCAGCTGGCGGGTCAAGTCTTTGATGCTATCCAGGAAAGAATGCCCAGCTGCTCCATATCCCATTTCTATTCCAGGGTTTTGTTTTGTAGAGAATGTAAGTGCAATTTTTGGTTGTGTGTTTTTTTTATAAGTAGACCTAGCAGAGAGCACTAGATTCATTATTTAATTTTTTCTTCCTTGAGCCTGATTGAGAAGAGGTGTTAGCGCTTGGCCATTCAACCTACTGATTTAAGCCTGCGGAAGGAACAATCCCTGCAGGGATGCTTGACGTGAAGCCTTGTTTGCTGGCAATTGACACATGCAATCTGTCCTTTTGTAATGGCGGTCAGATAATTGGGGTTAGAGAACACTTAAGAGGAGAGGTGAATGGTCCACATGGAGAGCACTTGACTATAATCTGCACGAGGGAGCTGTGTTTTGTTTGTTTTTGTTTTTTCAAATGTAGACCCCTTTCACATGGGCTGTCCGATCAGGTCCACCTGTCAATTTTTCAGGTGGACCTGATCGGACCCTCCAGTCTCTTCTATGGACCGGCATTATAGGTGGTCACGTGATGGATGTCCTCTTGACTTTGCCATGTTTATGAAGAATTGACATCGTATTTTAGCACAACACACATATTTTGGAGTGATTTAATCACTTTGTATCTGTTGCTCACTTCTGATTTGTGTTGCGCTAATTTTCTTTTACACATTTCTTTATAGGTCTGTTGTTCAGTAAAGTAGTCCTATGTTTGTATGTAGTTTGGCAAGAGCATTTTTTTTTATTTTTCTTAAATTATTTGGAAGGCTCAAGTGGAGCATGTTAAGGGGTCAGTCCAAAAAAGTTTTATATTTCAGGAATTAGGGACTTTTGGCATGATTCAACCCTTAGCTTCCTATATGTCTTGGGTATGAGCAACTGTGAGAGATACATTTGCTATAATTCCTGACTCTGTCCACATAGAAGATTTGACACCTGTTTGCATGTTCTAGTACATCCTGTTAAAGTCTCTCTTTTGTATAACATAAAAGATTCAGTAGGGAGCGTGGGTACCCCCTTGTAAAGGGACCATCAGGTGCGCAGACGCAGGAACTTCAACTCATCAGAGTCCCTAGGAAGTATGATAAGTCATCAGATGGTTTAACCCTGCAACATCTACCAAGAAATTGAAGTCTCAATTTTAAATGGATTGGTTCTTTCAGCAATTAATTGATCAATGCAAAATTATATTGAAAGCTTATGTACAGATTTCTTTCCTCAGGCCAAGCAGTGAAACACTTTCTTGTGCTGTGATAGATGGAGTGACTTCGTTAGATTCAAAATTCCAAGGTAAGTAAAATAAAAAGGAAGCTATAGTGTATTTCCAGTTAGTGCACATTTTAATGGTTATTTTAACCGTTCCAGACAGGAGCACTTTATACATGGTTATATTGGACCAATGCAACTATGTATATACCATAACAGGCCAATGCCCCTGGAAGCTGGGAATTGCTGAGGTAGACGGCACTATGTCAGTGTTCTCCACTTCCTTCTGAATCCTGTGCCTAGCGCCGGAACATTCTGCATTCTCGGCACAGGATGTCAGCCGCTCGGCATGGGCCCTATTCAGAAATTGCTTTGCATTTAATGAATTCAAAGCATTTGGATGAGGTGGAGAGCATGATAACACCACCCTATCTCGTCCAATCGGAGGAAGCTTTGCATTTACTCAGGCACTGGGCAGGGATAGGCACTGGTAGGCGGCACTGTTGGGACTGCACTGATAATCAGGGGACAGATAACCAGTGCCCTGATTATCCGTGCTGATGTCCCTTTAACACAAGCCGGTTTGTCGGCCCTCTTTTTCCCTCTTCATCTTTCAGGACAGCCACCTTAGAGAGATCCCGGCTCCTCCCCTCTCAGGAAACACTGCCTTCATTCAATGAGTTAAGCCTCATCCTCCCCCCGGGCCCTCAGTTATGGTGTTTCCTCCGGTGGGGAGACACCGCTAGGGAACCTAGCTGAGCTGAGAAGCCTGGGGAGGCTGGCGAGGCTGAAATTACCTGGGAGGGAGGGAGGGAGGGAGACAGTTCTCTGGCTGTCCCACTCTCTCTCCTACCTTCTTAGGACCCGGTCGGCTGGAGCGCCAGCAATGCCGGTTTCAAATCCGCGTGCCCCAGGCTTCCCTTAGTGAAGGAAGAAGCCTGGGGAGGTCCGCTCCTCATCTTGCCTAGGGTGGCGCTGTGGGATTTGCAACAAGTCCCCCTGCCTTTGCAACAAGTCCCCTCACTCTGTAGGGAGTGCATTGATGGACTAGTTAGGGAGCAGGGGGCAGACCTGGCAGCATCAGTAAAGGAGCTTTCCAGCACCTTTCAGGCACTTTTTTCCTCTTTTCAGTTGTCTCAGCCCCAGAGTAATCCTCCACCAGCGCAGCAGAGTGTTGCCCCCACCGTTGCGGTAATGCTCCCTAGTAGTGGTGAGCAACCGCAAGATTCCAGAGAGGAAATTGAAGATGAAGCAGACAATGCAGCTTCAGATTCTGAAAGTGAATCAGCACTAGAGGAGTTGGACGGGGAGTCCACAAGCTCCTCACGGTATAAACTTTCTCTTGAAGAGGTGGAGGAGCTCTTAGGAACTATCCATACCACCTTAGGTATTCAGGAAGAAAGGAAGACACTATCCTTACACGACCAGATGTACAGGGGCTTAGGGGAACAGAAAAAGAGTGTTCCCGGTCCACGAGGTCCTGGTCGATGCCATTAAAAGAGAATGGCAGGATCCAGAAAGGAAACCTTTCTTCTCAAAGACATTGAAGAGAAGATTTCTCTTTGCTGAAGACGAGTGTCTAGTCTGGAATAAATCTCCTAGATTAGACGCTGCCTTTTCCCAGGTCTCAAGGCACACGGACCTGGCCTTTGAGGACATGGGAGTCCTTT
The DNA here is from genome assembly GCA_029206835.1 of Rana muscosa. Taxonomy (NCBI): domain Eukaryota; kingdom Metazoa; phylum Chordata; class Amphibia; order Anura; family Ranidae; genus Rana; species Rana muscosa. The sequence continues at coordinate 721,696,742 of CM055121.1, read as the reverse complement.
CTGACCCCATGGATAGAAGGATGGACTCCCTTCTAAAAAAGTCATGGGATTCATCCCAAGGAAATCTCAAACCTGCCATGGCGGCCACAGTGGTAGCCCACAACATGGAATATTGGCTTACACAGATCAAAGCTCACATTGAAGCAGGTACGGCGAAGGAGACAAATCTTGCCTCTTTCCCCATGCTACTCAAAGGAGTTGCATACCTTGCAGACGCGTCTGCGGAGTCAATACGCATGTCAGCAAGGTCTACTGCCCTGACCAATTCTGCAAGGAGGACCTTGTGGCTTAAGACTTGGCAGGGAGATAGCGCGTCCAAAGTAAAACTCTGTGGGATTCCCCTCACAGGGGACCTGCTATTTGGACCAGGCTTGGAGGCCGTTTTGGATCGAACGGCTGATAAGAAAAAGGCCTTTCCCCTTAAAAAGAGGTTTGGGGAACAGACCAAAAGGAAGTTTCTTCCTCAGGGGAAAAAGGAAGCCCCAAAAACCAAACAGAAGAGGGTATGGGGACCAAAAGGAAAAGGGCGTGGGGGGCGATTTTTCACCCTCCTGAACAGCCCAAAAAGACCCAGTGACGGGTTCAAGGTGGGAGGAAGGTTGAGGGCCTTCCTCCCACAGTGGGAGATGATCACATCCAACCAATTTGTGTTGGGGATCATCAGGAGAGGATACAAATTGGAATTTTCCAATCCTCCCCCACTCAAACTGTTAATCACAGACCTCCCAAGATGTGCGGAAAAATCATCTGCCCTTCTGACCTCCCTTCAGGAGTTAGAGGAACTGGAGGTGGTAGTCCAGGTCCCAACGCCAAAATCGGGCAGAGGCTTCTACTCCCACATTTTTGTGGTCCGTAAGCCGACAGGAAAGTTCAGACTTATTCTGAACTTGAAACCCCTGAATCTTTCAGTCATCTACAAAAGATTCAGGATGGATTCAATTTATTCGGTGAAAGCCCTGCTTCCTCCAAACTGTTATATGGCATCCATAGATCTGAAGGATGCGTACCTGCACATTCCCATCGCAGAGGATCATCAGAAGTTCCTCAGACTGGCAGTAAATATGGGAAAAAGGGTAGTCCATCTCCAATTCAAGGCTCTCCCCTTTGGCCTATCATCTTCCCCCCGTATTTTCACCAAAGTGATGGCGGAAGTCTTAGCGTTCATACGACTCAAGGGAGTCTCAGTGATCGCATATTTAGACGACCTGCTTCTGTTTGCCCCTTCTCCGGAACAGCTGTCTCGGGACCTTCAGGTAGCAAGAGACATTCTCGAAAATCTGGGCTGGCTCCTGAACCTGGAAAAATCCAACCTGGTTCCGTCCCAGAAAGTCACCTTTCTGGGATACTGGTTAGACTCAGTAAGTCAGAGAGTCTTCCTTCCACAGGAGAAGGTTATGAAGGTAAACCGTGCAATGTCAGTTCTACAAGGCAGCGGCCTAGTATTGGTAAGAAGAGCTATGTCAGCCTTAGGTTTACTGACATCAACACTCCCAGCAGTTCAGTGGGCGGGATTACATTTTCGCCCCCCACAACGATTTATCCTAAAGGTCTGGGACCACAGCCAGCAGTCTATAGACTCCATGATCACAGTACCAGGTCAGATCAAGCGGTCTCTCTGGTGGTGGCGAAAGGGGGCAAATCTGACACTGGGTCTAGATTGGGTCCTTCCAATATCCAGGACAGTTACAACCGATGCAAGTGGCACAGGTTGGGGAGCACACCTGGATTCCCAGTTAGTACAAAGGACCTGGAAAAAGGAGGACGCAAGGAGGTCCTCCAACTGGAGGGAGCTGAGGGCGGTCTCACTGGCCCTCAGGTCTTTTCAGGGGGAACTTCAGGGCCAACACGTGAGAATCCGATCAGACAATTCCTCAACGGTGGCCTACATCCACAGGCAGGGAGGTACCAGGAGTGGGTCCCTGTGGAGTCTTACAGAAGACATTCTCAGGTGGGCCAAGTCCAATGTTCTGTCCCTCTCGGCATTACATCTGAAGGGGGAACAGAATCAGTTGGCGGATTTTCTCAGCAGGAAAACCCTAAGGGAAGGCAACTGGGTCTTGAGCCAGGAGGCCTTCAACATGGTCACTCAAAAGTGGGGGGTGCCATGTGTGGACCTCTTCGCCTCAGGGCACAATGCCAAAGCAGACCTCTTCTTTTCCCTGAACAGGCGAGATTGGGCACTAGGGGTAGATGCCCTGGCTCAGACCTGGGCATTCTCCAAGTGCTATGCTTTCCCCCCTCCTGTCCTGATTCCTGCAGTGCTGAGGAAATTCCGGGAGGAGAATACAAACCTAATTCTAATTGCGCCACATTGGCCAAGGAGGCCGTGGTTCTCCATCCTGAAGAGTCTGGCGGTAGAACCACCTTGGTTTCTACCAGCCTAGAAGAACTTTCTCACTCAGGGCCCAGTCTGTTGTACGCACATAGAGAGGTGGAACCTTGCAGCCTGGCTTCTGAGGAGGAATTGTTGAGGGGCAAGGGATTCTCGGATCGCCTAGTGGCAACCCTCTTAAACTGCAGGAAAAAAAAGACGCAGGTTATCTATTTGAAAGTTTGGAAGCGTTTCAATAGTTGGTGCTTGGAAAGCTCCTTTGACACCCGAAGTTCAGTAGCAGTATTGGAGTTCCTGCAGTCCGGGGCTGATAAGGGCTTGGCCCTTAGCACCCTTAAGGGGCAAGTGTCCGCCTTAAGCGTTTTCTTAGAGAAACAACTAGCCATGGACCCTTGGATAGTAAGGTTCTTTAAAGCACTAACTAGACAGAGGCCAGTCAGAAGTTCCTCTTTTCCTGTATGGGACCTTTTCTTGGTTCTACAAGCTCTTACAGAAGAACCCTTTGAGCCACTAGATTCCTGCACAATTGAGCTTATCACCCTCAAGACTGTGTTTTCTAGTGGCAATCACTACGGCAAGGCGAGTGAGTGAACTCGAAGCCCTCTCAATTAGGGCTCCCTTTTTTCAAGTTTTTACGGATCGTGTAGTTTTTAAGACAGATCCGGCCTTTTTGCCTAAAGTATCTTCTAGATTTCATAGAGGTCAAGAAATTGTTTTGCCTACCTTTTTGTTCAAACCCTGTGAGGGAACAGGAACAAATTTCATAACTTAGGCCTCGTACACACGACCGTTTTTCTCGTCCAAAACAGTCAAGAAAAGTGCCGCGAGAGTTTTTTTGTCTAGAAAAACGTTTGTGTGTATGGTTTTACGACGAGAAACTTGCCGAGAATCTCGACGAGAAAATAGAGAACCTGCTCTCTATTTTCTCGTCAGGATTCCAGATTTCCTCGTCGTGTTTCTCGTCGGCCTGTTTTGTGACGAGAAAATGGTTCGTGTGTATGCTTTTACGACTCTTCCAAAAGCGCGCATGCTCACAAGCAACTATGAGACGGGAGCGCATCTTCTGGTAAAACAAGCCTTCATAATGGAGAGAGCATATTCGTCACGCTCATAAATATTTCATCGTTTAAATGTTCTGCATTGAAATCTTCGTTAGAATGTTACATTAATCAAAACGAGTGACCTTCTTTTGCTGCTGATATTCACACAGAGTTATGCCTTATTTTTAACCTTTTTCATGCTGCTCTTTATAAGATTTATGTGTATTATATCGTGCAAGTTTTTAGGAATAATTTAAATGGTTAGATTTTTCAAAATGATGTTAATTCTAATTTCTCAATGTTTTGATAGCGATCTCCCATTTAATTTTGGAATCTATATTATTTAAATTTCACACCATGTTTTTGTGCTAATCAGATTTAGTTATTCTTTTGGGGGGGGGGGGGGGTGATATCTGTGCCTTTTATTGTCAGTCAAATGTATCTGCTTACTCCAAAGCTTGATTTTGTTTATTTAAAAATACACATAGTCAAGTATGAACTTAAACAAAAAACACATTTATTCATGTTTATAAATTTAAATAAAGAGAAGGCAGCGCTGGAGAAGCTGCTGCCATTTGTGCATCCCAGGGACCCCAGAGCACACAGCAACCCTGTGTGGACACTAAAATTGGGAGCTTGAGAAGGCCCACATTTCTGAACACAATCTGATGCTGGCCTCCCAGAGGTCAGGAACAGCAGCAGGTGAGATATATGTCCCAAGTGTGTGGTACTACAACAGGCTGCCTTCTGTCCGACCACAATGAAGCAAGGCCATCACTTCCTCTTCTTCCTGGCAACCTTCCCTGCAGCCTTCCCTGAAGCCTTTCCTGCAGCCTTCCTTCTTCGTTTAGCTGGAGGCTGGCCCACTGGAGGGGTACTCCTGTCAGGAGGAGGAGGTGGAGGTGTAGCAGAAGGGGGTGGGGCAGAAGAAGGTGGAGGTGTAGCAGAAGGGGGTGGGGCAGAAGAAGGTGGAGGTGTAGCAGAAGGGGGTGGGGCAGAAGAAGGTGGAGGTGTAGCAGAAGGGGGTGGGGCAGAAGAAGAAGGTGGAGGTGTAGCAGAAGGGGGTGGGGCAGAAGAAGAAGGTGGAGGTGTAGCAGAAGGGGGTGGGGCAGAAGAAGGTGGAGGTGTAGCAGAAGGTGGAGGTGTAGCAGAAGGTGGAGGTGTAGCAGAAGGGGGTGGGGCAGAAGGTGGGGGTGGGGCAGAAGGTGGAGGTGTAGCAGAAGGGGGTGGGGCAGAAGGTGGAGGTGTAGCAGAAGGGGGTGGGGCAGAAGGTGGAGGTATAGCAGAAGGGGGTGGGGCAGAAGAGGAAGGTTGAGGTTGGGTCAGTTGGGCCACCTCACATATGGCGGTATTGGGTGTAATTTTCTCCATCACCCCCTTGTTGAGCAAGGTGATGAGCAGGGGCTCGCATAGGAGGCGTTGCTCCATGCTCATCACCTTGAACTTAGCCTCCACTAGGCCGGCAATGGCCTCTTCAGGGGATGTGGGCTCCTTGAGGGTGGCATGGGCCTCTTTAATAAGGGCCATTGCTGCCTCACTGGTGGTCCTGTCCCTCCTGCCTCTTTTGTGAACCCTCCTGGCTGCCACTGGGCCCTTACCACCTCCTGGCTGCCACTGGGCCCTTACCACCTCCTGGCTGCCACTGGGCCCTTACCACCTCCTGGCTGCCACTGGGCCCTTCCTCCTCCTGCCTGACAGTTTCCAGACCCTCCTCCTGGCTGATTTCATCCTGTGTATGAAAAAGGAACATAGTTTAATATGTTGGTTTAATCTTTGCATCAAACTTTGTAATCCTGATGGAAGCAATTAGAATGTAAATGCATAAATCCTTGCTTTAAATTTACCACTATATCAGCTTGACTATTTACCACACAATTAAGTGCAGAATAATGTCTACAGATCTTGATTTCACTTGTGGAATACAAAATAATGTATGTTTCTCATCCTGACATATTTGGGAAACATTAATTTTATCCCAATACATTTTCAGTTAATACTATACCTGGCTCCAGATGGACAAATCAGGATCATCCAGGATGGCTGCCTCCTCTTGCTCCAGAGTAGGCTCAGGTTGGCTGCAGGGAAGTCTGGGGGGAAGAGTGGAGAGTGATGGCCTTGTCTCAATGTGGTCATCCAGGAAGGACATCCTGTTGTAGTACCACAAAATCGGGACATAAACATCATCTGCTGCTGCTCCTGACCTCTGAGAAGCCAGCACCTTAGAGCGTTCAGTCCTGTAGGTACCTCTCAAGCTCCCAATTTTAGTGTCCACTTGTTTTGCTGTGGCTGTGGGCACCTTGGTATGCACAAATGGGAGCAGCTTCTCCAGCGCTGCTTTTCTCACCCCTTTTTTTTTTATGGATGGGGTTTTTCGTCTCCCACAGAGCCGGCAGCTCCCTTACCCGGTCAATAAATTCCGCCAGGAACTCTTTGTCGCTAATAAAGACATTCATATTGTATCTGCAAGTAAAATAAATTATATTTAAATAATGTGAGGCAAACAGTCTAACCTCCTTCACATCCTAGTCACCATATATATCCTCCAACAATCTCAAGACAGTATAGGCCAACAATTTTTACAAGTCACAAAATCACATACCTTCGTTCGCACGTCCGTCACTTGAACTCCTCTCTCCGCACACCGAACGTACTATAGTCACATGTGTGTTTGCTATATACACACCACGCATGCGTCAAAATTCACACACGTCGCCCGCCCATGACGTTCTAACTTGCATCTTTTCCCCGCCCCTTTTCCCCGCCCCTTCTCTTTCGGCGCGCAGACAGATATGGCGGAGTTACAGCAGGTGTCTGATAATTCCGCAACTAGCGAGGAGACAAGCCCGGAGACCAAGGACACGTCACGATCAAGGAGGAGATTCAAGGCATCGAATATGTCTTTGGCGGAGATGGCGGAGATGGTGGACATCTTGGTCAAGGCTGATTATGATGCCAAGCATGGGCCGTATAGCAAACCAAATGGAAGGAAGGCCAAAATCCTCACTAAAGTTGTGAAGAGTCTGAGGGCGAAGTTCGGGGTGAAACGCTCAAATGAGCAGCTCAGAAAGAGGTGGTCAGACCTCAAACTGAGGGAGCCAGACCAGTTGAGGATCATAAAGAGGATGCTCGCTAAAAGTAAGTAAAATGACGACGTTTCTGCTATTAATATTTTTAGAAACTGACATGTTTTGTTTTTTTTTATCATATTGGACTCCCTTCCAAAATGTAATATTTTGAACTAGGTTGGGCACAGTAATCGTTCGTTACGTTACCGACACTTCGTTCGGCCACTATCCGCGGTTTTGGCTTATTTAAGAGCCACAAAAGTAATTAGACATCTGCCATTTTTGATCAAGTATTGAGGATAATTTTTAAGTCTAGATGATGTGTTTGTAAAGAGAATGAAATGCAAACTTTAATCAGTGTAAAGGAGAGGACACTCAGCAGCTGCTTCCACATCTATACTTTGGAGCACTATAGTGTGGGCCAACAGACCCGCCTTTTTTGGGTGTCCCACACAGGTGCATCAGAGAATTTTTGTGGTGCCTACATGTCCAAAAAATTACATCCAAATGTGAATACTAAACATATTTGGGGTCATAAATAATGCATTCTTCTTTAAATTCCGCACAAACACACACTTGTACCCCACTTCCAAACAATTTTAGCCTGTTTTTAGTTTAACAAGGAGATTTACAGTGTGATAAATAGACCTTTGGTTTTATTCTCATAGGGGAGAGAAGACTGGGAGGAGGACACTCCAGGGAGCACATGCACCCCACAACTTCCAAACAACACCAAACTCCCAAAGACCCACAACCGAAAGATGTGCAGGAAGTTGAGGTGGAGGAAGGAGAAGTGCAGGAAGGAGAGGTGGATGACGTTGTGGATCTGGTCACCACAACAGGTCAGTATCTGACACCACAGCTTAAGGTAAGCGAGGTAGGCCTGCAGACTTTTATTAATTTTTTTTTTTTTTGGTTTTTAGGGGATGTAAATGTTGTGAAGGATAGCACACGGTTCTCTGCTGACAGTGCCCTCCGCCTCATCCAGCAAGTGATGGAATGTAGCACGGAACTGGACCTAATTAAACAAAGAATCCATGTGATGGAACAAACATTTAAAGACATTCTCGATGTTTTGGGGAGAATTCAATAAGCCATCCAAACACATTTGTTTTTACATGTTTGTTTTTATAATTTTTTCTAATTTTTTGAGTAACAAACCACCCAAAAATTGAATATGCACACAGTGTGTCAACATGTGCTATCTGCCATCAGGGGATATCCATGTACGTCTTTTGTGGGTGCAACCCCTTCCTCGTATCAAAAGTCGGTGAACTGAGGAAGGGGATGCACCCCCAAAACACGTCCATTGATCACCCCTGATGGCAGATAGCACATGTTGACAATAGGGATCAGGATTGTAAACTTCCTATATGTAAAAAATAAAAATGTGCATATTCAATTTTTGACTGGGCAAGGGGTGGCAGGACCCCATATTAGGACAGGCACATAGAGACATAGTTTGTGTAAGTGAATGTCTCCGATTGCTCAGAGGTATCCAATGTTGTAATTTTTGATATGCAACTGATATTTTTGTATTTTCATAAGCCAAAAATTGCCGGGTTGTGGCCAGGCCAACCCCAAAGTTAAAAAAAAAAAAAAAAAAAAAAAATGAAGAGAATGTGCACAGAGTAAAATATTTGACCACAAACAACGTGTAGCTTCTTTTTATAATACCCTCTAAGCTTATTTGGTTCTTTTGTAAGGTAACATAGTGAAATGGTTATTTACTAAAGTAAAATACACTTGCCACTACAAATGCACAAAGACAAACTAGGAGACAGGAAAGAACAAATAATTAAAGGTTTAAACAAGATTTTTATTGGGATACTTAGACATAGGCTGGCATAGGAATTGCCCGCCTACCCGTGAAATACTCCATGTATTTGTCCCGAACCACACGGGCATTTTGGGGGGGCAAGCCAAGACGGGCAGATTCCAGGCCCGGAAGGGGATTTGCAGGGGAAAGTCCAGCCTCTGGCAAAACTGAGGCCATATAGGAATTTGATTTTTGGCTCAGAAAGTTGTGTAGCACACAGCAGCATAACACTACATAGTTTATTTTGTAGTCCGCCAAGTGGATGGAAGTCATAAAAAGGCGGAACCGGCTGGCTATTATGCCGAAGGCATTTTCAACGACTCTTCGGCCCCTGGCCAGCCGGTAATTGAACACTCTTCTCTGGGGTCAGGGTCCTCTGTGGAAATGGCCTCATAAGATGCCGTCCGAGTCCGAAGGCTTCATCAGCCAAGAAAACAAAGGGGAGTCCTTCGATATTCCCTGCATCCGGTGGCAATGCAAGGTCGTCACTCTGGAGACGGAGGGCAAACTCCGTCTGGATGAAGGATCCCCCATCGGACATCCGGCCATTCTTCCCTACATCAACATAGAGGAATTCATACCGTGCTGACACCACCGCCATCAGCACAATGCTATGAAACCCCTTGTAGTAGTAGTAGTAGGACCCAGAACGGGGTGGCGGCACGATGCGGACGTGCTTCCCGTCTATGGCACCACCGCAGTTGGGGAAGTCCCACCGCGTGGCAAACTCCGATGCCACAGTCTGCCATTCCTGTGGCGTGGAAGGAAGCTGTGGAGTGAAACAAGATGAAATAATATTAGCAAAACAAAGTCATACATTACAAGGAAATTCTATCCCAAAAAATTAGAGACCAACATCAATCTAATTATACGTTTATTAAGGTGTGTAAAAAAAGGATAATGGAAGGCTCATTTATCATATTCATCACCCCCTCTGATGGGCCATTACTAAATTATTTTTGGGGGGGGGGGAGATGTGTTTGGCCACAGGATAGCATTGCAGTGGCGGTGCATCCAGAGTGGGCGCTGGAGCACTGCCCCCTCTCTCCTGTGCCCATCACTCAGAACAATACATAAGTTCATGCGTTGCATGAACCTATGTATTGTCTATGCCGCACACTATTCAGGTGGATGGCCTCTTGTAAAGTGACCGACATATGAATCATTGCGGCATTTAGGGGGTTAAAATTGCATAGCAGAAACAGGTAGTAAAATAGTCTTGCAAATTACAACCTGAGGGATGTAATTGGCTTCCTAAAAGAAAAATCGGGGACGCAGGGAGGGGGGCATTCCTTGGGTAAACACTGACAGGCTGCTCTGCCAATCATGTTCACCAAGTCTGTTTAATGGTAACATGATTGGCTGATGCAACATGAAGGGAAGGAGAAGACATCAAGGACAGAAGAAGGATGGCGCTGACCACAAGAAGGTAAGTGCAGGGCTGGGGGGAAACTGGCTGCATTAGAGGGGACTAAATGGCTGCATTTGAGGGAACAAAATGGCTGCATTGGAGGGGACAACTGGGGGCGTTTATTAGGCAACAGAGCAAAAAAGGAGGAAGTTTATTTCCTAAATTGGGGTTTGAACCCCCCAACATTTGGAGCAACAGGCGCCCCTGCTGGAAAAGTAAGTGAAGGGAAATATTTAGGGAGGAGAAAAAAGGGGCAATCTAAAGCTTCCAACATGCATGGGGACAAAGGGGACATTCTCAGCATATTACAATCATGGTAATTAGGAAAGGATGAAAGAAATACAATACATTAGCATACATGTAATACATAAAATGTGATGTGAAGGGAGAAAACTTACCCTAATATAGTCCTCCTGCAGGACTTGTATAATAGCAGAACAGGTGTCTGGGATTATGAGGCCCAGAGCCTGGGGGGAGATGCCTGTGGTGAACTTCAAGTCCTGAAGACTTCTCCCTGTCGCCAGGTAACGCAACATGGCGATGAGCCTCTGCTCAGCACTGATGGCTTCCCGCATAACGGTGTCCTTCCTGGTAATATAGGGGGACACCAAAGCCAACAGTTCCTGAAAAACGGGGTCAGACATCCTCAGAAAATTCCTGTAGTCCTCAGGATTATTCTCGACGATCTCCCGCAGCAGAGGCATGTGGCAGAATTGGTCCCGCTGGAGCAACCAATTCTTGGTCCATGAACTCCTCCTCACACCATTCATGGACTGGTCTTGGTCCAAAACAAGCAGACCAACACCAAGCGCACGCACAGCACGAACTCGACGACGAGAACGTCCAGGCGACATGGCTAGGAAACGGTCGTCTAATCAGAACGTACAGAACAGAACGCACTTTAGAACAGCAAGGCCTATGAATAACGAACTGAAAATCAGAAACGAACAGGCAAGAACGCACTGTAAAACAGATACGACCTGCCTAGACGCCCTGAAAGTCAAGATACGAACCCACAAGCACAAACTGAACGGCAGAAAACGATCTGAAAAGTACGAAGACTAAAAAGCGCGAATTGTCTCTTCCCAAACTTTTACTTCACACGCGGTAACACGAGATCAGCAAAAGCAGCCCAAGGGGTGGCGCCAAGAAAAAAGATCTTCCCCTTTATAGTGCCGTCGTACGTGCTGGACGTGAGCGCGGAGAACAAGGAAATTGGGAAATGACAGTGTGTACGCATAGAAAGCTTGACGAGAAAATCGACAAGCTTAACAAGAATCTCGTTGAAAAAAAACGACGGTCGTGTGTACGAGGCCTTAGACGTCAGGAGGTGCGTCCTTCAGTATTTAGAAGCTACAAAACAGTTTAGAAAGTCTGATTCGTTATTTGTTTTATTTTCGGGGTCTAGACAGGGCTCTAAGGCCTCTAGACGCACGATAGCCAGATGGCTAAGGACAGCTATTAGTAAGTCTTACATATTAGGGGGGTTAGAAGCCCCGGAGGGTGTTAGGGCACACTCTACCAGGGCAATGTCAACCTCTCAAGCAGAGTGGGCTGGTGCTTCTCCAGAGCAGATCTGTAGAGCAGCAATGTGGTCCAGCTTTACCACATTTGTGAAACACTACACATTGGATTTGCTGACAGCCAAAGACCAGGCCTTTGGCCGTAAAGTACTGCAAGCAGTAGTCCCACCCTAAGGTAAGGTACTCGCTTATCCTCTCTAAGGTGGCTGTCCTGAAAGATGAAGAGGGAAAAACGGAGTTACTTACCGGTAACATCCTTTTCCACGAATCTTTCAGGACAGCACCGGTACCCACCCAACTATTGGATATTTATATGAGCTCATCGTATGAGGCCATCAGGTAAGATGTTTATATGTGAATGACGTGTTCTTGTGTCTCCCCAGTTGACCGGAGGTACTCTCGAAGAACTGAGGGCCCGGTGGGAGGATGAGGCTTAAATCATTGAATGAAGGCAGTGTTTCCTGAGAGGGGAGGAGCCGGGATCTCTCTAAGGTGGCTGTCCTGAAAGATTCATGGAAAAGGATGTTACCGGTAAGTTACTCCGTTTTTTTTTTTTTCTCTCCTCATGCTGTCGGCACGAGGAAAGAAAAGCCGATCACCGGCTTGTGTTTACTTCCGTGATCAGCGGTCACTGGACACTGTCTTTCGGGAAGTGGTTAAAGGAGTGTCTTTGCGGAGTGCAAGAGAAGATATCATAAGGCATGAGAGCTGGCAGCATTTGCAGGACGCGTGCAGAGGGTATGACTGCAGGCAGTATATGCAGTAGAGGAGTTTGAAGAACATGACAGGCACAGTAGGTGCAGGAGAAGAGTGCAGAGGGTGTTGTATGGGGCAGTATGTGCAAGAGAAGGCAGCGGGTATGACAACAAGCAGTATGTGCAGGAAAGAATTCTGAGGGTAGGACAGATGACAGTATGGGCAGGAGGGGAGGGCAGTGAGTATGTCAACTGTACAGTATGTATGTGCAGGAGATGGGAGTGGCAGGTATGACAGTTGGTGGTATGTGCAGCAGAGGAGCGTGGAGGGTATTTTGGGGACAATATGTGCAAGAAGGGATTGGAGGGAGGTCAACCTGTTGACTTGCAATTTTGTGGTTACTTCTCCTTATAAAATTTAGCAGCAATTAACTAAGAATTATTTATCATAGCAGTAGGGGTGGAGAAGTGAACCCCATAATGCATTTGGCACCCATTCTAAAAACTGAGCAGTTGTAACATAGCAGTGTGGGATTTAAGCTCTTCACACGGAGGGTTTTACAGAAGAGGTAGATATCAGAATTGGTGTCCTAGATATAGGCCTGCTGAAATTGAAGCCGGTTATTCTGTGGCTCAAGAGGTTTCAGGGAGCTTGTCAGAGTACCGTAGCTTCTGACCAGGTGGTGATGATACTGAAACTGGAGGGATTGTGTAAGTGGAACTTATGGAGGTTGAAAAGATGACCCCAAAATTTGAAGTGGGGACTTTGAAATCCAGGAACAGTGGAGGTGGCATGATCTAGGAAAATCTGGCTGTGCTTTATTGCTGGGCAGTGTTTATGCAGGAAATGGTGCAGTGGATTTGTAATTACTATTGGATCAGGGTTGATGGAGATTAAACTGGTATTTGGTGTGGTGGAATTCATAAATGTGGGTGGACAGGAGACTGCGTGCTGAGAGGTTATCCCATATGCCCTGAAGAATGGGTGCCGAGGGGTTAATGCACATGAGCTGTGGACTGTGAGCTAAGGGGTAATGTTCATACTCTGGGGACAAGTCCTTGAGAGGGGACATCACCTATTAAATTTTCTCTGAATTGCTACTTTTGCAAACCTGTTTTACAATAACGTAAAGAAAAAATTAGAGCATGGAGTTGTAATGTTGTAAAACCAGTTTATTGTGTTACTCTTTTTTTACATGTGTTGTAATAAAGATGAAAAAAAAGAAGACTTTTGGTAATGAACACACAACTGCTATAAGCTTGCATTTTATATTGTGTGCTGTATTATGGCTATTAAACCATAGCCAAAAGAGAACCTACTAGAAGTCTTCTAATATTTTATTTATTTTTTTAAGACTATGGACTGGTGACTACACCCCAGCTACACTATGTTGTCTGTTGCCGAAATACAGATGGAGGATACGGTGAACCAACGATTGAAGGATATTACCAAAAACTTTCCAAAGCATTTAAAGAATTGGTCAAACGGGTAATACATTTCAGCAGGGGCCAAGTGAACATTCTAATTTACTGGCATACTCGTTTACAATGCTTATACTGACATTGATTATGCATGCAGATTCCTAAACAGAGTCTGATTTAGTATCTGATCAGGCTTTTTTTTTTTTTTTTTTTTTTTTTTTTTATGTGAGGGACACAAAGAACCCTATAGTGGGTTTGTTTGGAAGTATCCAATTCTTTAGATTACTGACTAATAGAATTTAGTGGCCTGGAACATTTAAAATTACAGTCAAATTTTGAAGTGCTAAGCGGGTGGGCCTTTGTGGCTTTTGTGCTCCTAAAGGTTTTCCTATACAATTTTTGACCTAGAGACTGTTAGTTTTTTTTTTAATTCAGTGAAGATGTGTCTCTTAATATAATATGACACTCCTGCCTTGGTGTTTTATAACAATATGGTTGGGCTGCTTCTGTCCAAAATTGTCCCCACTAATGGGGCAAGATGAACTTTAAATTCTAAATAAACAGCGCCTGCTCCTCCTTGATGCTAATCCCTCTTAAGACTATGCCCGTGATCAACACCTATATGTATCTACAACCTTGGATGAATAAATAATGCAGTAATTAGTTATTTGCATAACATGCATGCATAATGTGTTTAAACCAAATACAATTAATGATGCATCAAAGAATATGAAGTGGCAATACTTAAAGTGCATAAAGTGATATTGGTGCAAAAAGTGCTGTAGTGCTCCATGTCCCAACAATATTAATACATCCTCCTGCTGAGGGTGGTATAAAAAGCCAAACTCACCAGATGTGTTGGACTCCTTTTGCCTTTATAGCAGAAGGAGTCTACTGTGCCTGTAGGCTATTTACTGGGGACCAAACCCAATTCGGTATCCTCTGGTGTCCTCTATCTCCTCTGTAATGGATATCCTCCAATTGTGGCTCCGGGGTTTTCCGGGATGAGTAGTGTGCAGCATATGAGGTATGGAAAAGAGAGCTCCTCATAGAGTAGTCTCAGGTTTATTGTTAAAAACAACTTTTACAAATTGTTTAGAAAAACTGTCAATGACAGAACCGGCGTCACTGGAAAACCCTCGGCCCTGCTAGTATGGAGACGTAACTTTTCACTTCGTATTCTTTGATGTATCATTAATTGTATTTGGTTTACACACATTTTGCATGTATGCAAGTTATGCAAATAACTAATTACTGCATTATTTATTCATCCAAGGTTGTAGATGCATATAGGATTTGATCACGGGCATAGTCTTAAGAGGGATTGGCATCAAGGAGGAGCAGGCACTGTTTAGTATTTAAATGTAATTTTATTACCCTTATAGAATGCTAAATGAGGGATGGAGCTTGGTCCTTCCTACAGTGCACATGCATGGCCATTATCAATCATGACTAGGTGTTCACTGATGTTTGTGTACAGTATATAGTTTGGTAGACCCCCCCCCCCCCCCTGGTGAAATTTGCATTGCCCAAAGAACATACACAAGACTAAATGTTACAAAGTTCATTGCTTTTACTTGCAAGAAAGGGCTAAAATACGAAAACCTGTTGGTGAAAGCAGTTTTCAAATGAAAAACAAACGTTTCTTAGTGTTTATCATGGTCAGAAATTTGGCGAAGACCTGATTTCCATCTTTTTGTGTTTCCTTTTACATGCTGTTGTCTTTAGGCTCCTGGCTGTGGTAATGAGCTCAGGTGCTTGAATGTAGATGGAGCTAATGGTATTGGTGCTTTGAAGCTAAAGGAGATGGAACAATATCTACAATCTGTGCTTTCCATACAGTTTTTTAATGATGGCTCTAAAGGGAAGCTCAACTTTATGTGTGGCGCTGACTATGTGAAGGTGCAGCAGAAATCTCCTGAAGGTAAGGAAATGACTTGTGGGAATGTTTTTGCAATTTTGACATGCCTAGTTTTAGATTCTGTTTTTATACTGAGTCACTGTAACTTCTTGATTTATTTCCAGGCATGGATATTAAACCTACTGAGCGATATTGCTCATTTGATGGGGATGCTGACCGCATTGTCTACTATTACCATGACGTTAACAATGTCTTCCATCTTCTTGATGGGGATAAAATTGCTACTTTAATAAGCACTTTCATCAAAGAACTTTTATTGGAGGTATTGTATGAATTTTATCTTATATTGTCTGCATGTCGAGGACAAGGCTATGACAAGTCGCAGGCTGCTGACCTAGCCAGTTGCCTCCGGAACATTTCCCAGCAAGCTTTGGGACAAGTCAATGTCATGGGTGGGTGGTATACTGTGCACAGAGCCTTCTAGCTCCAGCATAGTAGGGTGTAGATTAGTGACCAGTCTTGCAGCACCTAGTACACCTCTTGGATAGATAGATCAATGGACCATTGCACCATAAATAAAAATAAAAAAATAGCGCACAATCCAGGATGACATTAATCAGCAGGGCAGTTAACAGTGTAGCAAGTGTCATACCTCAGATTGACTGACTGCTAAGTACCCATGCACACGAGACGCAGGTGCAAACTCTGCTGAACACACGTTTTTAAACGCTGAAACCGGCGTTTATAAACGCGCGTTTTGCCGCGTTTAACCGCGTTTGCGTTTTATAAGCGTTTCATCATAGACCCTCCCTAAGCTCAAAAAACAGTAAATTTTAACCATTTCAGCCAGTTTGTGAGACCAGAGTGAGTAGCAGCAGCTGAGAGAGCAGCAGTGTACTTGTATTTAGCGTATCACTTGCCACATCATCTGCCACAAGTTGTGGATTGTCCACCTGCCACGTCACCTGCCACGTCACCTGGCCACGTCACCTGCCACAAGTTGTGGATTGTCCACTTGCCACGTCACCTTGCCGCATCACGTGCCACGTCACCTGCCACAAGTTGTGGATTGTCCACTTGCCATGTTACCTGCCACGTCACCTGGCCACGTCACCTGCCACAAGTTGTGGATTGTCCACTTGCCATGTCACCTGGCCACATCACGTGCCACGTCACCTGGCCACTTCACCTGCCACAAGTTGTGAATTGTCCACTTGCCACGTCACCTGCCACGTCACCTGCCACAAGTTGTGGATTGTCCACTTGCCACGTCACCTGGCCACGTCACCTGCCACAAGTTGTGGATTGTCCACTTGCCATGTCACCTGGCCATGTCACCTAGCCATGTTACCTGCCCACATTACCTGCCACGTCATCTAGCCACGTCACCTGCCACAAGTTGTGGATTGTCCACTTTCCACGTCACCTGGCCACATCACATGCCACATCACCTGCCACAAGTTGTGAATTGTCCACTTGCCACGTCACCTGCCACGTCACCTGGCCACGTCACCTGCCACAAGTTGTGGATTGTCCACTTGCCACGTCACCTGGCCACGTTACCTGCCACGTCACCTGCCACAAGCTGTGGATTGTCCACTTGCCACGTCACCTGGCCACATCACCTGACACAAGTTGTTGATTGTCCACTTGCCACTTTACCTGCCACAAGTTGTGGATTGTCCACAATGCGATGCAGGCAATTACAGTTTTCTTTTATATTTTTTAATAGTTTTTCATCATTTGCCATCATTTTTGAGATTTCTAATATTAAAAAATAGGTCACCTTTAAAAACGCTTATAAACTCAAACGCGGCAAAACGCCGGTACCGCGTTTAGCCGCGTTTAGCGTCTGAAACGTGAGAACTTTTGCGTCTGAACCCATTTTTTTGCTTCTGGAAAAACGAGGTTAAACGCAACTGCTTGTAAACGCCAAAAAACGAGAGTGTGTGCATGGACACATAGGATAACATTGAATGGGTTCAGGAGCAGTTGAAAAAAAGCGTCCAACTGCCTCTGAACGCGCGTTCAACAGCAAATAACAGCGTCTCGTGTGCATGGGGCCTAATTCTCAGAAGGGAGAAACCACAAGTCCAATCCTTGGCATCTTACTTTCAGGCTGGGTTCACACCTATGTGGGTTTCCCCGCAACCAATTTACATAGCAGGAGAATGACCAGCTCTCTATGGAGTTGGTTCACATATCTCAAGGGCGGCTGCGGAGCGCACTGCGGTACATCTTTGGCTCTGTTTCAGGGCCAAATTCAGGCAAAGATTCGGCCCTGAAACGGAGAACAGGGACTCGCAGCGTTCCTGTGTGATCTGCAGCCCGTTTAGGTGTGGACCGAGTCTAAATATTTGGGCAGGGTTTAAAAACCCTATCGCATGTATAATATATAATGTGAAACAAAATTTACTAAGTAGCAAAAAAAAAAAAAAAAAAACTATGTCCATGTCTGAGCTTGCTATGTTGGTGGACATAATTTAAATTAAGCTATTATAATTTATAGGACAACTATCATGACTTATAATAATTCTGTTTTTGCCCTTTTAGCAGTACTTGCATATACTGTACTCCCTATTTCACATGATTGGTAGTAACATGCATATTTGGACTGCAGTATGTTATGATGAGTAATGCATCAGGATATTCTAGAAAACCAGTCAAACCCTTCTTACTGCACTTCTTCTTCTTCCTTTTTTTTTTTTTTTTTTTTTTTACATGAGGAGCTGTATTTGAATACATTAAAAACCTTGGTTTGAGAGTAACTTGGTTTAAGAGAGCGTTTTGCAGGACAAGCAAAATGTATTCATAAATCTTGACTTGATATATAAGCGATGTCTTGATAGACAAGTAGCGTCGTGTCACAACTGAGTATAAAAGAGACTCTCTAATGCCCTGTACACACGATCGGATTTCCGATGGATTTTTCCATCGGAATTTCGATGAAGCTGACTTTCTTCAGTCTTGCCTACACACCATCAGTCAAAATTCCGACCGTCCAAAACGCTGTGACGTAAAACAGAAAAATAAAGTTCAATGTTTCTGAGCATACGTTGACTTGATTCTGAGCATGCGTGGGTTTTTTGTCCGATGGAGTTCCACACAGACGATCGTAATTTGCTATCTTTTTTTTCCATCGTTAAAATTTAAAACAGGTTCTATTTTTTTAGACCGATGGGGGGGAAAAAAAAAAAAAGAAAAACCAATCGTGTGTACGCGGCATAAGTGTAGCAATATGGTTACATTTAATGATGGTACAACATTTAGCAACATATTGCTACACTTCGAGGCGCCTCTTTTCTTTTATACTCTGTAGCTCCTGCTGAATTTTGCTTCTAATCCTCTTGTGGAGGCTTCCATTTGTGGATGGACATTTTATGGTTACACAACCTGGTCACATTGCTATAATCTTTTTATATGCACTATAAACTGAAGGACCTATGAATAAATGGCTGTGGAACGAATCGTTTGAGTTTCCATTATTTCTATTGGGAAAATTTGTTCTGATATACAAGTGCTTTGGATTACAAGCATGCTTCCGGATCAAATTATGCTTGCGATCCAAGGTTTTACTGTACTTGCCAAAACATCTGTCATATTTTGGCTTGACCTCTGTGGCTTTTCCATTGAAAAACATCGGAGAGCTTGGTAACTGGGGGGGGGGGGGGGGGGGGGGGGGGGGGATAAGAAAAATAAACTGCAAGCAAGAGGTGTAAATATGATCCAAGCAAAGGAATGAAAGTGCACTGCAATCTTATGTTACAAGCATCAAATGTGGTTGTAAAACAAATTTGGGAACCAAATTCTTGATGGTTGTCTTTTTAAAGATGACGTAAACCCTGATGGGTTTTTCTTCCTCTGTTTCCCTGCGAAGGTAAAGCATAATGGGCTACTATGCATCGCATAGTAGCCCATTATGTGTCACTTACCTGAAACAAAAGCCTGCGATGTCACCTCTTCCACAAAGCTTCTATCTTCCTTCCAGGTATCGCGCTGTGATTGGCCGGAGCCGTGATGTCACTCCCCCGCATGCGTGCGGGAGCCGCCAATCACGGCACAATCTCCTATAGAAACGGCACGATCGTTGTTTCTAAAGTGCACCTGCGCCGTTGTCTACGGCGCATGGGCCGTAGACATCGCCGCCTTTCTCATTTGCAAATATCTCCTAAACTGTGGATGTTTGGGAGATCTTTCGAGCACCTACAGGTAAGCCTTAATCTGGGCTTACCTGTAGGTAAAAGTGGGTGTTAACGGGTTTACAACCATTTAACAGCATTTAGAATGTGTATATGTAACAGTCAAAATAGGAAAAGCCGGCAGCTCCCTGTCCATATCCAAATATAAACGTTTATTGGTACATGTAAAAATATATACAAGGGCTGATGCATTTGGGCACACCGCCTTGGTCACGGTTCCTATTTTGACTGTTGCCCAAGTGTTGTCCAGAGGACACAACAGCCTAAACACCCTATTGTGGACTCTACTTCTATACTCGGGAGACTCCCTTGGTGAGAGCGCTGCATTCCTTTTTATTTATCTAGAATGTATACATGGTCTAGGCTGTTTAATACAGGTATGTCATTGTCACAAAAGTGTTATTTCTTTACTTTTTTTGCTTAGGCCAATTTAAACATGAAAATGGCAGTTGTGCAAACGGCATATGCGAATGGGAGCTCTACACGTTACTTGGAGGAAGTCATGAAGGTAATTGGAATTTTGTTCACTAAGATTTGTAACTCATATACAGCTAACATCCATTATTGAAAGGGGAGGGGTGGTACTGGAGCATGTCCAATAAAAAAAAAAAATGTTAAAGTGATTGTAAAGTCTTTAATATTTATAGTAAAAAAACATAAAAAAAAAAAAAACATGGTATACTTGCTCGGTTGCAGTGGATTTGCACAGAGCATGCCTGGATTCGCCTCTTCTCGGGTTCCTCGTCTGTACTCCTGGGCCCCTCCTGTTCACTGACCCACAGAAGGCAGCTTGCTATAGGGGCACCCGAGCTGAGTCACAGCTCCCTGTGTCCATTGAGACAGAGCCCCGGTCTCACCCCCTCTCTCCCCTGATTGGCTAGCTGACTTTGATAACAGCGGGAGCCAATGGCACAACTGCTATCTCAGGAAGGAGAATCTCGGACCGCTGAGACACTTGTGGACTTTGCTGGACAGAGAGGGACCTCAGGTAAGTGTGAGGGGGGGATTGCTGCACACAGGCTTTTTATCTTAATGCATAGAATGCATTAAGATAAAAAAAACTTCTGCCTTTACAACCACTTTAAGGGAAGGTTATTGCTTTCTTGGTTTTTATTCAGTTCGCGCAGACTCTTGACTCCTTAATGATGATTTAGATTGTTCATTAACTGCTACTGATATTAAAAAAAAAAGAAAAAAAAAAGGTTATATTGAGGAGTTAACATCATTACTGAAACTCTTTGCCACATACTAGGCACAGAAAGCTGTGAATCTAAATTTCACATAATGTCATATATTCTTGTGAATGCCATCGACTTGGTTCTAGCAGCTGCCGTTATGGTTGAATATTTTTTGAATATGCTGCAATCGGTTCTCTGGCACCAATTTAATCACTTTTATGTTTACTCAGTGAATCTCCAATAGAGTTTAAGGGTATTCCCTTTTGGCTCTCTAAAAGTTTGGGGTTGAAGGGGTAGCGTTTGGTGAACAACCTGGCTGTCCAGCAGAAGTTGAGTTGAAGTTTGTCCAGTACAGGGAGCAAACACATTTTCCATGTTCTTCCCAGGGGGAAGGTGGAAGGTCGCAATGCAAAGCATACTGGTAAATGAGGCCAGTAACACCTAAAGCACTAAAGTCTTAAGCCCCATACACACTATCAGTTTTCTTGCAGGTTTTTCTCTTCAGGTTTACCAAAACCATCTAATATGAGGTCAAACCTTAAGAGTTTCAATTCGTATGCAATCAGGCAGGCCCTTGCACTACATGGTTTTGGTAAACCTGAAGAGAAAAACCTGCAAGAAAACTGATAGTGTGTATGGGGCTTTAGTTTCTAAACTGCAAGCAGGCAGGCAAAAAACATACAATACAAGCCTTTTATTTAAAAAAAATTTTTTTTTTTACTGAATGGGTTGTTTTACAAGGTTCACATACACTTTAAAAAATGCAAAAAAGTAAACGTATTCCTGCGCTGCCTATGTATCAGAAACTATGGGCACTAGTTGCAGCAAACACAGGAAGGGTCAACCTTGACCCAAAAAAGTACACCAAATAAAATCAAACGGTGGTGTCGTGCTCTGTTCGATTAAATATATGGTGCAACATTAAAAGAAAAAAAATTGAATATCTCCAAGAGAGAGATCCTTACAGTGGCTGTATATCAAACAATGTAAAGTGCACGTAAATGAATCCAATGATAATGACGATGCTCTATAAACAAATCATAGAAAGTGCTAGTGCAAAAGACGCATCAGTATATGAAAAGTGCATATATAAAGTGCTGGTGCATGAGGCCACATAAACGTAAATACAATTGATAAAAGGTGCACGTGTGCAATGTCCTTAAAGTGATTCACTTATATTCACATATATGCAATGTTTCCAATAGTATATCAAAAGGTATGTAAACTTAATCCCACAATGTTCATGAGTGATCAGCAAAAAACAACTTCCAAAAGTGTTTGGTGCAGTAAACCAAAAGATAAGGTGACTTTAGTGATGAAGCATTGCATATATGCTATAAGTGAATCACTTGAAGGACATTGCACTAGCACTTTCTATGATTTGTTTGTTTATAGCGCATCGTCATTGTCCGTATCATTGGATTCATTTACATGCACTTTACATTGTTGGATCCTTACAGTGGCTGTATATCAATCTCACGAAAAAGTCTGATAAATAAAACTAAAGAGAGGTGTGCCACATCCCAAAAAGTATTTTAGAAAAGAGGAAACCCCTAGAGTGGGACTTTAAAAGCACTACTGCAAGAAATAATAATGGTGAAATGTATAAACAGTATTTATTAGAAAAACATATAAACGCGTTTGTTTTTAGGAATCCATATCTGTATTGCATTTTTTATGTATCCACACCTATGTACTATTTATGTTTTTCTAATAAATACGGTTTTATACATTTCACCATTATTATTTTTTGTGGTAGTGTCTTTAAAGTCCCACTCTAGGGGTTTCCTCACTCTTCTAGTATATCAATCTCACATACACTTTAACCCCTGTGGGCTATATGGCTTATCTGACCCTCTGTAATTTAAGAGGTATGGTATTCTAGGTGAGAGCACCACAAAAAAAAGTTGGCAGTGTTTTACTGTGTGGCACACATGCAGTTGTGGGGCGATTTGCACTGCAAATGAAATGAAGATACATAGGACTGTGTAATGATCTGTACAGAACACCTCCAGGTAGCCATATTGCATTTCACAGAAAATAACAGAGCTGCAGATTTAAAAAGGAAAGGTAATTTTTATTAACATTCAATTACAATATGACTTGTGTCATGAGCAGTGGCGGCGCATGGGTGCCGCCCCCCCATCCATGCATCTGGCCCCCTGATTTACACACAGTGCGCCGGATGCATGGATTCCAATGGCGGGGGTGCGCTTTTTTTTTTTTTTTTTAACACCGTGGCTTTAATTATTTTAAAATGTATTGCATTTTGTTAACTGAATTTTCTTTTACAGGTACCTGTATACTGTGCAAAAACTGGAGTGAAACATTTGCACCATAAAGCACAGGAGTTTGATATTGGGGTATATTTTGAGGCCAACGGTCATGGAACAGTGAGTTTTTTTCATGAAATATATTTATAAAGCCGAGAATGTGACATTTGCTAAACCTTCACTGTTGGTGTATCGTTCTGCTGTATGTGTTTTTTAATTGGTGATTCACTTCTGGTGAATGTCACATTCACTGATCAAGAAATATGCCCTTATATTTATATGGTTTTAACATATTTTTATCTGCGTATCTAGTAAATGTTTTTTTTTTTTTTTTTTTCTCACTGAACAGTTTTTATACCTTGCATACATCGTAAGGTTGTAAAAAGACCTCAGTCTATCCAGTTCAATCTGGTGTGTGTGTGTGTGTGTGTGTGTGTGTGTGTGCTTGTGTTTTTGTCAATGGTACATTTTTATATCTCTGTATGTTGTGATTGTTAAGGTGCCCATGTAATCGTTTTTTTGAAACCATCGACTCCTTCCAATTTGATACCACTGCTTGTGGAAGAGAATTTCACATCCTTACCGCTCTGTCAGTAAAGAACCCTCTACGCCAGTGGTTCTCAACTCCTGTCCTCAGGACCCACTAACAGGCCAGATTTTAAGTATTACCTTGGTGAGATGCAGACTAGAATACTGCAATCCCTGAGCAGCAAATTATATCACCTGTGATGCATTTCAGTTATCTTGCAAACCTGGCCTGTTGGTGGGCCCTGAGGACTGGAGTTGAGAACCACTGCTCTACGCAGTTTAAGGTTGAACCACTTCTCTTCCAATTTCAGTAAATGGGTGCATGTCTTTTTAAATTCTCTTACTCTTTCGTCCATGGACCGACACAGCTTCTCTATTGACAAAGTGGGTATTATCCGTTAATTAGGAGTGACTAGGCAGAAAAACTTGTAAAAAGTGTTGCATCACACCGTCTACAGTACCGCTCAGGGGGCGGACCCTCCGGGTATACCCTCTCAGTCTGCACATCGCAGATCAGTTTTTTTCTGTCTAGCAAGGAGTAGGACATGGCTCCCTTCGGGCCCATTAGTCCGGGGAAAAAAAAGATATATATATATATATATATATATATATATATATATATATAATCTAATATAATTTTTTTTTTTGCTACATTTGTTGTTTCCTGCGATCTTCGATCAACTGCCGACTGGGTGACAGGCTGGATCCTCGATCCTTGTAGTCTCCCCAGTTTCGGCCATCGAGCGTGTGCCGACCCTAGCTACGCGCTGGGTTTTCCACGACATGCCCGTCGCTCCACGGGTGGCCGGTGAGCCTACGCTCCAGGGCCTGCATCGGACCGCTCAGCTTCGGCTGACCTTACGGCCGAGTCGCAGCAGCCTGGCCGGTGAGCTTACGCTCCAAGGCTTGCATCGGACCGCTCAGCTTCGGCTGACCTTACGGCCGAATCGCAGCAGCCTGTTCGGTGAGCGTCATGCTCCAGGGCATACATATGATCGTCCCTTCTGGGTCCAATCACAGCATGCCTGGCCAACAGTCACCTTCCGTGCGCGGACGATGATCTGTTTGGAATGTCTTCCAGCAGAATACATGCAGGATAGGTAAGTAAAACTCCCCTGCCTCGGCTGGGTGATTTAGCTGGACATTCCTGGAGAGATCAAGTAAGTGGTTGTGGCCCCTTTCTTCCCTCTCTCCCTGCCTTTCCCTCCTCCCTGGGCTTCTAGCTAAAGGTTGCTGGGTGCTGGGGGTCACCTAGGGGGTCCCACTGGAGCGGGGCTGGCTGTAACTAACATTTAAAAGAAATGTCATTTTTGCTTACCTGTGTTTCTGTGTCTCCATGCTGTCGGCGGCCATTTTGAGGTGGTCCATGCCAAGTTTGGCCTCTTGTAACTGCCTGGCGGCCATCTTCCTGTGGTTCGGCCACACCCACTGGCCCCTATCAGGTGATCGGCGGCCATGTTGGTCCACCCTGTATGCAGATATTGCCGTTCGGTGGCCATCTTTTTGTGGGCTATGGCTGCCTGACCTCTATCTTCTGTCGGCGGCCATTTTCTTAGAGCCCACATTATCTTCCATACAGACGTTTTTGGCAACCATTTTGCAAGAGCCTCCGGCCTCTAGGGTGCATTACACTGGCGTGAAAATTCACACAGGAAGTGCTGATAAAAGAAGCAGACTGACACAGCAACAAGGGGACAGCATCACAGGCGCAGCATAGCAGTACCTATCCAGGGTGGTGAGTCCTCTGGGTAACCCAGCATCTCTGCAGCGCAGGAGGGTGGCCTATTGATATCTTGCCTGGAGCCCTGTGAGTGTCAGCGTGTGGTCAGCATGGCATCTGAGCCAGATGTCTTCTCCCCTGAAACACCAGATTTAGCAGCTGGTGTCCCTGAGGTGTCTATGGACGCTATGTCGGCAATCCTAGAGGCGTTTGCTGCCAGGGTGGAAGCAGCACACGGGAATACAGGGGGTAATAAACGCCCCCGTCCCCTGCAATCTTCTGGGGATATTTCTGATGCAGAACCAGGTCCGGCTACGGCTCATGGCCCAGATTCGTGACCGATCGGACAGTGAGGAGGACTCCAAGTCCAGGTCAGTACGCGAGACGGCTTTGGTATCTGACCTTATTACTGCAGTGCGGGATACGCTAAAGTTGGAAAGGACTGAAGAAGTAGCAGATACTCCAGTCCCCTTTGGGTTTCGTAAACCTGCCCGCACTGCTAAGGTGTTCCCTTGTGTGTCTTATTTTGACAAACTCTTATACAAGGAATGGGAGAACCCACTGAGGGTCTTTACAGCCCCAAAGAGGTTTGCAGTACGGTACCCCTTTGAGGAGAGTTTTCTGAAGATATGGACCTCTCCCCCTATAGTGGACCCTTCGGTGTCCAGACTTAATAGAGCCACCACTATTCCAGTAGAAGGGGCTCCTGTTTTCAAGGACCCTGTGGATAAGAAGGCTGAAGCACTCGCTCGCTACCTATACTCAGTGGTAGGCTCGGCAGTACGCCCGGCATTGGCGGGGGCCCTAGTGTCTCAGACACTTACTGAATGGGCAAAATTGCTACTCCAGGGGTTAAAGGAGCGAGATGCTCCTCCTAATGAGATAACTTTGGCCGACCAGTTGGTCCAGGGCCTTAAGTTTGTCTGCGAGT
The DNA here is from genome assembly GCA_029206835.1 of Rana muscosa. Taxonomy (NCBI): domain Eukaryota; kingdom Metazoa; phylum Chordata; class Amphibia; order Anura; family Ranidae; genus Rana; species Rana muscosa. The sequence continues at coordinate 721,670,745 of CM055121.1, read as the reverse complement.
CAGACATGGATACTATTCCCCTGCTGTCAAGAGCTTCGGTTTATGCAGTAGCAATACGCCGCCTGATCTGGCTAAAGGGCTGGTCTGCGGACCAGACTTCCAAGAAAGCCCTATTGGATCTGCCTTTTAAGGGCGACAGACTTTTTGGGGCTTCTCTGGATGACATCATCAAGGATGCCACAGGAGGTAAAAGCACTTTGCTTCCCCAAACTAGCAAGGGTAGGGGACCACGCCAAGGGCAAGGGCCCTCCTTTACTGCACGTAAAGCGTTTTTTTCGCCCCCTTAAGACTTTCTGGCCTCCTTGGACATCAAGGACGCATACCTGCATGTCCCCATATACTCCAGACACCAGAGGTTTCTGCGATTTGCTATCGGGAAGAACCACTACCAGTTTGTGGCCCTCCCATTTGGCCTTGCCTCAGCACCCAGGACATTCACCAAGGTGCTCGCTCCGATTCTGGCACTTCTAAGACAGCGGGGTATCGCTATCACAGGTTACTTGGACGACCTTCTGCTGAAGGCCCCTTCAAGCTCAGAATTAGAGGTAAGCGTGTCCATTACCTGTCAGACTCTTCGAGACTGTGGTTGCATACTAAACACGCAAAAGTCAGTATTGGTGCCCACTCAACGCCTAGTGTACCTGGGGTTGATTCTGGATTCCTCAGAGGCAAAGGTATTCCTCCCTGTGGAGAAGTTGCAGACCCTCCGGGCTGCAGTACGGCAGCTGACTTCCAGGAATTGGTCGTCACTCCGTTTTTGCATGCGAGTGTTGGGCCTCATGATAGCCTCCTTTGAGGCGGTCCCATATGCTGAATACCACACTCGAGTGTTACAGAAGGAAGTTCTGTCCAGATGGAACAGATGCCCTTCATCTCTGGATTATCAAATCCGAGTGAGCCACCTAGTCAGGAGATCCCTGGTATGGTGGCTGACAGCACCGGCTCTAATGGCCGGGAAGTCATTTCTTCCGGTTTACTGGATAGTGATCACGACGGACGCCAGCCTTACAGGTTGGGGGGGAGTCTGGGGTGTCCAGTCGGCGCAAGGTCGCTGGACCCCAGAGGAAGCCCTCCTGCCGATCAATGTCCTGGAGATCCGGGCGATCAAGCTGTGCCTCTTCAAATGGTCTCAGAGACTGCAAGGGCGTCCAGTCAGGATCCAGTCAGACAACGCCACAGCAGTGGCATATGTCAATCATCAAGGAGGAACAAGAAGCTCAGCTGCAGCATCGGAGATCGCTCGCATCCTGAAGTGGGCAGAGAGGAGCGTACCGGCACTGTCGGCCGTGTACATTCCGGGTGTGGAAAACTGGCAGGCGGACTACCTGAGCCGCCAGATGCTGGACCAGGGAGAATGGTCCTTACACCCGGAGGTGTTCCAACTCCTCTGCCAAAGATGGGGCACACCAGACGTAGATCTTCTGGCTTCCCGACTCAATCGGAAGGTATTGAGGTTTGTGGCCCGGTCAAGAGACCCATGGGCAGACGCAACGGACGCATTGGTAGCATCGTGGGGTCAGTATCGGCTAATCTATGCCTTCCCTCCCTTAAGGCTTTTTCCTCTTCTGCTCCGCAGAGTGGAGGCAGAGGGAATTCCAATGATCCTAATCGCTCCAGATTGGCCTCAGCGTCCTTGGTACGCCGATCTAGTACGTCTGGTAGCAGACGTCCCCTGGCGCCTACCACTACGGAAGGACCTGCTATCGCAAGGTCCCATATTCCATCCTGCTTTACAGTCATTGGCTTTAACGGCATGGCTGTTGAGAACCAGGTACTGAGAGATCGGGGCCTGTCGGACTCAGTAATCTCTACTATGAGAAGTACTCGGAAACCGTCCTCTAGGAAGGTCTATCACCGCACTTGGAGGGCCTACATCTCCATGTGTGAGGAAATGAAATGGCATCCGCGTACCTATTTGGTTTCCAGAATCCTGCTGTTTTTACAGCATGGGGTAGACCAAAGGCTTGCCCTAAGTACGATTAAGGGACAGATATCTGCCCTGGCTGTCTTTTTTCAGCGACCCCTGGCGACTCACTCTCTCGTGAGTACATTTGTGCAGGGGGTTCGACATGTGGCCCCTCCGGTCCGCCCCCCGTTACCTCCGTGGGACTTGAACCTGGTCCTCTCGGTGCTTCAGACGGCACCGTTTGAGAATATTAGAGATATTCCCCTGTTGACACTTTCTCAGAAGGTGGTCTTTTTGGTGGCTGTTACATCAGTTAGACGAGTCTCTGAGCTGGCAACCCTGTCCTGCAAGGCTCCCTATTTGATTTTCCACAAGGATAAAGTGGTGCTGCGGCCGCAGCCTTCCTTTCTTCCGAAAGTCGTTTCGGCTTTTCATCTCAACGAAGACATTGTACTTCCATCCTTGTGTCCTCAGCCGTCGAATCCTAAGGAGTCGGCGTTGCATTCCTTGGACGTTGTCCGAGCTTTGAGAGTATACATATCTGCTACTTCCCTGTTCCGGAAGTCAGACTCACTGTTTGTTTCGGTGGCTGGTCCCAAGAAGGGCCAAGCAGTCTCATCGGCCACCATCTCTAGGTGGATCCGACAGATAGTAATCCAGGCTTACGCCTTAAAGGGTCAGGCGCCCCCCTTTCCTGTCACGGCGCATTTGACCAGGGCAATAGGTGCCTCCTTGGGCTTTCCGACATCAAGCGTCTGTTTCCCAACTATGTAAAGCGGCGACTTGGTCGTCCGCTCACACTTTCACAAAATTCTACAAAGTTGATGTAGGTGCATCTTCGGATGCCTCTTTCGGCCGCAAGGTTTTGCAGGCGGCTGTTTAGAGTTGCAACTCCTCCGTTGGAGGAGTGCTGTTTTGTGTTTTGGGGTGAAGTTTGTTTTTATGCTGTTACCGCCCCTCGTTTTTTCTCTGACACTGCTTTGGGACGTCCCACTTTGTCAATAGAGAAGCTGTGTCGGTCCATGGACGAAAGAGTAAATAGGATTTTTTACTCACCATAAAATCCTTTTCTCTGAGTCCATGGACCGACACAGCACCCACCCCTCCTTTTAAGTTTGTACTGCTTTTTGACGAACTGATCTGCGATGTGCAGACTGTGAGGGTATACCCAGAGGGTCCGCCCCCTGGGCGGTACTGTAGAAGGTGTGATGCAACACTTTTTACAAGTTTTTCTGCCTAGTCACTCCTAATTAACGGATAATACCCACTTTTGTCAATAGAGAAGCTGTGTCGGTCCATGGACTCAGAGAAAAGGATTTTACGGTGAGTAAAAAATCCTATTTTTTTCACTGAAAAGTTTTTTCCCTATGCTAGGGTCACCAGTACAGTATTTGTACATCGCTATCGTATCCCCTCTCAAGCGTCTTCTCTCCAGAGAGAATAAGTTCAGTGTTTGTAGTCTTTCCCCATAGCTGAGATCCACTAGTCCCTTTTATTAGCTTTGTTGCCTTCTCTGGATTCTCTCCAATTCCAGCACATCCTTCCTGAGGACTGGTGCCCAGAACTGGACAGCATATTTAAGATGCTGCCAGACCCAGAGTTTTGTAGAGTGGGAGAATTATCGTTTTATCTCTGGGGTGAATCCCTTTTTTTTAATGCATGCCAATAATCTGTTGGCTTTTGCTTGCAGCAGCATGCCATTGCTGAGCCTGTCCTCTACTACTAGGACCCCCAGGTTCTTCTTCTTCTCCTTCTTCCTTCTTCCTTCTTCCTTCCTTCTTCCTTCTTCCTTCTTTCTTCTTTCTTCTTTCTTCTTTCTTTTTTCTTTTTCTATCCTAGATTCCCCCAGAGGTTCTTCCCCTAGCAAGTAACTTGTGTTTGTATTTTTAGCACCCAAATGCATTACTTTACATTTTTCAACAATAAACCTAATTTGCATTTAGTTGCCCACCCCATTATTTTATTTAGGCCTTGTTGTAAGGTTTCCACATCCTGCGCTGAAGTTATTGCCCTGCTTAACTTTGTATCATCTGCAAATATTGAGTGATCAGTTTATCCCATCCTCTATATCATTTATGAGTAAATTAAACAGAATGGATCCCATTACAGATCCTGGGGGGGGGGGGCACTTGCCCCTCCCGACCATTCCAAGTACTCGCAATTTATCACCAACCTTTTGGACCCACCCCTGTAGCGAGTTTTTTAATCCAGGTACTCGCCCTATGGTCCATGCTGACAGACCTCAGTTTGTAAACGTTTGTGGGGAACTGTATCAAATGCCTTTGCAAAATCCAGATACATCACATCCATAGGCCTTCCTTTATCTATATGGCAGCTCACTTCTTCATAGAACGTTAATAGATTGGTCTGGCAAGAACGATTCTTCATGAATCCGTGCTGATTACCACTAATGACACCATTTTTTTTTTATTACTATATATATATTTCTCTCTATCTCTCTTTATTGACGTATGAATGGTACATGACACAGTTCAATTCGCCTACTGTTTTATATATTTAAAGAATTTCTTGGTGTTCTCACTCTCCTCCTATGTGCCTTTCGTGGTTTATTTTAGCTGCCCTGATTGAGCTCTTACATTTCTTATTGCGTTCTTTTGTATTGTTGCAATGCTGAGAATGACCCCTCAGCCTTGTGTTTTTTTTTTTTTTTTTAACGGCCTTTTCTTTTGCTTTTTATATGCATTTTTATGTTTAGCCACCAGGATTAATTTTAGCTCTTTTAAACTATAGCGCAATATTTTCACTCTATTTCCACTTGGTGTAATTTTCAAAACCCCAAATGTTACTTAGAATTGTGTACTTAAGGCAACATTATTATCCCTCTTTTAGGACAGCTTACAGGAGAGGAGCTCCGACCCACCAACAGGAAATGCATGGTCCACATTAATGTAAAAAGCCTAGTCAGTACCTGAGACCCTCAGTTGAATATGGTTCCTCTGGCCAGACAGGTTCTCATCACTTTTTAAAATGTTTTCTCTCCCTGCAGGCTGCCATGCTAGTGGCAGGGTCCTCCCAGGGACAGTGTACAGGAGCAGTGTTCTGGAATGGGCTGTTCCCTGGAGCGGTTTCTCCTGTGGATCTTTTTGCCTTGAGTAAGACACTCCCTCTCTCTCATAAAGTCTTGTCCTCAGTACCTTCTTAAATTGGCCAGAAACAACTGATCAGTACAGGGCAAGGAGCTCTGGGGGGGGGGGGGGGGGGGCTCAAACCCTCTTGTGCCTTTCTGCTCTTGAAGGGTTTTTACCTTTTTTGCAGATTCTTCATGCAGCCCACAGAAGCACAGGGCTGTATGTGTGTTCAGGCGGGTGAGGTCATTTCCAGCAGACCTGCGGTGAGGGCAGAAGTGCAGGTGCAATCACTTGTGTCATTTCCAGGGTGAACCATGCCCACATCCAGGATGGCGTGCTGGACCGCAAAACACACAGAACAGAGAGGATGAATGGAGATGCCTTGGCAGTGGCACAGTGGGTGAGTCGGCTGCGCCACGCAGACGGACCAGGGGACGAAGCTTTCAGCAGCTTGCGAGGCAAGTGGAGATGGAACACTCAGTCTGCAGCATAATGGAAATGGCAGAGCACACAGGGCCAGTACCTAAGGCAGGAAAAGAAGCCTGGTCCATTATTTTTTCTTCTTCTTACTCAGTGGAGGGGGTGCAAAGTGGGATCTTTGTGGTGAGGTGATGGGCATTAGGCTCTCTTCCAGTGGTTGGAGAGGTCGTATGCCCTTTTTGTCTTTAGGGTATAGGGGCTTACACATTTCTGGTTCTCAAATCAGTCTGACCGAGGCTTGTCCTATCTTTGTAGGCTAAAGCCCGGGAGGAAAGATCCAAGTGCAACCCACAACTTGCCCAAGAAAAGATGCACCTCATGCAAGAATAAACATTCTGTCTCATGGAAGAAACTGCTATACCAGGATTATATAGACAAACTAGTAAAGGAAGCCACAGGGATCTTTAAGGGGATTTGTGTGAGAAAGGAGATGGCTCATGCTTTTTAGTTCCCTCCTGCAAGAATTCTACGCAGAACCCATTCCCTAGCGCCTCTAGTGAGGTTTCAGCAGCACCTGTGCAGGTGGCAGATTTTGTCACCGAAGAGCAGGGCTCTGTAGCTGCATTGGAGGGACCCTCTACTTACATTTTGGGTTCAGAGTCAGAGGACTATTGCAAGAAAAGACACCGAAAATAAAAAGGTTCCCCACCTGGGACCTTTCCGCTTCAGGCTTTCATAGGAAAACTTTTTGAACCTATAGAAGATTACTTTTTAACATTGTTGCCACTAAAAACAGTGATTTTGGTCTCGGCTAGGAGGGCCAGTGAAATCCAAGCTTTTTCGATTTTCAGAACCATACTGTACAATCATGCCATCCAAAGTGATTGTCTCTGGGCACAGCTTTTCTATCAGGAGTTTCACTGGACTTTCACAGGAAGTCACAATTCCCTTTTGTGGGAATTTCACAAATACAAACGAATAACAGTTCAAGACAGATGTTAGATGCTTACTGGGGTACATTGAATGTACCAAAGATTGGAGAACGCCCCATATGTTTGCTTTTTCCAGACAAACAACGGGGGCACGGGTCTCTGAAAATATGATTGCAAGATGAATGTGGTGTGCCATAGGGGCAGCCGATCGGACTCGTCCCCACCGACAGGAATACAAGCACATTTCACACAGGCTATGGCAACGGCTTGGGCGGCAAGGCAGGAGCATCTTCGCGACAGATCTGCAAAACCGCTACCTGGACGAGTTTTCAGATGTTTGTTCGACACTACTGTCTAGACCTCCTCTCCAGCTGTGACCAAGCTTTCAGGAGGAAAGTGCTCCAGGCTGTGATTCTTTCACTCGCACTCATTCTATTTCCTGGAATCTTTCAGGACAGCACGAATACCCTCCCTTAGTCCTGGCTTTGTTAACCTTTCTACAGAACTAGTTTAACAGATAAATTACTCAATTTTTTTCATGTACACCTTTTTGTTTACAGAGCGCAACAGCTCAAGCTGCACACATAAGTGAATCGGAGCAGTGACTTGCCACTCTCTCACTATATGATGCATTTCAGTGAGATACAACAGCCTAAGAGATTTGCTAGACAAACAGTTTGAGTTTAATAGTACAGTGTATAATAAAAAAAAAAAACTTAATTTTGTCAACGTAACTGTATCATTTGTTTTTAATTACAGGCTTTGTTGTGTGACCTTAGATCTTTGTAGATGTGCATGTGAGTCGACAGCAGACAATGGCAGTGGAATGCCTTTGTCAAATTTAATTTCAATAGCTTGCCCATCATCTTAATGGCAGAGTGCACTATATTCCAAGTGAACATCTGGACTCCAGAAATCATTGTTGTGAAGGAGGATTATGCCGTAAGATAGACAATTGCAGAATGGCAAATAATGGAGGACAGGGAGTATAGTAGTATTTGAGTTGTAGGATGGAAAAACTTTTTTTGTACAGTCCAAACACTTAATGAAAAAGCAGGTTTTGTAGTACTGTAGACAGATACTTGGCATACTGTTTATCTTTGGCAGGTGCTGTTTAGTAAGAATGCTGAAGAGCAGATAAAACGGCTGAATCGTACAGGAGCCACTGAAGAAATTAGAAAAGCTGCTCAAATGTTGGAAAATGTCATTAATCTAATTAACCAGGTAAGTGTAGAAATAATTTCTTATTGACTACTTCAGTGTACCGTATGTTGCCAAATTGGCTATCGAGAATGGCTACATATTCTCCTTTTTTTGGCTTAATTGTGAATGTGTTTAGCAAAAAAATGGCTAATTGTATTTTTATTTATTTTTTTAAAACATCAATTGTATTTTTCTAGACAGTTGGAGATGCTATTTGTGACATGTTGGTTATTGAAGCAATACTTTCCTTGAAAGGTCTCACAATACAGAAATGGGATGAAATTTATACCGACCTCCCTAATCGCCAACTTAAAGTGACTGTAAGTAAATCATGTGAGACTGCTGTGTATATGGAAATCGAAAATGGGAGCTAAAGTATTTTACAAAAGTGAGTACACCCCTCACATTTTTGTAAATATTTTATCTTTTCATGTGACAACACTGAAGAAATTACTCTTTGCTACAATGTAGAGTAGTAAGCGTACAGCTTGTATAATCGTGTAAATTTGCTGTCCCCTCAAAATAACTCAACACGGCCATTAATGTCTAAACTGCTGGCAACAAAAGTGAGCACACCCCTAAGTGAAAATGTCCAAATTGGACCCAATTAGCCATTTTCCCTCCCCAGTGTCATGTGACTTGTTAGTGTAACAAGGTCTCAAGTGTGAATGGGGAGCAGGTGTTAGATTTGGTGTCATCACTCTCACACTGATCACTGGAAGTTCAACATGGCACTTCCATGGCAAAGAACTCTCTGAGGATTTGAAAAAAATAATTGTTGCTCTACATAAAGATGACCTAGGGCTAGGCTATAAGAAGATTGCCAAGATCTTGAAACTGAGCTGCAGCACGGTGCTCAAGACCATACAGCCCTTTAACAGGTAAGGTTCTACTCAGAACTGGCCTCACCATGGTTGATCAAAGAAGTTGAGTGCACATGCTCACCGTTCTATACAGAGGTTGTCTTTGGGAAATAGACGTATGAGTGCTGCCAGCATTGCTGCAGAGGTTGAAGGGGTGGGGGTCAGCCTGTCAGTGCTCATACCATACGCCGCACACTGCATCAAATTGGTCTGCATGGCTGTCATCCCAGAAGGAGGCCTCTTCTAAAGATGATGCACAAGAGGGCCCACAAAAAGTTTGCTGAAGACCAGACTAATGACGGATTACTGGAACCATGTCCTGTGGTCTGATGAGACCAATATAAACTTATTTGGTTCAGATGGTGTCAAGTGTGTCTTGCCTACAGTCAAGCATGGTGGTGGGTGGGAGTGTCATGGTCTGAGGCTGTATGAGTGCTGCCGGCACTGGGGAGCTACAGTTCATTGAGGAAGCCATGAATGCCAACATGTACTGTGACATACTGAAGCAGAGCATGATCCCCCTCCCTTCTAAGACTGAGCCGCAGGGCAGTATTCCACCATAACGACCCCAAACACACCTCAAAGATGACCGCTGCCTTGCTAAAGAAGCTGAGGGTTAAGGTGATGGACTGGCCAAGCATGTTTTCAGACCTAAACTCTGTCGAGCATCTGTGCGGCATCCTCAAACGGAAGGTGGAGGAGCGCAAGGTCTCTAACCTCCACCAGCTCCGTGATGTCATCATGGAGTAGTGAAAGAGGACTCCAGTGGCAACCTGTGAAGCTCTGGTGAACTCCATGCCCAAGGGGGGTTCAGGCAGTGCTGGAAAATAATGGTGGCCACACAAAATATTGACACTTTGGGCCCAATTTGGACATTTTCACTTGGGGGGTGTACTCACTTTTGTTGCCAGCGGTTTAGACGTTCTGACCTTCGGCACTGGATTTTCCCATAAGATGCTTTCCAGACCTCAATCTAGTAAAATGTTTATCATGGAGTACCGTCTAGATCCAGAGCTATTGGCATGCTCTGTTCATGCCCTGACAACTCTGTAGCTAGGCCAATCAGACAGAGCACCAGAAGCTACCTCCATTGCTTGGATTGCAGGGCATTTTTTCTCTGTTCGTCCATGGACAGACACGGCTCCATAAATCTTGACTGTTGGGTGTGTTCCGTCTATTAGGAGAGGACTAGGCAGAAACATGAGCGGTCCCTCTGAACATAACCCTCCACCCTGCAGCTAGGAGCTCAAGACAGGGCACTTGTTAGTGCACTTATCAATGCTGTGAGGGACACTCTCAAGCTGGAAGATGCAGCTGGGTCTTCCACATCAGGGTCTGTCCCTTTTTTGGGTCGCACAAACTGACCCGCTCGGCTAAGGTTTTTCCTTATGTTGAATTTTTTTGACAAGTTCATAGATAAGGAATGGGAACGGCCACACAGGCCCTTTGCGGTCCCTCAGCGTATGGCGGTCCGTTATCCGTTTGAGGAAAGCCTTTGGAAAAAATGTGCTTCTCCTCCGGTTGTGGATTTCCCCCCCCCCCGGTCTCTCGGTTGAATAAAGTAACCATTATACCGGTGGAAGGGACCCCCTGCCTTTAAGGATCCTGCTGATAGGAGGTCCGAAGCGGTGACCCGCTCTGTTTGCCATGCTGGGGGTCAACCTTGCGGCCACTTACGGAATGGGCAAATATTTTGCACCAGACTGTGGAGGCGAATCCGCTCCTGCCAGAATGCGTGTTACTGGCTGAACAGTTGGTACAAGGGCTTGTGTACGTCTGTGATGCAACCCTGGACGCCGCCCCCTTGATCTCCAGAGCCTCAGCGTCTGCGGTGGTTTTGCGCCGCCTACTACGGCTGAAATGCTGGTCTGCTGACCAAGCTTCTAAGAAAACCCTGGCAGACTTGCCTTTCAAGGGTGGGAGGCTTTTTGGTGCCTCACTGGACGACATCCTTAATGACGTCACTGGAGGTAAGAGCACGCTTCTCCCTCAGTCCACTAAAGGGAAGGAGCCGTGCCGTAAGCCGGGGCCCTCCTTTCCCACACAGAAGCGGTATTTTCGTCAGTCAGGACCTGCCGGCTGACCCTCCCATGCGGACAAAGGTCCAGCTGGGGGACAGAAGTGTCCCTGGGTGCGTAAGCCCGCCAAGCAAGCAAGCCTGCTACCGCATGAAGTTTTGACCCCGCCCGACTACAGGGTGGGGGGGATGGCTTCGCGGGTTTGCAGCTCGGTGGACCTCCCTGCTCTCCGACAAGTGGGTCTGCGAGGTGGTCGCCTCGGGGGTATAAGAGTTCCTTTCTTGACCACCAAACAGATTTTTTCCTTCAAATCTGCCCCTTCTTCCGGCACGCCGAGCTGCCCTCCAGGGGGCGGTGCCAGACTTGTTGGGGTGCAGGGTGATCATACCTGTACCACCACAGGACAGGTTTCAGGGTTTTTACTCAAATCTGTGGTCCCAAAGAAGGACAGAGTTCATCCTGTACTGGACCTCAAGGCCCTAAATGCATTTGTAAAGGTCCAAAAGTTCCGGATGGAATCTCTTCATTCGGTTGTGGCTGCGCTCAATCCGGGGGATTTTATGGCATCCTTGGATATCAAGGACGCATACTTGCATGTCCCCATCTGCGTCGGGCATCAGAGGTACCTGCGCTTTGCGATCGTCGAAGACCACTATCAATTTGTGGCTCTTCCCTTTGGCCTAGCATCGGCACCAAGAGTTTTCACCAAGGTGCTCGCCCCCATTATAGCTTTGCTGAGACAGCGCGGCATTGCTATCGTAGGCTACCGGGACAACCTTCTTCTGAGAGCTGTTTCAAGCTCAGAATTAGAGGAAGACGTGTCTATAGTCAGTCAGACCCTCCGGGAGTTCAGGTGGATACTGAACCTCCAGAAGTCGGTGTTAGTACCGACCCAGCACCTAGAGTACCTGGGGCTGATTCTGGACTCCTTGGAGGCCAGAGTCTTTCTTCCCTCAGAGAAGTTGCAGACACTCCAGGCGGCAGTCAGGTTGTTGACATCCCGCAAATGGTTGTCTCTCCGTTTTTCTGCATGCGAGTTCTGGGTCTCATGGTGGCCTCCTTCGAGGCAGTACCGTATGCTCAATTCCACACTCGGGCCTTGCAGAAGGAGATTCTCTCCAAATGGAACAAATCTCCGTTGTCTCTGGATCGGCAGATTCAGTTAAGTCACCATGTCAGGTCATCTCTGAGTTGGTGGCTGAGATCCCTGGCTCTTCGGTCCGGGAAGTCCTTCCTCCCCTTTCTTTGGATGATGATCACGATGGATGCCAGCCTGACCGGTTGGGGGGGAGTCTGGGGGGTTCAAGCGGCCCAGGGCCGCTGATCCCCGACTGAATCCCAACTGTCGATCAATGTTCTGGAACTCCGGGCGATCAGGCTGTGCCGCTCCAAGTGGTCTCAGAGGCTGCAGGGGCGTCCGGTCAGGATCCAGTCAGACAACGCCATGGCGGTGGCATGCGTCAACCATCAAGGAGGAACAAGTGAAGCTGCAGCGTCGGAAGTCGCTCACATCCTGCGGTGGGCGGAAAGGAGCGTGCCAGCCCTATCGGCTGTTTACATTCCAGGCGTGGAAAACTGGCAGGCGGACTGAGTCGCCAGATGCTGGACCACGGGGAATGGTCGTTACATCCGGAGGTTTTTCACTTCTTTTGCTGGAGATGGGGCACACCGGACGTGGATCTCCTGGCCTCTTGACTCAATCACAAGGTTCGTGGCCAGGTCCAGAGATCCCTGGGCAGAGGCGTCGGACACGTTGGTGGCTCCGTGGGGTCGGTATCGGCTAATTTATGCCTTTGCCCCACTGAAGTTGCTTCCTCGTCTACTCCGCAGGGTGGAGTTCGAAGGAATTCCAGTGATTCTAATCGCCCCAGATTGGCCCAGGCGTCCCTGGTACGCCAACCTCGTGCGGCTGGTGGCGGATGTGCCCTGGCGGCTACCACCTGAGGGAGGACCTTCTATCGCAGGGTCCCATTCTTCATCCTGCTTTAGTCGCTGGCTTTAACAGCGTGGTTATTTGAAAGCCAGGTGTTGAGGGACCGAGGCCTATCGGATTCGGTCATTTCAACTATGTTGAGGGCACGGAAATCTTCTTCTAGGAAGATCTATCATCGCACATGGAGAGCCTATATTTCTATGTGCGAGGAGATGTGATGGCGTCCATGGACTTATTCGGTTTCCAGGATCCTGCTGTTTTTGCAGCACGGTGTGGATCATAAACTGGCCTTAAGCACCATTAAGGGGCAGATTTCAGCCTTGGCTGTTTTCTTTCAGCGACCCCTGGCGTCTCATTCACTAGTAAGTACATTTTGTGCAGGGGGTCTGACATGTGGCTCCTCCGGTGCGACCTCCACTACCTCCGTGGGATTTGAATCTGGTGATCTCGGAACTTCAGAAACCTCCCTTTTGAGGACATTAGGGAGATTCCTCTTTTGACACTCTCTCAGAAGGTGGCCTTCCTGGTTGCCATCACATCTGTCAGGAGGGTTTCTGAATTGGCGGCCTTGTCTTGCAAGTCCCCATATTTGGTCCTACATAAGAATAAAGCAATGCTACGCCCGCGGCCTTCCTTCCTTCCGAAGGTGGTTTCAGCCTTTCACCTGAATGAGGACATTGTGCTTCCATCCTTGTGTCTTCGGCCATCGCATGCCAAGGAGGTTGTGCTACATTCCTTGGACGTGGTACGTGCCCTGCGGGTGTACCTGTCTGTCACGTCTTTGTTTCAGGGGTCTGACTCGCTGTTTGTGTCAGTGTCTGGTCCGCAGACGGGCCTGGCGGTCTCGTCGGCCACCATTTCTCGGTGGATCAGGCAGATTGTCATTCAGGCCTATGCCCTTAAAGGGCGGGCGCCTCCTTTTTCCCGTTACGGCGCATTCGACCAGGGCTATTGGTGCCTCTTGGGCTTTCCGACATCAAGTGTGTAAGGTGGCGACCTGGTCATCCGTGCACACTTTTTCAAAGTTTTACAAGGTTGATGTGACTGCATCTTTTGGATGCTAGCTTCGGCCGCAAGGTTTTGTAGGCGGCTGTTTGAGGTTGCAACTCCTCCCGTTGAGGAGCTCTGCTTGTTTGGGGTGAAACCGGTTTTTCTTTGATTGCTGTGCCCTCCCCTCGTTTTTTTGACACTGCTTTGGGACATCCCAACAGTCCAGATGTAAGGAGCGGCAATGGCGGGGGCCCTAGTGTCTCAGACACTTACTGAATGGGCAAAATTGCTACTCCAGGGGTTAAAGGAGCGAGATGCTCCTCCTGATGAGATAACTTTGGCCAAACAGTTGGTCCAGGGCCTTAGGTTTGTCTGCGCGTCAGACATGGATACTATTCCCCTGCTGTCAAAAGCTTCAGTTTATGCAGTAGTATTACGCCGCCTGATCTGGCTAAAGGGCTGGTCTGCGGACCAGACTTCCAAGAAGGCCCTGTTGGATCTGCCCTTTAAGGGTGACAGACTTTTTGGGGCCTCCCTGGATGACCTCATCAAGGATGCCACAGGAGGTAAAAGCACGTTGCTTCCTCAAACTAGCAAGGGTAAGGGGCCACGCCAAGGCAAGGGTCCTCCTTTACTGCACGCAAGCGTTTTTTCGTCTCCCTAGGGCGACAGGGAAAAGACCCCAGGCTGACAAGGCGCCTGCCCAAGGACAAAAGCGTCCTTGGTCCCGCAAACCCAACAAGCCTGCGGACAAATCTGCGTCCGCATGAAGGTCTGCCCCCCTCTTGGGTGGGGGGACGTCTTCGCAAATTCGCGACTCAGTGGACAGCTCTAGTCTCCAACAGGTGGGTTTGCGAAGTAATCTCAGGCTACAAGATAGAATTTCTCTCTTGTCCACCAGACAGATTCGTTACCTCCAATCTCCAGCTACTACCGACCCGTCGGGAGGCCCTGTATGGGGCGGTCCAGGGTCTGCTGTAACGCAGGGTAGTTATTCCAGTTCCAGAACAGGAACGGGGTCAGAGTTTTTACTCAAATCTGTTCATTGTGCCGAAGAAGGATGGGGTTCGTCCAATCTTGGATCTCAGGGCCCTCAATTGCCTTGTGAAGGTACAAAGATTTCGGATGGAGTCGGTTTGATCTGTAGTCACGGCTCTCCATCCGGAGGACTTTCTGGCCTCCTTGGACATCCAGGACGCATACCTGCATGTCCCCATATACTCCAGACACCAGAGGTTTCTGCGATTTGCAATCGGGAAGAACCACTATCAGTTTGGCCCTATCATTTGGCCTAGTGATAAAAAAATAAATGCGCTACCCAAAAAACACATAAATAATAACTCTATAGAGTGAGGTGAAGCAGCTGTGATGGAATGTGACAAATTCAAACAAAGTGGAAGGTAATAGTACAGCGCTACATATAGGCCAGTAAAAACTGGACTGTAACTCAAATGTGACCATAAATGGAAACACACAAAAAAAGTGAGAAGGGGCAGGCTGAACGCCCTACCCAATATATATAAAATGTCCACAATAATAAACAAAAAAATTTGAGAGTGTCCAAAACAGTGGGTAAATAACAAGGAATGGATGTAAAACTTCTGGCACAATTCTTCACGTGGATGGTGACATTCATGTGTTCTTACCAGAAACGTTGGACCCGAATGTCATACGACAGCGGATCAATCGAGCTTGAGAGTATCTCCAACGGCTGCTCCACAGGAACGTCCCCGGATCTCTGATGGATGTAGCGGCCTATATGTAGCGCTGTACTATTACCTTCCACTCCCATTTGGCCTTTCTTCAGCACCCAGGATGTTCACCAAGGTGCTTGCTCCGATTCTGGCACTTCTAAGACAGCGGGGTATCGCTAGCGTGGGCTACTTGGATGACCTTCTTCTGAAGGCCCCTTCAAGCTCAGAATTAGAGGTAAACGTGTCCATTACCTGTCAGACTCTTCGAGACTCTGGTTGGATACTAAACACACAAGTCAGTATTGGTGCCGACTCAACGCCAAGTGTACCTGGGGTTGATTCTGGATTCCTCAGAGGCAAAGGTATTCCTCCCTGTGGAGAAGTTGCAGACCCTTCGGGCTGCAGTACGGCAGCTGACTTCCAGGAATTGGTCGTCACTCCGTTTTTTTGCATGCGAGTGTTAGGCCTCATGGTAGCCTCCTTTTGAGGCAGTCCCATATGCCCAATACCACACTCGAGTGTTACAGAAGGAAGTTCTGTCCAGATGGAACAGATGTCCATCAGCTCTGGATTATCAAATCCGAGTGAGCCACCTAGTCAGGAGATCCCTGGTATGGTGGCTGAGAGCACCGGCTCTTCTGGCCTGGAAGTCATTTCTTCCGGTTTACTGGATAGTGATCATGACGGACGCCAGCCTTACAGGTTGGGGGGGGGGGAGTCTGGGGTGTTCAGTCGGCACAAGGTCGCTGGACCCCAGAGGAATCCCGCCTGCCGATCAATGTCCTGGAAATCCGGGCGATCAGGCTGTGCCTCTTCAGATGGTCTGAGGCTGCAAGGGCGGCCAGTCAGGATCCAGTCAGACAACACCACAGCAGTGGCATATGTCAATCATGAAGGAGGAACAAGAAGCTCAGCTGCAGCATCGGAGGTCGATCGCATCCTGAAGTGGGCAGAGAGGAGCGTACCGGCACTGTCGGCCGCATACATTCCGGGTGTGGAAAACTGGCAGGCGGACTACCTGAGCCGCCAGATGCTGGACCAGGGAGGAATGGTCCTTACACCCGGAGGTGTTCCAACTCCTCTGCCAAAGAGGGGAACACCAGACGTAGCTCTTCTGGCTTCCCGACTCAATCGGAAGGTATTGAGGTTTGTGGCCCGGTCAAGAGACCCATGGGCAGACGCAACGGACGTGTTGATGGCATTGTGGGGTCAGTATCGACTAATCTATGCCTTCCCTCCCTTAAGGCTTCTTCCCCTTCTGCTCCGCAGAGTGAATTCCAATGATCCTAATCGCTCCAGATTGGCCTCAGCGTTCTTGGTACGCCGATCTAGTACGTCTGGTAACAGACGTCCCCTGGCATCTACCACTCCGGGAGGACCTGCTATCGCAAGGTCCCATACTCCATCCTGCTTTACGGTCACTGGCTTTAACGGCATGGCTGTTGGGCCCCCCGGTCTCTCAGTACCTGGTTCTCATCAGATTCAGTAATCTCTACTAGGAAGGAAGGTTTATCACCGCACTTAGAAGGCTTACATCTCCATGTGTGAAGAAATTAAATGGCATCCGTGTAATTTTTTTGGTTTCCAGAATCCTGCTGTTTTTACAGCATGGGGTGGACCAAAGGCTTACCCTAAGTACGGTTAAGGGACAGATATCTGCCCTGGCTGTCTGTTTTTCAGCGACCCCTGGCGACTCATTCTCTCGTGAGTACATTTGTGCAGGGGGTTCGACATGTGGCTCCTCTGGTCCGTCCCCCGCTACCTCCGTGGGACTTGAACCTGGTCCACTCTGTGCTTCAGAAGGCACCGTTTGAGAATATTAGAGAGATTCCCCTGTTGACACTTTCTCAGAAAGTGGTATTTTTGGTGGCTGTTACGTCAGACGAGTCTCTGAGCTGGCAGCCTTGTCCTGCAAGGCTCCCTATTTGATTTTCCACAAGGATAAGGTGGTGCTATGGCCGCAGCCTTCCTTTCTTCCAAAGTCGTTTCGGCTTTTCATCTCAACGAAGACATTGTACTTCCATCCTTGTGTCCTCATCCGTCTAATCCTAAGGAGTTGGCGTTGCATTCCTTGGACGTTGTCCGAGCTTTGAGAGTATACCTATCTGCTACTTCCCTGTTCCGGAAGTCAGATTCACTGTTTGTTTCGGTGGCTGGTCCCAAGAAGGGCCAAGCAGTCTCGTCAGCCACCATCTCTAGGTGGATCCGACAGATAGTAATCCAGGCTTACGCCTTAAAGGGTCAAGCGCCCCCCTTTCCGGTCACGGCGCATTCGACCAGGGCAATGGGTGCCTCTTGGGCTTTCCGACATCATGCGTCTGTTTCCCAATTATGTTAAGCGGCGACTTGGTCATCCGCTCACACTTTTCACAAAATTCTACAAAGTTGATGTAGGTGCATCTTCGGATGCCTCTTTCGGCCGCAAGGTTTTGCACGCTGTTGTTTAAGAGTTGCAACTCCTCCATTGGAGTGCTGTTTTGTGTTTTGGGGTGAAGTTTATTTTTATGCTGTTACCACCCCTCGTTTTTTCTCTGACACTGCTTTGGGACGTCCCACTATGTCAATAGAGAAGCTGTGTCGGTCCATGAACGAAAGAGTAAAGAAGATTTTTTTTACTCGCCATAAAATCCTTTTCTCTGAGTTCATGGACCGACACAGCACCCACCCCTCCTTTTTAAGTTTGTACTGCTTTTTGATGAACTGATCTGCGAGATGCAGACTGAGGGGATATACCCAGAGGGTCCGCCCCCTGGGCGGTACTGTAGAGGGTGTGATGCAACACTTTTTACAAGTTTTCTGCCTAGTCACTCCTAATTAACGGATAATACCCACTATGTCAATAGAGAAGCTGTGTCGGTCCATGAACTCAGAGAAAAGGATTTTACGGTGAGTAAAAAATCCTATTTTTCCTTTTAAGGAGTCAGTCTTCTGCTACTTATTCCTGCATTAAGAGACCTTGTTGGAGGTCGCTGGATGTGGACCCTTAATATACTGGTTCAGCTCCATACTGAACAAGTCTGTCTCCAGGTGCAGGGATTATGTGCTGTTAAGGAATGCTCTGGTGACTCGGTGGGAGCTATATGCCTGTATCTAAGCCTCTAAAGCCTCGTACACATGACCGAGTTTCTCGGCAAGAAACTTGCTGGCAGAGCTTTCTTGCCGAGTAAATCGGTCGTGTGTACGCGGCTTTCATTTTTCTCGTCAAGAAAACTGTCAATCTCGACGAGAAAAATAGAGAACCTGCTCTCTATTTTCTCGTCGAGATTCTTGTCGGCATGTTTCTCAACGAGAAAAGTGTGTGTGTGTGTGTGTATACACTTACCTGTCGCCGTGGAAACCCGCGCATGCGCGGTAGCTTCCTAGGCATAGGTAGGGTGTAGCAAGATGGCGGCACGCTTGTCGTAGTCGATGACGTCACCACGTTCGCTCCATTCAAAGAACCGCGGGTTCTTTGAATGGAGCGTCTGTACACTCGACCGGGACAAGTTTCTTGTCCAAGAATCTCGTCAAGAAAAACAACGTGTTTTTTCTTGAAGAGATTCTCGGCCGTGTGTACGAGGCCTAACACTTAACAGCTTTGAGAGGGATGGGCTTTTTTTGAAATACTGGGAAATTGAAAGAGAATAATTCCTTTTCATTATTGTGTAATAGGCACCAGATATCAGCCAGTTGCTCAGTGTGAAGAATCTTAAAGTGGCAGATATAAGTAGTAGAGATGTGAGGCATTACAGGAAATGTCAAGTGTGCCTAACAGGTTAAAATCGAGGGTAATCCAGCGAGGTTCCATGATGAGCATAAGTAACCTGGAAATTTGTAAGCTTCAGGAGTTTTCCGGATTTGAAATGAGTCTCTTGGAGAAAAGCTACCCGAGTGCTTTTTCTCCAGAGATTACTGAAAACCCTGGAAAGTTTTTTTTTTTTTGTTTGTTTTTCTTTCATGGATAATCTCTTGATGAAAAAGGGTTACTTACAGTGCCTTGCAAAAGTATTCACCCCCGTTGGCATGTTTTGTTGCCTGGTTTGAACAGTCCTTTCATTCAACAAATGCTGTAAGCTCCGGATATTGATATAATATTCACCCGGTCATTCAGGGCTCATTCTCAGTAAGGACACTTAGGAGTAGTAGAGCGGGCGGCTGAAGTCCACCCAGGCCATCTTTTTTACTTTTTCCAACAGTGCACTGTGTATGTATTTTTCATGTTTTTATTCTAATGTGCATATATTCAGGAGAAACCCTTTCCCCTATATGAGTATATCCATACTGTTAGGTTGATATGTGTTAATTTAGATAGCATTCGACCAATAAAGTTTTTTTCTATTTTTCTATTACCAAATGTATTGTGGTTGATTCACCCTATAACCGTCTATTGGGTTTTGTCCCAATCTCCCATCCCAACTTCTTTTTTCTAATTGTGTATTGGTTAGGAGGATCCCGTTTTTTCATAAACGTATCTCTCGTTTGGTATATTTTACAATTTGGCTCTATGTGAATCAGGCATCCCTCCCTTCCTTGCTCATTTGTTGCCTCACAACCTGGAATTAATATGGATTGTTTGAGGATTTGCATCATTTAATTTACAGAACATGCCCACAACTTTGAAGATGTTTGATGTTGTTTTTTTTTTAAATTTTTTTTTATTGTGAAGCAAACCACAAACTAACAGAAAAAGTCAACGTGCATAACCATTCACCTCCCTAGAGTCAATACTTTGTAGAGCCACCTTTTGCGCCTATTGCAGCTCCAAGTCACTTTGGATAAGTCTCTGAGTTTGATACATCTTACCACTGGGATTTTTGCCCATTCCTCCTTGCAAAACTGTTCCTTCAAGTTGGATGGTTTGCACTTGTGAACAGCAATCTTTTAAGTCTGACCACAGATTTTCTATTGGATTGAGGTCTGGGCTTTGACTACGCCATTCCAACACATTTACATGTTTCCCCGTAAACCACTCAAGTGTTGCTTTAGCAGTGTGTTTGGGGTCATTGTCCTTCTGGAAGGTGAACCTCCATCCTAGCCTCAAATCACAGAGTGGTACAGGTTTTGCTCAAGAATATCCCTGTATTTAGCACCATCCATCTTTCCCTCAACTCTGACCAGTTTCCCGGTCCCGACTGCTGAAAAACATCCCCACAACATGATGCTGCCACCACCATGTTTCACTGTGGGAATGGTGTTCTTTGGGTGATGTGTTGGGTTTACCCCGACATAGCGTTTTCTTTGGGCAAAAAGTTAAATTTTAGTCTCATCAGACCAGAGCACCTTCCTCTACATTTTGGGAGTCTCCCACATGCCTTTTCGCAAACTCAAAACGTGCCATTTTGTTTTTTGCTGAAAGTAATGGCTTTCTTCTGGCCACTCTGCCATAAAGCCCAACTCTATGGAGCTTATGGCTTATTGTCGTCCTATGTACAGATACTCCAGTCTCTCTGCTGTGGAACTCTGCAGCTCCTCCAGGGTTACCTTGGGTCTCTGTGCTGCCTCTCTGATTAATGCCCTCCTTGCCCGGTCTGAGTTTTGGTGTGCTGCCATCTCTTGGCAGGTTTGCTGTTGTGCCATGTCCCTTCCATTTGGTTATAATAGCTTTGATGGTGCTCCTAGGGATCATCAAAAAAGAGTTCCTTGGTCTTTTATGGAAGTGTTTTTGGTTAGTGGTGCCTCTTGCTTAGGTTTTGCAGCCTCTGGGGCCTTTCAAAAAGGTGTGAATATGTAATGACAGATCATGTGACACTTAGATTGCACACAGGTGGACATAATTTCACTAATTATGTGACTTCTGAAGGTAATTGGTTGCAGAGATTTTTATGGGCTTCATAACAAAGGGGGTGAATACATGCGCACATGCCAATTATCCGTTTTTTTTTTTTTCTGAATTTTTTTTTTTTTTTTTAATGTATTTTTTCAAATTTTACTTCACATACTTAGACTGTATAATTCATATAATTCAGATTAAAAGAAACATTGAACTAAAGGTTGTAATGTAACAAAATGGCTAAAACGCCAAGGGGGGTGAATACTTTTCGAAGGCACTGTATATTCATTGGAAATTGTCAGAGAGCTGTTGGGTAGAGTAGTGCTAAGCCTCAGTGGAAGCAGGGCTCTTTTACTCCCTCCTCAATAATTGGGAGTGTTGGTATCTCTGGACTTGAGGTAGAGGTGGCTGCCAGGGTGAAGGAATTGAGTTAGCTGGGGGAGCCTCATCTGTGCTGAGGAAGGAAAATAATGCAGGAAGCTGGTCAGGCAGGTGTAGATTGAACTGACGTCTCCTTTTTTAACCTGGAGGTGGAATAGGTGACCCCAATGTTACGATGCTTCAGACTTCCAGATGCATTGAAGCAGGGAACAAACTTGTATCCTCATATTATACATCTGAATAGAAAGGTCTGGAAAGATGATGATGATAAATCCACCAAACTCTTCTCCCAAGCCATTAGCATCACACCTCTTCTTTCACCCCCCCCAAAAAAATACAGCAATAAATGTCTTTTGGCCCATCTCTTTTTGCAGGGTTTGTTGGTCCTACCACTCTATGGACCCTATCTATGTTGGATAAGGGGTCTATGTCTTGTAGTGCCGTCACAATGACCTTCAGATCAGATATCTACAGTTTTCAACATCAACCCTTATTCTGAGCTGTGTGAGAGCATGGAAATGCAAGGTCTCCAGTGCAACAAAATGGGGATTCCACTGTTGCTTTTGAAGTTTCTAAGGCCGATGCCCTAGCATCCATGTGATGTAATTCCCTCCATTCATTGTGACATTGAGTTGAGGTCTGATCTAAGTGAGAACAGGACTCCTATCCCCTTGCTGGAGACTACCATAAGTTCACCCAAAGGGTCTGTGACTGTCACGGGTGAGTCTGGGTGCAGGATCGGTGGTATGTGTAATGGCGAGTCTCTGCTGGATTTGTCTTGTGGACACTTTTCATTCTGATTTCCTGTATGGTTCTCACCAGTGGTGGTTTGGGAGCAGATGAAGAATCTGTAAGGTTTGCAACCTGGGTGGTTTCAGGAACTTTTGGCCAGGTTCACTTGGCTGAATTAATAAGCCCAGGGCTCAGGTCTTACCCTAGGCTTCTTCACTGCTCCATTTCCAGGGACCCTCCCAAGCTATGCTCTTGATCACTTTTCTCCTTTCCCTCAGACATAGTTCACTAGTTCTTTGTGTGTTGATGTCATAAAACATTGGTTTCCCTTTTCTAGGCTACTACTTTGTGTTCCGTTCCCATGTGTTGTTAAGTTAGAGGTTGTGGCCAGCCTCGGGTGTATGATCCCAAAATGGCTTTTGAGCTACATGCAGTCCTCGGCTTTAATTTTTTTGTTCATATTGGGCCCGTTGGCAATTTTATTTGCTGTTGCCCACCCATCAGTCAAATTTTGATTTTGGGTGTCCCAAAAGTACAAGATTTCCGGTGTCCCTTAGTGGGCACCTTACAAACTTCTTAGATAATTTTTGCTGATGATGGTGTATTGTGGTACATAATTTAATTTATTGCAGCACTTTACTTGTGTTTTGAAAGTGTATTTCTCTATTAAGGGGTTCATGGGGCAGCTACTGCTGAGATATTGTAAATTACTTGCCTTGGGAAAACTAGTTTGTGCATACAGATAAAGCATGTCAATTTTCCAGGGATCATAGATGTTGAGTTCCATTTAAGATCTGGCTGTTCCTAAACCAGCATGTTTTCATTCTGCTGGATGTGAGCCTTTCCTAGCATATTTCTAGAATTGGGTCTTTTGTGTTTTTTATAGGTTGCTGATAGAAAGGTAATTGAAACGACTGATGCGGAGACGCGTACTGTAACACCACCAGGACTTCAGGAGAAAATAGATGAACTTGTCAAAACTTATAATATGGCCAGATCATTTGTTCGTCCTTCAGGAACAGAGGATGTAGTACGCGTTTATGCAGAGGCAGACACTCAGGTAAGATGTTACTGCTAAATTCACTCTTTTGTGTGTATTTCATGATTTCTGTACTAAGTGTATGACATAACACCAGGACCATTACTTGAATTAAAGCTGTGGTATTGGTAACCGGTGCCAATTGGCCTTATTTACAAGGAGCTCTCAATCTTCAAGTTGATCTAACCTGGCCTAAAACATATCTAAGGCAACAGTGCTGAAAAGCTTGCTCTATTTGGTGCTTGTAAGTATCTGTTTTTTTTTTTTTTTAATTGATCCCTGAGTCTTCAGTCAAGCCCCTGGGATCCCAGGCAACACAAGTACTTGCAGGCCCACACGGTATCTGCATTTAAGCAGTGTTACCGTAAATCTTTTAGGCCAGGACAAGTTCACTTTAGGGACTTCTCTGTAAGCATGGACTTCCAGGTGAATGCAAACTGTCTCTGTGCTTGGCCCGCCTGCAATGTACAGCCTTAGCCAAAAGTTTTGAGAATGACACAAATATTAATTTTCACAAAGTCTGCTGCTGCAGTGTTTTTAGATATTTGTCAGATGTTACTATGGTATATTTAAGTTTAATTACAAGCATTTCATAAGTGTCAAAAGGCTTTTATTAACAATTGCATTAAGTTTATGCAAAGAGTCAATATTTGCAGTGTTAACCTTTCTTTTTCGAAACCTCTGCAATTTGCCCTGGCATGCTGTCAAATTCTGGGCCACATCCTGACTGATGGAAGCCCATTCTCACATAGTGCTGTGTGTGTGTGTGTTTCTTTGACCTGCCTCTTGAGGATTGACCACAAGTTCTCAATGGGTTTAAGGTCTGGGGAGTTTCCTGGCCATGGACCCAAAATTCTGATATTTTGTTCCCCAAGCCACTTGGTTATCACTTTTGCCTTTTCCAGCAAGAGGGAGCCTCTTGCTGGAAAAGGCATGGTTCGTCACCAAACTGTAATTGGATGGTTGGGAGAAGTTGCTCTAGGGCAATTGGTTTCTTGATGGCTGAGTTCTTAGGCAAAATTCTGAGTGAGCCTACTCCCATGGCTGAGAAGCAACCCCCAGACATGAATGGTCTCGGGATGCTTTACTGTTGGCATGACACAGGACTGATTTTTTTTATTTATTTTTTGGGATGCCCCAAACAAACAGGATTTATCACAGAAAATGACTTTACCCCAGCACTCAGCAGGCCAATCCCTGTAACTTTTGCAGAATATCAGTCTGTCCCTGATGTTTTTCCTGGAGAGAAGTGGCTTCTTTTCTGCCCTTCTTGACACCAGACCATCCTTCAAAAGTCTTTCTCCTCACTGTGCATGTAGATGCACTCATACCTGCTTGCTGCTATTCCTGAGCAAGCTCTGCACTGGTGGTGCCCCAATCCTGCAGCTGAATCGACAGTGGGAGATGGTCCTTACTGGACTTTTTTTGGGCACCCTGAAGCCTTCTTTACAAATGCAGTGTAAATATTATTATTTTTTTTTTAAAGGCTTAAGTTCATTTTCATGTCAAAGAGGGACTTTGCAATTCATCTGATCACACGTCATAACATTCTGGAGTATATGCAAATGGCCATCCTAAAAACGGAGGCAGCAGACTTTGTGGAAATGTAATATTTGTCATTCTCAACTTTTGGGTACGGCTGTATGTGTGACTGACTGCAGAAAAGATGAAGCTGTGTGGAAATTCTTAGCCATAACTTCAGCTTTGTTTGAGATATTCAAAAGCAAACCAGTTATTCCAACTGGAATAAGAATCTCCATTGTGTGTCAGTGCTAGTATTACTATACTTGCTGTTCTTCTCTATTTTGACTGACAGGAAAATGCTGATTCCTTGGCACATGAGGTCTGCTTAGCTGTGTTTTCCCTTGCTGGAGGAGTTGGAGAGCAGCCAATGCCTTTAAGATGAAACGCATCTGTCAATGACTCATGGCGGTACCCATATATTTCTGGGAAGTGGAATCTGCTGGAAATTCAAATGTTTACATTGCTAGTGAAATGTGTATTTCTTTATTATGCATTATTAATGTTTTTCTGATATGGTGCCTTTATCTTTCAAAATTAAATATTTTACATGCAATACACTTTATAACCAATTTTCAGTCTTGCGTTTGTTTTTTTTTTTTTTGGCTTTTTATGCAATGCAACAATCGGCTCCTGGGTTTTAGAACTTGCTATAGAGCACACTATACCACCCCACAAAAATGCTTTTAAAGGTGAAATGCTGTCACCTGTGATGTCGTCAGCACATCTTGTCACAACGGAATGCATATTTAGATAGGGCAGTACCAATACCAGTGAGATTTATATCCCTAATATAGTAATCTGTTGCTGCAAGGCTGAGGGGGGGTTGGATCAGGTCTCCTCTGAACTGATCCAGATTCCCCCATAAAAAAAATAATCAAATGTAATACAACATGATTGTCTTAAATATCCCCTTTCCCAATTAATACCCAGGTCCCAACAAATATGATGAAATTACATTCATTTTCTGTGTGAGGGTCAAACACTGATGTGAGTGTAGTGCGTGCTTTCTCATCCATAGAGGGACAAAGAAATTAAGATGGTCATGCTATACTGCTTCCTAGAGGAGGATTTAAAGAGCTCCTCTTCCTATTGTTTTTTTTTTTGCTTGTGTCCTTGGAAAATTGGATATTTTTTTCAGCTCTTCTAACCAAAATGTGCCCCCCCCCTCCCCTTTGTTTCTAATTCATTAACTTACCGGTAAATCAAAGTTCCTGCTTTTTGAGCTGGTCTCTACAAGGCAGCTATACAGATCAGCGTTTTCTTAGCTTGACTTTTGAGCACTTATATCTGGACCCATTGCAGGTCTAGAATGTGACCTTCAGGCACCAGGTTCCACTTGTAGAATTTTTTCCAAACATTGCATATTAAGTTGGCCATGGTGTTTTTCCTAGTTCAGCGTTGTGGCATTGCTTCAGTGCTTGCCCTCTCTCTCTCTCTCAAGCCTCACTCTATTAATAGGTGGATCGTGCTGAGCACGGGGGAGCTACTTATCTTATTGCACCCAGTGGCTCTCTTTCACATTGTCTGCTGGGTTTTATCTCAGTGTTAGGAAAATGGGCACACAATACTCCACCCAGCAGATGACTTTAGCGGCATCATTCAGTGCAGAGGAAGCATCATGCAGAGAACCACATGGAACTCTGCTTTGTTACTTTTGGGTGGCTACAGTGACCTGTCCCCTTAGCCTGACTGACCCTCACAGGTTCCATGGATTTGTGGGTACCTAAACTCCAGCCTTGCACTTTGGGCCTAGTTGCAACATGTCCCCCTCTGTTTAGACAGAAGTGACGGTGCCACTGCTATGGGTGACCCCCAACCCATACTTTCAGGGGTGTAGACCTGGTCCTCTGAGGGGTACCAATGCCTGTAATGTGAAATCGAGTGACCCTGTATTGATGGGGTCTACTTTTTATCTCCATGGATAAGGCATTTGGTTTACCAAAATGATCACCATTGATTTAGAGGCTTTCGGGCAATATTGGCCTGAAAACTCTCAAACATTTTAGATTGGTACCCTGCTTTTAGTGTGTGATATCTAAGGGTTGGTAAGCCACTATCTGAGCGTTCCTTCTGAAAATGCTAGTTTTCTTGGCTGTTATGTGGATCCTTTGGCTTCAAGAGTGTGTCACTTACCAAGATCATGTACATTGGTCAAAAAGTCTGCCTTCATGTTACAAATTTATTTCATATCTGAACATAACAAATAAATATATAAACACATAGTACATTGCTTTTAATCCGGTGTTTCCAAACCAAGTTCCAACAGCTGATCCCTATGTAGCCACTTGGATGGCTAAATCTAAATTCTTATGCCGCGTACACACGATCGATTTTTTTCGACGGTGAAAACACCGTCGAGAAAATCAATGTGAAAAACGAGGAACAGCTTGTTCCCCTACACACAGCCGTTTTAAATGTCATTTTTTTTGGTCGAAAAAAACAACCGTGTGTGGGCTCCGCGGCAGTGTTTCCCTATGGGAAACACTGCCGCGGAAAACATGTCGAAAAAAACAAGAAAAATTAGAACATGTTCTAATTTTTCTCGTCGTTTTTAATGCCGTTTTTCTCGTCGAAAAAAACGGCAGAAAGCCCACAGACGATCGTTTTTCTCGTCGAAAGGAAAAAAATTCGTTTTTCTCGACGAGAAAAACGGCCGTGTGTACGCGGCATTAGATGTAAATGTATAGCTGAAGCTACATACAAAATATACAACTGCTGCTGGAGAACAAGAGGTCTTCATTTACAAAAAAAGGGAGGTATTTTGCTGGCATTCAGTAATTTACTATGTCCACATAGCCCTTTATTTTTAGAATACAGTAATTATGACTAAACTCATAAGCAGCACTAGTTTGACACATAATTTTAGACACATAATAAAAGAAATAGTCCAAAGTGTAAAAATGTCAAATCTATATTTGCAATATTTTGTTTTGGAGCAATCAACATAGGACAAATTTATGTTCTATAATGTAAGATAATACATACATATTGGGTCACATCCAGAATCCTCACTTGTATTTACAAATAAAAATATTCAAATTAAATACAATCAAATCATAAGTAGGAAGCTTGTTGCTATAATACAGAGTTAAAAAAAGGTCCCCACACAACTGAGTATAAGGAACGTCAATGACATTAGGAGTGAGTGGTGTATCAAAGTTGCAGAACTGATCAGCTCTTAAGAACTCCTTCTAGAAAATCCCTCTCCAGCATCTCCTCAATTCTCTGCCTGGCTTTACTACAGAACATTTTCTGGTTTTCCAGTTTAATATCCTTGTTGGTAAAGCAGTTCTGATAAAGGACCGGGCTCCCTGAGTCTCCAACACATCTGCTTGTGACTTTACTATTGAAGACTTGACTGAGTACATTGAAAAAAGGCAGAAGCTGTTCCATACTGCGAATGGTGGAAACTGTAAGCAAGAGGTGTCCTGGGTCCCAATCTAATATTCTCCCTGAGATGTCCTCTTCTGGGTTTTTCTAGGTCACAACAACAAAAACAATATGAGCCAATGTTTCCTTTTTGAAGTTCCAGTAAATAATGTCATGATGAAAAGACCTCAATATCTGCTAATAATTACCAACATTTCTAGACTTGGTGTTTGAACAACAAACATGCAATTGGAGAGTTAGCAATGGAAACCATGCTTTAAAACACAATTTAGACATTATACCATACCTTGTAGTAAAAGTTCACAGTTCACTTTTTAGAAAAAAATAAAATGTACCCCCCTTTTTTTTTGCAGGCAAAAAATGCATTTTTTTGGAGCCTGTAAAGCAGGCGCTGAATGACAGTTCAGTCCAAATCATGGCAGCAGCCTGAGTGAACTCCTCTCGCAGCTGTTAAGGATCACTGCCCTGTAGAGGGCAGGATAAACCTGGACACTCGCCGCATGCGTTTTCACAGCAGAGTGGGCAGAAAGTAGGACCCAGATCCCTTTCTCTCTCACACGCACACTCTCCTCCACATGCGCTTCCGCTGTTGAAGTCACAGCAGCATGAGGAATGCAAGGCCTACAGGGGAGGTGAGCTGCCCAATGCACTCATCCGCAGCAAGGAGGAGGCCGGCAGGCGAGTAGGCCCAGAAGAGGAGTCCACCCCCACAACACTGAGTTAAGGGGGGGCTGTGATATGAGTGGGCTGTTTTAGGAAGGCTTTGTGATGTAAGGGGGGCGGGGGCTCCGATGTGAGACTGAGGACACTGATGTAAAGCGGGCTGTGAGTTTTGGCCCTCCGCAGAAAGAAAATGTTACCAACCGTACCCCTGCTGTAAAGCGATCAGCAGATCCCTGGTGCCATGCTAGTCTCCTACAGATCTGCCAGTGTATCTGTGTTCCCATACAGGCAAGCCTAGAGCACCATAGTAGTTCAATGGGAGTGTTGGTCTGTTTGTAACATGTTACAAAAGGTGAATGCATCCTTTTAACTGCTTCAGCCCGATGGCTAAAGGCCAGGCCACTTTTTGCGATTCGGCACTGCGTCACTTTAACTGACAATTGTGCAGTAGTGCGACGTGGCTCCAAACAAAATTGACATCTTCTTCCTCAGGTGATACAAATCCTGCTACACAAGTTGTACCTTTTATCTGCAGTTGTCTTTCCCCTACAATCAACTCAAAGTGCAGAATTTACACATGATTTCTCAGCTATAAAAAGCAGGAAGCCGATTGGAGGGAGGCACTGTTACTTTAACTGACAATTGCTGGATGGGATTACCCTTGTTCAGGGAGGACATCACATGATGTCCTCCCATTTTTGGCTTGCAGCATGGCAATTGGTGGTGAGCTGTGTCCATCGGACACAGCACATCGCAGATCAGGGCAAAGGCCCAATGAAGTGGGCTCCTTACCATGTGATCAGCTGTGTCCAATTACATGTAAACAAATGCCGGTTATTGACATTTCCTTTCCTCAGTGCTGTAAAGAAAAGCCAATAATTGGCTTTCCTGTGAAAGGGCACATTTACACTGATCAGTGAAGAAAAAAATAATTTGCGAAAGAAAATGGTGTCGTTTATTTAAACGTAAGTATTTTTTTTTATTTGTTTCGCAAAAAAATAAGACCCAGTGGATATTTAAAGAACACCAAAACAAGCTTTATATGTCTCAATACAATAGAACTTTGACAGTGGTCCAAACCCCTTCCTACTCTATGTAGAAGTAAAAAAAAAAAAAAAAGTTGGTATTTAATTTGTGCCTGAGACTGCTACCTGTAGCTTGGACCCTAATCTGTGTGTTCTATTGATTATTAAGCACATCACGTTGTCCTCAGTCAAGGATGTACAGTGGATATAAAATGTCAGTTTCTGTGATGTAAAACAATGATAAATTCAAAAACTTTTTCCACCTTTAATGTGACCTATAAACTGTACAACTCAGTTGAAAAACAAAAGTGAAATCTTTTAGGGGGGGAGAAAGTTAAAATAAATGAAAATAATGTGGTTGCAAAAGTATGCACACCCTCTTATAACTGGGGATGTAGCTGTGTTCAGAATTAAGCAATTACATTCAAACTCATGTTAAATAGGAGTCAGTACACACCTGAGCTCATTTAAAGTGCCACTGATTAACCCCAAATAAAGTTCAGCTGTTCTAGTAGGTCTTTCCTGACATTTTCTTAGTCGGATCCTACTGCAAAAGCCATGGTCTGGAGAGAGCTTCCAAAGCATCAGAGAAATCTCATTGTTAAAAGGTAATAGTCAGGAGAAGGGTACAAAAGAATTTCCAAGGCATTGGATATACCATGGAACAGAGTGAAGAAAATATGGCACAACAGTGACATTACCAAGAACTGGACATCCCTCCAAAATTGATGAGAAGAAAACTGGTCAGGGAGGCTGCCAAGAGGCCTACAGCAACATTTAAAAGGAGCTGCAGGAATATCTGGTAAGTACTGGCTGTGCGGTACATGTGACAACAATCTCCATTATTCTTCATATGTGTGGGCTATGGGGTAGAGTGACAAGACGGAAGCCTTTTCTTACAAAGAAAAACATCCAAGCCCGGCTAAATTTTGCAAAAACACATCTGAAGTTTCCCAAAAGCATGTGGGAAAATGTGTTATGGTCTGATGAAACCAAGGTTATCTTTTGGAATTATGGCCAAAAAGTTTGTGTGGCGCAAAAACAACACTGCACATCACCAAAAGAACACCATACCCACGTGAAGCATGGTGGTGACAGCATCATGCTTTGGGGCACGTTTTTCTTTAACTGGAACAGGGGCCTTAGCCAAGGTAGAGGGAATTATGAACAGTTCCAAATACCAGTCAATATTGGCACAAAACCTTCAGGCTTCTGCTAGAAAGCTGAACATGAAGCGGAACTCCATCTTTCAGCATGACGACCCAAAGCATACATCCAAATCAATAAAGGAATGGCTTCACCAGAAGATTAAAGTTTTGGAATAGCCCATCCAGAGCCCAGACCTGAATCTGATTGAAAATCTGTGGAGTGGTCTGAAGAGGGCTGTGCACAGGAGATGCCCTCGCAATCTGACAGATTTGGAGTGTTTTTGCAAAGAAGAGTGGGCAAATATTGCCAAGTCAAGATGTGCCATGCTGATAGACTCATACCCAAAAAGACTGAGTGCTGTAATAAAATCAAAAGGTACTTCAACAAAGTATTAGTTTAAGGGTGTGCACACTTATGAAACCATATTGTTTTAGTTTTTAATTTCCCTCTACCTAAAAGATTTCAGTTTGTTTTTCGATTGAGCTATACGCGTTTATAGGTGACATTAAAGCTGGGAAAAGTTCTGGAATTATTTATCTTTGTCTCATTTTTTTTTTTTTTTACATCACAGAAACCTGACATTTTAACAGGAGTGTGTAGACTTTTTATATGCACTGTACATATGGCCTCACCTGCCCAAATGAAGAAATGTGGGCATTGGAAAGGTGAATGCCATTTCACCAAATTCTAAAAATTCACTTTTGTTTCAGCTCTACTGTTTGTGCACATTAAACTGTATC
The DNA here is from genome assembly GCA_029206835.1 of Rana muscosa. Classification (NCBI taxonomy): domain Eukaryota; kingdom Metazoa; phylum Chordata; class Amphibia; order Anura; family Ranidae; genus Rana; species Rana muscosa. The sequence continues at coordinate 721,639,305 of CM055121.1, read as the reverse complement.
TGAAGACAAAAAACATCTTTAGTACATATCTGCAATACATGCAACATTTTCTCATGATTTACTTCTTTAAACACGCTGCAAGTACAGAAAAATAAAGTTTGAAGTGTACCTTCTTCTTTCACATAACAACACAGCTCTGAATTCCTGAACATTTGACGTCAGCCCTGTCTACTTGATTTCTGAAGGATTACAAAAGTCATAAACTTCTCCTCAACTTCCAAAGCTCCTTCTTGTGTACAGAAAGTTATTGGCTCATAGGTTTTATTGCAAAATCAAGGATGTATGATTTACACTTCTTTAAGAATTTAATTTTCAGTGTTTACATACACTTTAATGATTATGTTCAGTATTTATACCTTGGCTCTTTTCCTTAAGAGTTTTGCTAGCCGTACAACGTATGGTTTGAATTCCCTTTGTGTTCCTTGCCGTCGTACCTCTAAACCCGAGTCATCTGAGGCTTCTGGAATAAATGCCCAGCGATACCTAAAGTGCAGAGAAAGATATTCTATTACATGCCATGAATTTGAACAATAAAAGATATATCACTATTATTAAAAGACATTTAGACAAACCCCCCCAGCAGACTATATGGAGAAAAGTGTGTGTGTGGGGGGGGGGGGTGTGGGTGTGTCCCCTTCACTCCAATCAGCTCTACTCACTGAGTGTAACTACAGCTCTCAACCCCCTGATTTTTAAAAAGGTCAGACCAGCTGTATAAATTCTGCACTTTAAACAGCTGTAGAGAAGAGAAGACTGCAGCTAAACATGTACAAATTCTGTAGGGTGATTTGTTTCATTTTATATATCACCTAATGCAAGTGACTTCACTGGGTTTACAACCACTTTAAAAATAGAATAAAAAAAAAAAAAAAAGAAGAGAATCATGTAATTATGTGGTAAAAAATAGGATTTTTATAACGGCTTACCTGTAAAATCCTTTTCTTGGAGTACATCACGGGACACAGAGCGACATAGTCATTACTAATGGGTTATATAGATACCGTCAGGTGCTGGCACTGGCAACTTCCAAAACCGGAAGTACCCTCCCCTATATAAGCCCCTCCCATCCGGGAGCACCTCAGTTTTGTAGCAAAGCAATAAGTGTCCCCAAAGAGGGGTGGGAGCTCTGTGTCCCGTGATGTACTCCAAGAAAAGGATTTTACAGGTAAGCTGTTATAAAAATCCTATTTTCTTTTTCGTACATCACGGGACACAGAGCGACATAGTCATTACTAATGGGATGTCCTAAAGCAATGCCAAATGAGGGGGGGGATACACCATATATAAGCTGAGCGCTATCAGACATGAGGATCTTTTGCGGCCTGCAACACACTGCGCCCAAAGGCGACATCCTCCTGACTTCCAACGTCCACCTGGTAGAACCTAGTAAACGTGTGTACTGAAGACCATGTTGCGGCCTTACAGATTTGAGCCAGGGAGGCCTGGTGATGCACTGCCCATGAAGTTCCAACTGCTCTCGTGGAGTGCGCCCTAACTTTGAACGGAGGCGGTCTATTTCTCAAGCCATAGGCTTGTATTATGACCTGTCGAATCCACTTGGCTAAAGTAGATTTTGACGCTGCCTGACCCCTTCTGGGGCCTTCCGGCAGAATAAACAAAGTATCCGTTCTGCGAATCTGAGCAGTGGCTTTTAGATAAGCTTTAACTGCTCTTACTACATCCAAAGAATGCAATAACTTTTCCTCTACCGAAGTAGGTTTGGGGAAAAAAGAAGGAAGAACCACATCTTGGTTCAAATGAAACCTCGATACCACCTTAGGAAGAAAGGCTGGATGAGAACGTAACACTACTCCTGTCCTTATGGATAACCAGATATGGCTCCCTACAGGACATAGCTGCTAATTCCGACACTCTTTTAGCCGAACAAATGGCTACTAGAAAAATCAATTTCCTGGTGAGAAGAACCAAAGAAATATGCTGTAATGGTTCAAATGGTTGTTTCTGTAGAACCGACAGAACCAAGTTTAGATCCCATGGACATATGGGAATATTAACCGGAGGACTAATACGCATCACTCCTTGTATAAAGGCTTTGACTAGTGAATGCGAAGCCAAGGGCCTTTGAAAAAATATTGACAAGGCCGAAATCTGACCCTTGATAGTACTCAAGGCAAGCTTCCTATCTACAGCCCATTGTAGGGAGTCCAGACTCCTACCTATTACGTACTTACGTGGATGCCATTTCTTGGCTTCACACCAGGCGATGTACGCCTTCCAGATTCTATAGTAGATCTGCCTGGATACCGGCTTCCTGGCATTGATCATGGTAGATACCACAGAATTAGAGAGCCCTCTCTTTTTTAGAATGTGGGCTTCAATAGCCAGGCCGTCAAACCTAGGGCTGGTAAGGAAGGGTGGTATATCGGTCCTTGCGAAAGCAGGTCCGGACGATGTGGGAGAGTCCAAGGACTCCCCACTGACATTTTACAATCTCCACGTACCACGCTCTTCGGGGCCACGCTGGAGCCACCAGAATCACTGGTTTCTTTTCTACCCTGATTCTGCGGAGTAATCGAGGTAACCATTGTGGCGGTGTGAATGCATATATCAGCTTGAACTGATCCCAAGGGAACACTAGGGCATCCGAGCCGCAAGCTAGGGGATCCCTTGTCCGAGAGACAAACCTGTCCCCCTTTGCGTTGAATCTGGATGCTAGAAGATCTACATCCGATGTTCCCCACCGCTGACATATTGTCCAGAAAACCTCGGGGTGAAGGGACCCTTCCTCTGGGCCTAATTTCTGGCGACTTAGAAAGTCCGCCTTCCAATTCTCCACTCCTGGAATGAATACCGCAGATATGGCTGGGACATATTTTTTCTGCCCATTTCAGGATGTAATTTACTTCCCTCTGGGCTGCACGACTCCTGGTGCCCCCCTGATGATTGATATATGCCACTGCTGTGGCATTGTCTGATTGAATTCTGACAGGGGACCCTTGGAGTTTGGATGTCCATGCTACTAGGGCATACCGGGCTGCTCGTATCTCTAAGAGATTGATGGGCAGGGCCTTTGCCCTTTTAGAATTAATATGGGCCTCCCGTCCGCGTTTGCTTCGGGACTGTAAAGAGGTTTGAGTAAAACCCGAACCCTCATTCTTCCAGGGGAACCTCCATAATTACTCCTTGGAGCAATAGTTGTTCTAGTGCCAACAGGAGGGACTCTCTCTTCCGGGGATCCCTTGGCACGTTTGACCTCAAAAATGGGAAGGAGGAGAGTCTTTTAACTCCAAACTGTATCCCAAACCTACTGCGGAGAGCACCTATCTGTCTTGATCGTGTCCCGCCAGGTCTCTTGCGAACAACTGGAGTCCTCCCCCCACCCGACTGAGTGGGGGCTTCAATGAATTTAACTTTGGGGGAGGTTTTGTACCTCCCCTGACCCAGGGTTTCTCATTACCCTGCTACTGTCCCTGTTTTTTACCCCCGGGATTTGACCGAGGAGGCCGTCGGAACTGTTACACAGCCGATGCCCCAGGGACTGGAGAAGCAGGCCTCTTAAAGAGGGACCTCTAATTCTGCTTTTAACCGGCAAGAGCGTATTTTTACCGCTGTAAATTTTCTGGATATATTTGTCCAGGTTTTCCCTGAATAAGCGTTCACCATGAAATGGGACGCTAACCAGCCATTCTTTACAGGGAGCTTCAGCAGACCAGTTTTTGAGCCATAGGAGCCTACGCGTATGTCTATAGACAGCGTAAGGCGGGAGGCCTGATGGACTGAATCCTCTATGGCGTCAACCACAAAGCCTAAGGCTCTAGGTAGATCAGCTAGGGCAAAGCCTGCTGATCTGTCAAGTCCCTCAAGACCTGTTTCAACTGATCCTTCACTGCTTAGCAGACCCCAATAGCTGCTACTGCTGGTTGTATCACCAAGCAGATTTTCATAAGGACTCCAATCTTTTATTTATTGGGTTCTTGAACATTTGGACATTATCCACTGGACATGTCAGTGATTTATACATACAAGAGATGGCTGCGTCCACTGTAGGGACCTTCCATTTTTTTTTTTTGATGAACTTATCCTCCATGGGATAGACCACCGGAAATCTCTTGGGGGAATAAATATTTTCTCAGGACGTTCCCAATCCTGGTAAATGAGCCCTTTCAGTAAAGGGTGAAGTGGAAAAGAACAAACAGTCTGGGGGCTTCTAGCGACCCCAACGAGGATACAGTAGTGGTTGATGGTTCCGCAAGGTGCATTTTTAAATGCTGATCGGACCATGTTAGTCAGAGACTGAACCCATAATCTTTCAGCTTGAGATGCTGAGAAAAGGTTCCCCCACTGTTGATTCCTCTATAACAGAATCAACCTCATCCTGATCCCCTTCAGGCAGGTCGATCCCTGTATGGGACTGTTGCTCTGCTAACAGGCACTCTGAAGGAGGAGACGGAGATCGGGCGTGCTTTCCCTGACAGGGAGGCAGCGATAAATGTTGACAATCTCTCTCTAATCCTCCCAGAGCTGAGGAAAAAACCTCCTCTGTTACATACACAGGAGCAGGTGACTGAGGACAGCCACAGTACCAAGTACCCCTGCGGGGTCTCTACGGTCACTTACCTCTGAACTTCAGGAGAGACTGGTGCAGCAGAAGTATGCCCAAGATCCTCAGAGCCCGATGAGACCCCTTTCGCTTCATGGAAGATTCAGTTCCGGAGCTTCTGGACGGCATATTCCTAAGCCTAAAGCTGAGGTATTCCAGCCGTAATACACCACTTTTACTGAGAATAGTCTAGCACAATTGCTGCTATATCACAGTTGGTGTCTACTAATGTGCCTTTCTAGGGGATGCCTGTATCAACCGCTTGCTGTATGCCTTTAAATGTTGCCAGCTCTGTCTCTGTACTTCATAGCCAGCTCACTACAATATTGTGGTTTTTTTAAAACTGCTGGGACGCCCGCACATGCGCAGAAGCGCTGCGGCGCGCACAGAGCGTCATCCCCCAGGCTCCGCCCCCTTTCCCGGCTCACCTCTATATATAGAGGCGCGTGCACGCGCGCGGGCACGTGCGCCTTCGGCGCTAATTTCAAATATGGTAACAAGGGACAGGAGCCAGGGCCCCTCTTTGCCGCAGGCCGGGGGATGGACAAACACTGCAACATGGCAGAGGAAGCAGTTTCCTATAAGAGAACTCACCATCTGCCTGGACTTTGCTCTGCTGAGAAGAAGCTAGTCCACATGACAAGAAAACATTCCACAGCGGCCTCTAGTGGACAAACACAGGTACCGCAGTCTAATATATTAAATATATATATAAAAAATTTTCTTTTTTTTTTTTTTTTTTTCTTGACCACCATTAAAAATTATTACATTTTTTTAGTAGTTACAGGCATGCACAGAATTTTGCGGGAATACCATTAGGTAACAGACAGAAAGACAAATTAGGCTTGGGGGTCCCCCAATAGAACCAAGTTCCTGGGGGCCCCCACTTACCTGTTCCCCGCCGCAGGACTTTGTTTGGTCCACAAAAGCCCAAACTTCACCTATCACGGCAGGCATTGTAATCAAACCTTCAGGGACCGGGTTCCCAAGGATTCCACTCCCCTGGACCTGTATAGCACCCTGCACAGAAAACATCTTGGTCGTGGGTATGACCAGAGCTCTGGATCCCAGGGTCCAGCTCTCCTAAGAGAAGCATTACAGGCAAAACCTTGCTCTTCTCTGCAAGGCCCGGGTACCGACCGTTTAGCTATGAAGCTTTTTTGGTCGGATCCGGAATAGCTTACTGAGGCCCAAAAGAACCTGTACGCAAGCTCAGTGAAAAACACATGTTTCTTCTTGGCCAACACCTTAGACACTGGCAAAAAACTGAGGTGCTCCCGGATGGGAGGGGCTTATATAGGGGAGGGTACTTCCGGTTTTGGAAGTTGCCAGTGCCAGCACCTGACGGTATCTATATAACCCATTAGTAATGACTATGTCGCTCTGTGTCCCGTGATGTACGAAAAAGAAATATAATACAGTGTATTTACATGTTCAACAGAATACACAAAAACAAACATCAACTGTAGCTGCAAACACAAATAAAGTGCCCAACTTACATCTGAAACTGGGGTAAATTATCAGAGGGTAGTGCCAAGGCTAGATCCAGGAATTTACAAGCTGACAGATAGAGGTTTAGCCAGCGCTGACTGTTATAGGATGTTGAAAAGCCATTTCCACCAGTGTATGTTGTCTCCAGAGCAGCAACAGATGGTCCAGATGTTCTACAGGAGAAGAAAGGGATAAGTTATTGGTAAGGTGGCTAGAAGCCCATTACGCAGAGCATTGAAAAGAAATATAGGAACATACCTGCTTATGTCTTCGTCAGCAGTAAGTTCCTGCTCCATTAATAGAAAAACTTGCACCTGATGATATAATATCAAGAATTACTATTAGGGGCCTTTCACATTACTCCATAAAAAAAAAGCTGTAAAAATGCATATGCGTTTTTGCTGTGTCTTCTGATCGCCTGACTCCAATTATACAGCTGTGCATCTTGGACATGCGACAAAAAAAACAAAAAAAAAAACATTCTGCAAGTGCATTTTTGGGTTGTTTTCTATAGAAATCAATAGAAGATGTGTTTTTGGTGTGCTTTTGAAATGCGCACTAATAATGCAGCATGCAGGACTTTTAAAAAGGCAGCGCACTGGTATGAAGAGTTCCATATTTAATGAGATACATTCTCTTCCATTCACCCCAAAAAAGGAACAGTGTGAAAGAGCCCTTAGTGTTCTCATTTAAAAACAAACATACTGTGATCATAAGAGGAGCAATGCAAAGAGAAAAGGATTGTGTCTTTACGTCAAACTACATAACTTCACCTGCCCTTGGGTGAGATTCTTTGTAGTCTTGACAAGGAGGACATCAAAGAAATAAAGGACAGATAAACACTGGATACCCACCAGTTCAGTGATCATGGTTGGCCATAAGGAGGTGAGGTGCTGAGGAGACATTCTCAGGAGCAATACCCGAAAAAACAGGAACACCTGGGAATGAAGGGTGGGCACCTGGGGCAGCCGCAAGCTCTCCACCAGCCTCTCTTAAAAGCAAAGACACACAACACTGATTTGTTCATTGAAAAACAGACATTCATGTACCAAGTTCATTTGTTATACTCTAAAAAATTCAATCTAGGCCCCTATAATATGAATAGTAAAAAAAAAAAAAAAAAATTTAAACAGATTCCCGAGCACTCAGATGTGTCTCACTGGGGATATTTCACATCCTGTAGATTACAGGAGAGAGGAAATCCCCACTTTGACTGTTATCTATAGGGGACACCTGTTCCAGTGACAACCTTTGTCTTCTGTTATGGTTACACCTATACAATTGTGGATTTTACATGACATTCGGCCCCAGTGACAATGGTCACCAGCAAAAATAAAAGGATGAATTTCCCCAGAGGGGACACAGGGGTACTATCCTTGTACCAAACTAGTAAAATGGTTTTGCTACAAAGAGATTATTATTGCTGCTTCTAAAATAATAACTAAAGAGAAACGTGAAGGCATCGGAAATCTAGGCTTTTGAGTATGAACAAAGTGCAGATACCCCTCTGTTATCGACCTACATTACCAATGGTCCTGTAGATAAAGAGTGAACAATACAAATATCATTAGCAGAGGTAATTAGGTACGGCAAGTACAGCACAGTAAATCTGGGCAAGCAATGACTCGTTTCCAAGTATCAGGTCACAGTGACCACTATTTGCCTCCTACACAATATGCACATCTAGCTCAAGGGGCAAAAAAAATGAATGTTTCACATTTTGCAACACGTTAACTCTTAAGCCTCGTACACATGATCAGATTTCCATCGGACAAAGCGTAGGACTTTTGTCCGAATGGCATTGGCCGTGAACTTGTAATGCATACGAACGGCAAAGAATTGTCATCCAACAAACACAAAACTATGTGGTTTTTCAGCTCTTTAGCGCCACCCTTTGGGCAACTTCTGCCAATGTTGTCTTATGGTTAGCATTGCTTCTGAGCATGCGTGTTTGTACTTTGGATTTTTTTCCGACAGACTTGTGTACACACGGTCGGAAAATCCGACAAAACACATTTGTTGTCGAAAAATTTTAAAGTATGCTATCCCACATTTGTTGTCGGAATTTCCGACAACAAATGTGGGATAGCATACTTTAAAATTTTTCGACAACAAATGTGTTTTGTCGGATTTTCCGATGCAGCATACAAAACGGTTGGATTTTCCGACAACATCCTGCCATCACACAATTCCTGTCGGAAAATCTGATCGTGTGTACGAGGCTTTAAACTGACGACACAAGTTACAATCTGATAGTGTAACCTCTAAGTAATCTCCTTTAGATTTACCAAAAACAAGATGCGATGACCTACAGTACCTAAACATACCATTCAATTTAAATTCAGTCGGGTAGACTTGAACTAAATAGTTGATAGTAAATCTAAACGGTATTGTTCAATCAGATTGCATGTAATCAGGTTTACAAGGATACAATCGACCTACAGTAAGGCCAAACGGCCCATTCTGCTGTTTTGCATCCAGGCTAAAACTGATCATTAATGAATTAAAGTCAATATGCAGTAAATCTCCAAGTCAGTAACATATAAAATGAGTTAAAGTTTGATACAAAGTCAGCATGTTGTAGTGATGTCTCACCTTGTATATCTGGCAGGAATTTCTGGTACTGATCAATCTCACTGCTGAAGATAGCAAAGGCAAGTCTCTTTAGCAGCATTGCTCTCTGCTCCAGCTCTGCATCTCTGTTAGTGAACAGACTGAGAGAACTGCTCTGAGCAACGGCCACACGTGCTGCAATACAATGGTAGTGGTGTGAACAGTAAGGTATGCCAGCATATACCTTAATAAGAACTAGTTATATTACGGTTATAGACAGATAGTGACAACTTCAAATAAAAATGAAACATCTGACCAATTGTAGTCTACAAACAGCTTGGAAAGGAAGGAAGAGAAAACAACTTACTCATTAGGTCACGAAATGTGGTTTTGTCATGTGTCATCAGATGGTCCATGATTGCCCTCCAGCTACAAGATGTAAGTAACATTGTTGTCTTATTTAGTCATTTATCAAGTGAAGACCAGATAAACAGAACAAATACATACTATGCCAAATAAATGCTCTCTATAAGAAAAATAATGACCATGTGCTTGAAGTATGCTTTCAACTAAGCAATACAACATGCAAGTCTTGGCCTTGTGCCTGTAATATCTTAACAGTGGAGAAATAAGAGCAGAGGGTCTTATGATGTTAAAAGAGAAGGGGTTTGAAAAAACAAAACAAAAACCTACATATTCACCTAGGTTAATTAAGCATTGATCTGATGCTGCATCTGTCCCCCACCGCCTCTAAGACTGAGAACTGAATGATCAAAGGTCGCTGATTGCTCAGTTCTTCAATGAGCAGAGAGCCTGTGGCTGTTAGTCACTGTCTCTCTGCAGCACTGGGCTGTGGAGGGGGCAAGAGCAGCTGGCTCAGGCCCTCAGTGGCAAGCCGAGAGCCTGAGTTAGCTGCTGGTTAGGCATCTGGGTGGATCCAGACATTAAAGTCGGGATCTCTCCAGAGCCTGGACTGGCTGAGCAACGTCAGCAGACTTTAGCCGGCCGTCGTCCTAATCTGGGTCACAGGAGTCCGGAATGAAGTGCACTCCTGTAATCCCCAGGAGAAATAGGGCCAAAGGAGCTTTGACCATTCTTCAACTTTAATGCAAATGTATGTACAAATCTAAGGTATCAAACATGCAACAGTTGAATGTTAGGTAGGTGTCACGGTGGAGGCAGCAGCTCTCATCATAGTATAGTTAACCATCAATGCGGAACAACCCCATAACCATTTAAAGTTGAATCTTAAACTGTATGTGTAAAGGAATCTTAGTAGTGAACTCTGGAGTTAAACTGTAAAAAGTAAAGTTGACCTTTACCAGGATTGCCAGCCTGTTCTTACCTTTCTGCACGCTAAAATTTAAAAACAAATACACACACACACACACTTCCATCATGAACAATACTCGCATTTGAATACATGCAATTTTTTATCAAAATGTGTTTTTTCATTTTTTTTTTTTACAAAAGACACTAAAAGAATCAAAATCTTAGGTTAAATGTGGCTGAAGTCATTTTACATGTAAATGTTCAGAAGAATTGAAAGGAGTCTTACTGACTGACGCAGGAACTGTCCATCTGAAAGAAGTTGTGATCCATGAAAAGGTCAAATGCTTCCTTCTTCCAGGTCCGCCTGGTATACTGATAGCCACTGAGGCTACTCAATAGCTGCACACAGGCTCGGTAACTGGGAGCATTATGAGCACTGGAACAAATAAAGTACAGTTCTACTATAGTTCATACTTAAGAATTGTTTTACAAATGGCACATTACATTTATTATGATTTTTGTTACCTGACATACACCCTTCACAAATTTCACTGCTATATACCTACTTACAGAGGTAGGCCTGCTTAAGAGCCTGTCAGTGGCAGCCTAAATCTAAAAGTACTTCAAGTATACTTTTAAATGCACATTTTACAATACACCCTCTCCTAGTGCGACTTTCAAAGCTGTCAAAAAGGAAGGGTATCTGCAAGCAATTTAAGCAATCTTTATGTTGCCTGACTTGTCTGTGGCTCTAACAGTTCTTACTTCAGTGACTGCTGCTATATTGGGGATGGGAAGCTTACCTATGGTGTGGGAAAACTGATCTGTGTTGGCCTAGCACATCCTAATTAATGGCTAACCCAACACATATTGCAGTCCTATAGGAGTATGTTGTCTGCCCTTACTCCCTATGCATTAGACTCAATTAAACTTAAAACTGTAGCAGTAATGGGGAGGCTGGGGCAATGAGCAGACAACCAAAGGACAGCTTGCAGGCAGCACTTTCTTTAAACAGGCTGGTCATTGGGGTTGCAGGGTGAAATGTCTAGTGAAAATATCAATACTTAACCACTTAAAGACCGGCCTCTTTCTGAGATTTGGTGTTTACAAGTTAAACACAGTTTTTTGGCTAGAAAATTACATATATATATATATATATATATATATATATATATATATATATAATGTTTGGGGGTTCTAACACCCTAGAGAATAAAATGGCGGTCGTTGCAATACTTTTTGTCACACTGTATTTGTGCAGCGGTCTTACAAGCGCACCTTTTTTTGGAAAAAAAACACTTTTTGAATTACAAAGTTAGCCCAATTTTTTTTTATATTGTGAAAGATAAGAGATAAAGAGTAAATTGATACCCAACGCTTCAAAGTTGTGCCCGCTCGTGGAATGGCGACAGACTTTTACCCTTAAAAATCTCCATAGGCAACGTTTAAAAAATTCTACAGGTTGCATGTTTTGAGTTACAGAGGAGGTCTAGGGCTAGAATTATTGCTCTCGCTCTGACCTGATACCTCACATGTGTGGTTTGAACACTGTTTTCATATGCGGGCCCTACTCACGTATGCGTTCACTTCTGTGCGCAGGCTCGTCGAGACGGGGCGCTTTAAAATTTGATTTATTTTTTCTTATTTCTTTTACTTTATTTCTTTTGTTTTGACACTTTAAAAAAAAAAAAATAATTTTGGGTCACTTTAATTCCTATTATAAGGAATGTAAACATCCCTTGTAATAGAAAAAAGCATGACAGGTCCTCTTAAATATGAGATCTGGGGTCAAAAAGACCTCAGATCTCATATTTACACTAAAATGCAATAATAAAAAAAAATGTCAGTCTAAAAAAATAAAAATGGCACTTTAAGAGCATTGGACGGAAGTGGCGTTTTGACGTCGCTTCCGCCCTGCAGTGGTATGGAGATGGGTGGGGGACATCTTCCCCTCACTCGTCTCCATACCCAGCTGGCAAGAGGATGCGATCGCCTCCGCTGCTGCCGATGGCTCCGGTAAGTGGCGGAGGGCACCGGAGAGCGGGCCCTCTTCCACCGCTGATAATAATCTTGCGGCGTAGGAGGACCGCCCGCTCTTGAAGAGGGTACCGGGGTTATGGTAGCTAGCTGCTACCATAACAACGGTATTCCTCTTCAGTGTAGTGACATAAAACGACGGCGGGCGGTCCGTAAGTGGATATGCAGTTACAAGGATGCCCTCCGTAAGTGGTTAAGATATGCAGTTACAAGGATGCCCAGTCCACTCATTAAGAAGGTAGAATGATCCACATCTTTCTTTTCAACTACCCCAAAAAGTTTCTTCTCTGGCCAGGCTCTTCTCTACCAGCAAAAACCCAAATGCTTACTTGTATACAGGGCTGCAGTTAGAAATCACAGGGCCCCATACAGCCTACCTGATGGGCTGGAGGGAGAGGGGGAGAAACTGGCTTTCAGTTGCTGGAGGGAGAGACAAAGATGCAGTGCATCATTCTGTAATTGTCCTCCAGTTCTGCTGCACGGATCCTCCTGCTTCTGGGAGGCACAGTGGTACCGCCCACAGCTATAGCCCAATGAATTGTGCAAAACAAGCCGTGAGCTAGCTTCTGACAGGGGAGGAAAACCTCTTGTATATCTGCAAAAAATAAAGTGTTTGGCATTTTGCTGGTAGAGTAGGAATAGCTAAGAAAGGAACACTTTTGCACACTTGGCCAGCTTAAACATGTTCTTCAATATGTTTAGACCAAGAATCCCAGTTTTTATGCAGAGTATGCTAGAAGTGTGCAAGAGCGTAGAACAGTGTGTACAGGGTTCACTGAGAATCTCTAGATCCTGTGGTGACTTTGTCACATAATGTTATTACCATGAAACGATTATTAAAAATTAATTTTTCTGGGCCCCAGAACAAAGTCAACCTGACAAGATCTCAACACAAAAAAATGATACTTTGATGTACATCCATGAAAAGGTTGCATACCACTGCTCTAGTATGCTTAAATATTATTATTATTATTATACAGGATTTATATAGCGCCAACAGTTTACGCAGCGCTTTACAATATAAAAGGGAGACAATACAGCTACAATACAATAAAATACAAGAGGATTAAGAGGGCCCTGCTCAGAAGAGCTTACAATCTAATATAATATAAAAGGTATTTTTACAAAAATCAGCTAGAACCATAACCAATTTAAATGCAGTGTAAATTTACCTGTGATTACGTAAATAAGGTACTACATAGTGCATGATATTGACAAGTAAGGGAATAACTTTCTCCTTTTCATCGCTGTAAAACACCATATCCAGCAAATGAGCAAGGACCTGGCAAAACACAAAAGGAGTACACAAAAGAGCCAACATGAGCACAAGTGTATTCTGAACATGATCATTATCTTTTACTCCAAAAAGGTGGAGCATTCTAAAATAAAGCCAGGAGTACAGCTTCCAGAACAGAGATTTGGACGTGACTTCTACCTTCATTACCCCTGCTATACTACAGTGTAGTATTTTTTAGATAGGAAGCATATGTATACTGTGCATTATTAGTGAGTTTACAATAAAATGTACCTAAAGCCAAAACTTTTTTGTTGTTTTGAATACCGCAGGAAAGGTTTAAAACCCCTTTTTTTTTTTAAGTGTTGATTGTGTCCCTGTCTTGGTTTGTCCTGGTGACCAGTGTCATCAGGCCTGGAAGTGATAATCCAAAATTTTGTGTAGTCACTGGAACAGAAATTTAGGGAACAATTTCCAATAGGGGCATTTGTTCCAGTGAAATCTCTCTGTCAGGGGGATTTCCTTCCCTCAGGAGAAATAGTGTATATTATCACTTTCTAATGTGCCTCCGGGACAGTCAGAGGGCTATTAACTAGTCACCAGCATTACATGTTGTCTTCCTTGAGCTGATTTTCCCCTCAAGGCTTTGCTTCCTTGTGTTAGAGCCTCCAGCAAGAAGAACAGTGAGCAGCACAGTAGTGACATCAAGGAATCTCACTTCAAATTTGATGAGAATAGCAGTCAGAGGCAGCAGTGCCTAAGATCTCACATTGCAGATATCATATACGGCTATGAGGACAAAACAGTGTCTAGGCACCCTCATATACCAGGAAGTATACTTCTATTTTTAAGGAGGAATTCCAGACAAAAGGGTAAATTCTTCAGGGTACTGCTTAGGCACAATCAACACTTCTAGATACTCCCTATAACATAGCAAATCTACACTTTTTGAATTTAAATGTGTGTACTGTGTAGTAGGTATGTTGCGGGGCTCTGTATGACAATTCTTAGCTGGGTGTACAAAACTATGCAGCAGCCTGGAATAGTCACTACTCTTACCTCAGAGAGTAATGTGAGAGCATGTACACTATACACTGATGGTGTGATGTGTGAGATTTCCATGGCTGGAGACAACATAATGTCTGGAAGAAAGGCAGGAGAATGTATTATAAAAAGGACCTATTAGCTAAACAACTTCCACTCTTTATTGTTAAGATTATAACTATACCTTCAACATCTGATTCAAGAGTGGTACCATCCACTGTTATTTTTGGGGATGGCTTCACCTCTAGGTTCCTTCTTAACCATGTAGTCTGCTCCAGTGATGACCCTGCAATTGCACCAATAGCATCTACGATTTTGTGTGTGACATCCTAAAGAGACAGAAAAAAGTAAATGTGTAAAATACTGCAAACAATGATGCACAGGTATTATCATTTACATAGTGACAAACAATTTGGTGGATTTTTACACACAGCATTAAAGTGGTTGTATAGGCTTTTTTGTAACTCTTACCTGTAGGTAAAAGAAATATCTCCCAAACCTTTACGGTTTAGGAGATATTCCCCTTGCACTGCGCCGCTTAATGCGGCGGCGCATGCACACAGGGGATTCTCGGCTGAATGCCCGGCAGACGCCGGACCTTGCCAGAAAGAAGTCTTCCGCGCGCATGCGCGGGAGTGACGAATCGTGGCTCCAGCCACTCACAGCGCTGGAGCCGCAATACCCGGAAGACACGCCGAGGCACAATGTCAGCTGCCTCGGCGTGGACCGGGAGGGACACCGACGCCTCGTTCTAAGGTAAGTATTTCATAATGAGCTTGTATGCTGTGCATACAAGCTCATTATGCCTTTTCCTTTACAGGTGTATAAAAAAAAAAAATAGTCAGCGGGTATACAACCGCTTTAAAAGGGAAATCTTATTGTAAGCAGTAGAAACAATTATTCTCTCCGTGTTTATAGTTATAATGGTAAAATCCCTAATTCAGAGCATTTGGGGAACCACTGGAAGTTCACCTACCTCAGGCTCCATTAGGTTTTCATTATAAAAGTGCAGACAAAAATGCAGGCCAACAGGATACCAAGTTTAAATTAGGCAGATGGTGGGATGGTAGCACAAAGGTAAACACTGTTTACAATCATTTCATACTCAGCAATCCAACAATCAATATCTGCTGTATACTTTCAGGGTGTAACATGTTACAGATGCACCAGCCCCCACTCCCCCTGATCCCCCATTCTGACAGCTAGAGAGGGGAATTTTTTTTTTCGTACGATGCCAGGTCGTATGATTTTCGTTTAATTCAAAAATGCAATACAAAAGCATTACAACACATGACATCACGTGACTTTAGTAAACTCATCAGATTCGATCTGAGATTAGTATGCCAAAAAAAAATGGACGATCATTCATCCAATTATCTCATTGTGTGTACTGGGCATAACAACTATACCTAAAGGAAGGCACAGGGGTGATCATATCAATGTAATGCTCCCCTTTCAAGGTTTGATCACATGTTAGGGTATGTGTTTGGCTACTGCTCAACTGCAGTGTAGTCTGCAAAGAGGTTACACAGAGGGAAAGTCCTAGTTGTGACGTTTGGGGGGGGGGGGGGGATCATAGTTCACATGCCATCAATAACCTCTTGTACCTCTGTTTGCACTGGATACGCTAAAACTATATACTGTATGTGTCAGGTGTACAGTGAACCTTTCTATACAAAGTAGCTGCCATCTAATATTAACTGCATGAATAATGATATATACTGTGTATAGATGTATGAATAAAAGCTACAGAAAAATGCACACTGATTTCTCACCTGCAGGTCTCTCTGGTCCTTCTTGTTGTCAAGAGTGGGGTTCTTCATAATGAACTCATTCAAAACTCTGCAATGAGTAAATGAAAACCAATAACAATAATTAATGACTGTGGTGCTTAAAGCACATTTCATCCAGACAATTCTTAGGTAGGCAGTTTTCACCTTAGTTTCAGCAGAATCGTACAATACTACTGCTTCCATCATAAAACTGGTGCATAAAGCGCTTGTAAAGGAAAATAAAAATAACGTGCATCCCCTCTGTTTTATCAAGATTTAAAGTACTGTGCCCTTGTTTTTTTTTTTACAATTCTAATCCTAAATACCTTCTCTCATACCAACAATGTGAGGTCTTGTGACCTTCCTTTGCTCTCCTTCCCCGATCTAAGGAAAGCGGAGGGAGGTCCTAACCCTCTAACATCAGCAAGCCAGCAGAGGAAGGTCACGTAAAACCTCACATCGGTGCTGTGAGAGAAGGTATTTAGCATTAAAATTGTAAAAAAATGGACACACAGTACTTTAGTTCTTTATAAGCAGAGGGGATGCAAGTTATTTTTGGTATTTTCAAGCCACAGGGAAGAGCAACAGGAGGGGAGGGCTGGGGAGGAGATTGGCTCTCACACACAGGCTTCGGGAACTGACAAGCAGGGAGGCAGGAGGAGAGGGAGAGACTCAGAACAGAGAGCAGACAGTGGGATGAGGGAAGCACAAAAACTGACCACAGTATCATGGATCAGCATATGATGATGCTATGCAGTCCTCCTCAATCTAAAGTAGTAACTAACTGGTTCAGGGTGCTGTAGAGCTGTGGTTCTCAACCCTGTCCTCAAGTAGACACCTCTACTTGAGGACAGGGTTGAGAACCACAGCTCTACAGCACCCTGAACCAGTTAGTTACTACTTTAGATTGAGGAGGACTGCATAGCATCATCATATACTGAGTCCTGAAGGTTTCCTTGATGTCGGTGTTGTTTGGATTTTCCTGTCATTATCCCAAGTCTGGAGAGTTGTATTCATCATTGATCCTCTACAATTGCCATTAATGTTTGAATATGTTCACTCTCTGGTAAGCAGACTGTGAGCACAACTGGTGTGGTGTGTTTTTCTTTCACACTGAAATCCTTGGTGGTGGTGTCTCAACATCGTTTTGCACATACCTTCATTATTGATTTTTTTTTTTTGAGAAAAAAAGTTTTTTATTGAACAATTTACATTTGGAACATAATTCTGCAAGTTACAAGGCAATACTGGAGAAATGCATAAAACAAGAAATGTGGCTTATACATATATATAGGCACAGTAGATCAAAAAACTTGTTCAGATTGAACACTGGATTCAGTGACTATCAATAAGTGGAAAACCCTATGTCCACGCTATTCATGGAATTGCACGCTAGAAGGATGTATAGTATTACGGACCATCAGTGCATGTGTCTGCGGACTCAAGCCATCGATCCCAGATTTTGTAGTACTTATCTGGACAACCTCTGTTGATGTATATGAACTTTTTGTAGGGAAGAGTGTTATTTATATCTAGTTTCCAATCGTTGAAGCTGGGGGGAGTGGGTCTCATCCACTGTCTGGCTATAATTTTTCTAGCATTAAACAATGTTTCATGCAAGAATGTTTTAGTGAATTTGTCCATCTCAGAGTCGGGGAATATCCCCAGTAAGCATTGTTTGGGGTCCAGGGTCAATGGGGATCCCATGTCATCATGGAGGAAGTCAACAATCTGCTTCCACAGACCCTGAAGGACCGGGCACGCCCAGAGTAGATGGAAGAATGTGCCCGTCGTTTGGTTACACATTGTGCACAAGGTAGAAAACTGTCGTCTAAAGCGGGCGATTCTTAGGGGGGTGAGATACGCTCGGTGCACCACGTATAACTGGGTCAGCCTGTCAGAGAGCTTGGGGGATACAGTCTTGCACGAGTCTAGGGCTTCACTCCACTCCTCATCCTCCAGTGGGCCCACCTCTCTTTCCCATCTTGGTTTAAGGCTGTAAGCTAGCGTGGTAGATGATGGGGTGAGAAGCATGACATAAAAATCAGAGATCAGCTTTCGCGGGTCCACACCCTTAACCACAGCCATAATAACATTAGGCGTAGATTGTGGCAAAGGCTGGGGAAACTGAGCTTGGGCTGCGTGACGCACCTGGAAGAATCTAAAAAGCATAGAATTGGGCAGCAGGAACTCATTTTGGAGGTCCTCAAAGTTTTTAAGTGTGCCATCGGAAATTATGTGGTGCAAATAATATATTCCATATTCGCACCATATCTCTGTGTCAGGGATCAAGAGAAACTCTGAGAGTAGTCTATTGTGCCATAAGGGGGTATAGTTGTTGTATTTAGGGGTCGTTAATGTTTTAGTGGTGATGTCCCATACGCGCCTATATTGGTATAATAGGGACCCACGGTCTCTATTGGAGTTATTCCCACTATGTCCCACTGCAATTGCAGTGAGTGGGTCAGTGGTCAGTTGTGCCCACCGTGGACAGAGGAGGGTGAGGAATCTGAGTCTGTCGGTTTTATCTATGTGGTATAGTTGAGACAGTTGGGACGCAAGGTAATAAAGATTTAAGTCAGGGAGGGCTGTTCCACCTAGGTCAGTAGGGTTCTTAAGGACTCTCCAGGCCAGCTTGTGTCTGTTGTTACCCCAAATAAATGTCTTGAGTATGGCCTCCATTGACTTGAAAAATTTCAAGGGTAAGTATACGGGTGTGTGCCAGAGTATATACAATATTTTTGGAAATAATATCATTTTAACAATGTTAATACGGCCCCACACGCCGAGCGGCAGTCTCGCCCATACCTGGGTTCTAGACTTGATGAGATCGAAAAGGGGTTCTATGTTCAGGGATATATAGTCAGCCGGTGTTCTATTCACCAATACTCCAAGATATTTGATAGTGTTCACTCGCTGGAGTGGTAACTGTGCCTGTAGCTTGGGAGAGGGGAAACTATCCATAGGCAGTATTTGAGATTTCTCCCAATTAATTTTAAGGCCAGAGAACTGACCAAAGTGTTCAATTGTATGCAACGCCTTCTGAAGCGATGTGGCAGAGTCGGCCAGGTATAGTAGCGTGTCGTCTGCGTATAAGCTAATTTTTTCAGTCAGGGAACCAAGGCAGAGACCCTGAATCTCGGGGTCCCCTCTAATGGAGATTGCAAGGGGCTCCGCCGCCAAGGCATAGAGGAGCGGAGACAGTGGGCAGCCCTGTCTAGTGCCCCTGGATAAGTCAAATGTCTGGGAGGCCCTCCCGTTGGCCACTACTTTACCCCTGGGTGCCAGATATAATAATTGAACCCACTTAATAAATTTAGGTCCAAAACCAAAGCCACGGAGGCATCCCCAAAGGTACCGCCACTCCACTGAGTCAAAGGCCTTGGCAGTATCCAAAGCCACCACCACCCGGGACCCAACATTAGTATGTGTCGCTTGTAAGTTAATATACAATTTTCTGAGGTTGAAGGAGGTGTTACGCCCCGGCATAAATCCAGCTTGGTCAGCATGGATCAGGGTTAGAATCACTTGGTTAAGGCGTAGGGCAAGTACTTTAGCCAGAATCTTTATGTCTACCTGGAGTAGCGATATTGGTCTATAAGATTCCGGGAGGCCTGGGTCCTTGCCTGGCTTAGGTATGAGGATAATTACCGCCTCGCCCATCGATGGGGGTAAGGTGAAATTGTCAAATAGATGGTTGAAGAGGGACAATAACTTGGGGGCAAGTATCTCGATGTATTGGGCGTAAAATTCTATGGGCAACCCATCTGAACCCGGGGCCTTGGATCTGGCGAAGCTCCCAATCGCTGTGGTTATTTCGTCGAGTGTAATAGGTGCGTCTAGCATAGCCATTTGGGCATCGTCTAGCTGTGGAAAGATGATTTCCGCCAGTAGATCTTCCAATTGAGAGTCAGTGGTAGAAACCTGGGACGTATATAGTTGAGAAAAGAAGTCCCTAAATTCAGAAGTGACAGCCTGGGGTTCCGTAATCTTTTCCCCATTAGGACCAGTGAGGGAAATGACAGTAGGGGGTCTATCCTCACTATGTGCCAAGTAGGCCAACAGTTTACCCGCTCTCTCCCCATGTTCATATAATTTTTGTCTGGCAAAGAAAAGTTTTTTCCTGGCCGTCTCGTGTTGTAGCTGATTAACCACCCTGGTTTGTAACCTGAGTCGGGCAGCTCCATCAGGAGAGGGGTTCGACATGTACCCCTGTTCAGAGGAGGACAGATCCCGCATTGCCCCGTCCAGTATGGCTGATGAATTAGCTTTCAGCCTGTTGATAAAGGAGGTCAGAGTCATACGTGCATGCAGTTTGAAGGCTTCCCATACTACGTCTGGGGATGCAGATCCGTCATTCTCTAAAAAGTAAGTTCTCCAACTGTTACCAAGCTCGTCATCCTCCGATAACAGGGTGAGCCAAAACGGATTCAGGCGCCACGTACGGGGCGGTTTGTCTAATGGGATGGAGAGGCTAATGAAATATGGGCTATGGTCTGAAAGTAATCTGGGGGCAAATTCAGCTTCCAGTAATCTTGGGGCAAGGGTACTAGAAATGAATATAAAATCTATACGGGACATGGTGTTATGGGTAGTTGAGAAACAGGAGTAAGCTCGAGTGAGCGGGAATTTAAAACGCCAGGTGTCAGTGAGATTAAAGGAAGAGATAAGTCGGGAGAATCTAGTGTGGGTTGGAGCTGTAGTAGATAATGGCGAGGGCGACAGTTTGTCTAATGTAGGGTTCAACGTAGCGTTAAAATCCCCCAGCCACACCGCCTGAATCGAAGGATGACGAGTCATATATAGCAAGCCCTCTGTGACTATAGTAGAATTAAATGGTGGAGGTACATAGAATGCCATCAGTAGGAAAGGTTCACCATACAATTTAACCGAAAGAAAGACATAGCGCCCCTGTGGGTCAGACTGAACATCACACAGCTCAAAATGTACCGTCTTGGCAATCAAAACTGAGACTCCGCGGGCGTGGGACGAGTGGGATGAATGATATGCCCACCCAATCCATGGCCGGCGGAGTGCCATCTGGAGCCGACCCTCAACGTGTGTCTCCACTAACACCACAATGTCGGCTCGTTGTTTTTTGAGAAATGAGAAAACTGCAGATCTCTTTACCTTGTCCCCAAGCCCACGCACATTCCAAGTGAGCAGTTTTATCGATGCCATAAGTCAAACATTAAAACATATCGTGGGACAGTAGCATTACATGAATACAAGGTTTGCCATCTATGCAGTATCAATGTTAGCATGCACTTCGTTGTATTGCAGTCCATCAAGAAAAAACGAACCTCCCCCTCCCCCCTCCCCACCCTGCATCTTCCCCAACTGATGCGGGTATGTTCCCAAAACCAAAAGAAAGTAACAACCGGTAGCAGATAAAACCAAAATATCTTGCTGTTACGTAAAAGATCTGCAGCGATCTCCTCACATGGGAGGTGTGGAAGATCCAATGCCCGCAAATAAAGAGCAACAGGCTCTTCTTGTACTGTGAACCAGAAGTACAGTGCGGGGTCGGTGGTATAGAAAGTTCTGCAGTCACATAATAAAGAGATGCGTGTTCCGGTTGCTGGGGGGCGAAAATTCGCTGTGTTAGGCATGTGGAGTGTAGGACTGATTGTGCTCCGCAATTACAGTCTCCAGGGTAGTTACATGGATCAACCAGTCAGTGGGGGCCCTAAGTATGGGAGACCCCCTCTGCAGGTTACAATTGAAAGAGGATTATAGCAGGGGAAGGCAAAAGGGGGTCCCAGGGGTAAGGAGCAATAGGGTATGCGCCGCGGGCAGTAAAGGGGAGACAAAAAAAAAGGGGGGTAACATACCAGGATTTGCAGACTCCCGCTGCGGCGTATAATGTGCTGGTGATGATGACAGGCAATCAATAGTGCTGATGAACATGCTCGGTCAGGTCACTCCGCCGCCCCTCTGGCGGGCCCCGGACGCTCCAACCAGGCAATGACTTCCTGAGGATCCTCAAAAAGAACACACGGCCGTCCCTTTCGACTCTAAGACGAGCTGGAAATAGCATAGAGTATTTAAGATGTTGTATCCGGAGCCTCCTCTTCGCCTCCATGAAGCCTTGGCGGCGGCGCTGCACCTCGGCAGAAAAGTCGGGGAAGATAGCGATCTTGGAGTTTCCAAGGTGGATGTTACCTTTTTCCCTGGCCATGCGCAGCGCCGCATCTCTATCTTTGTAATTCAAGAATTTTGCTATAAACGTGCGGGGGGGAGCCCCCTGAGGAGGAGATCTGGCAGGCATACGATGAGCCCTCTCCACCGCCAGGGTGGGGGAGAAGGCCTCGCGGCCATAGGTGTCAACAAGGAGTTTCTCCAAGAAGGTGGTAGGATCTTTGCCCTCAGCTCCCTCGGGGAGGCCGATGAAACGGAGGTTGCACCTCCGGAGCCTATTTTCCATATCATCTTGCTTGCTTAGAATCTGATTGATTTGGAGCTGCATTCGATCGGAGCTGACTTGGAGCGGCGTAACGGTGTCCTCCACCTCTCCAATGCGGGTTTCGGCAGTCGTGACACGCTCACGAAGTTTCTGGAAGTCTTGTCGCATGAGTGAAAGGTCCACCTTGACCCCCTCTATTTGCGCCGTCAGGGACGTCCGGCAGTATGTGATCGCCTCGAGCAGTTTAGCTGTGTCGCCTCCCGTAGCGTCCTGCTCACCGCCTGCGGCACCGCCATCTCTTTCCTCCTCCTGGCGGCGGTACTGGTCCAATTTCGCCAGGGTGGCCTTTGGCGTTTTTGGCGGAGTCATGGCAGGTATCCGCTGTGATCCCTCCCCCCTCCAAAGCAGGCAGCTCAGTCTATACCGAATGGTAGGGAGCTGTAGGGCTGGTGGGCCAGGAAGAGTCACTAGTCAGCAGGCCGGGTGAAGCAAGATGGCCACCGACCAGCACTAGGCCGAAGCCGGGGCCTTTCCTGAACGCGGCGGCCGCGCAGTCAGAGGCTGATGTATCTGCCTCTGTGGGTGTGAGGGGTCCTCAGGGGGACTCGGTGGGCCCCTGCAGGCTGTTACCTGAGAGCAGGAGGGCCAGGAAGCAGCACAGGCGGCAGGTCGGGTGGAGCAAGATGGCCGCCGACTTCCAGGGCTAGGCCGAAGCCGCGGACTTTCCTAAATGCGGCACCCGCGATCGGGATCGCGGCCCTGCGGAGGCCGCCGTACGAGCGGAGGATGGTGGATTTGCGGCCACGGATGTTCAGGGTCCCCAGGGGGTCCCGCTGGGCTGGTGCAGGATGACGCTGAAGGTCAGGATGGGCTGTACAGGAGTAATGGACGGAGCTCAAATCATGCACGTCCTACTCCATGCTATGTCAGGCCACGCCCCCCCATTATTGATTTTTAAGGACTGTCACGTTTATTCGTTTTACCTAAGCGCTGCATTTTTGGATTCACATATTTTGGCGTTTGCTTCATCAACAGACTGTGCACGCTGTTTTTGTTATTGCTTTAAAGGAGATTTTTTCACTGTTAGCGCAAATATTTGTTTACCTTGTTTACACATGTAACCAGAGGAAACCCACACAAGCACAAGGTTAATATGCAAATTCCATGCAGATGGTGCCCTGGCCAGGATCCAAATAGAGGACCTAGTGCTGCAATGCAGAAGTGCTAACCACTAAGCCACTGTGCTGCCGTACATTACTTAAAATATAGCCAGCAGAGTACTCACACCAGAATTTTATGTAACATTCCTCCTTTTCTCTGTTCTTCTAGATTACTTGGGCCACAGACTTGTGGCTTGAAATGTCATACTTTACCATCAATTATATATAGTAGTCACAAATCAGATTAGTGTGAACAAGCCCTCACAATCTAGTGCTAAGGATTTAGCAAAGAGTTGCTGAAATGTTTCTAAGATATGAACTATGCTAATTGTACAAGATATTCCCATATACACTGGTATTGTCAGTTCTCTTAATGCTGCTTCTTTTCAATAAACATTATATATACAGAAAGCACACATCATAACACTGTATGCAATTAATAGCTTTACCCTAAAATAAGGAACTGGCCAGGGGCTGGAAGACTGAGCTGGTTTGAGTCTTTTAGCAGGACGAGAAAAGAGGCCCAACTATCCACCAGATTAGAGACAGGAATCCTGCAAAAATAATATTTAAGGAAAACATAAGAATAATGGAAAACACAGAACATATTTAAAAAAAAAAAAAAAAAACTTGCTAGAATACCATATAACATTTCCATGACAAATCTGCACACGAGGCAAACTATTAAAAGGACAAGTCCACTCAAAACTATTTTTTTGGTGAAACCTACTGGGCTGTCTTTATATATTGGTTATACTCCAACAACAAGATCTCCTTGCCATAATCAGTTATTTGACAGTTTCTTTTGACAGTATTTTTGTGTTTCTTCCATTTGCGAATAATCGCAACAACTGTTGTCACCCTCTAACCAAGCTGATTGGCGATGGTCTTGTAGCACATTCCAGCCTTGTTCTTGACATCCTTGGGCAGCTCTTTGGTCTTGGCCATGGTGGAGAGATTGGAATCTGATTGATTGATTGCTTCTGTGGACAGGGGTCTTTTATACAGTTAACAAGCTGAGATGAGGAGCACTCCCTTTAAGAGAGTGCTCCTAATCTCAACTCGTTACCTGTATAGAAGACACCTAGGAGACAGAAATCTTGCTAATTGACAGGGGATTAAATACTTATTTCACTCATTAAAATGCAAAGTAATTTATAACTTTTTTGAAATGCGTTTTTATGGATATTTTTGTTATTATGTCTCTCACTGTTAAAATAAACCTACCATTAAAACTATAGACTGATCATTTCTTTGTCAGTGGGCAAACGTACAAAGTAAGCAGGGCATCAAATACTTTTTTCCCTCACTGTATTGTACTGCAAATCAGAAATCAGATAAAAGTGTGGTTATATGCTGCAGGCCAGTCAGACAAAGAGCAACAATGCCAAGCGAACATACTTTCAGGCACTGGGGGTGGGGAGAGTGCAGCCCGCAGGATATAAAAGCTTAGAAAGGGCTTCAGAAGTGACATCATTCATAGTCCAATGAGCAGGCAAGTAACACAGAAAGCTGTACTAGTAAATAGTGATGTCACTATCCTGGCTATGCAGTTAGAAAGAGGTATGTAAATTATGCAAGTTAGCTGAAAAGAATTACAAATATATTGGCAGATAACATATTTGCATATTTTAATATTATATTAAACTGAACTCTGGCTCCAATTTCCTGTTAACAATGATTTTCAAGGTAGAAAGTAAGAGATTTCACCACAAGGTGGCATTTATTAGCTGTATATACACATAGAATAAAATAGAAACATATATATTTCCTATACATACTCATGGCCATTTTACCTATTAGGCCTCATGCCCACGGACGTTTTTACAGCCGCGTTTTTGAGCGTTTTTTACAGCTTAAAAACGCCTGTCCATGTTAGTCTATAGCTTCATGCCCACCTAGACGTTTTTGAGCTGCAAATAGCATAGACGTTTTTAGGCCTCATGCCCACTGGCGTTTTTACAGCTGCGTTTTTTGCAGCTTAAAAACGCCTGTCCATGTTATTGTAAATATTTATTTTATTTTTTTTTGAAAAAACAAAAAACAAAAAAAAAAACGTAGGAGCTAAAAACGCGACCGCGCGTTAGTGCGCTTTTTTGCGCGTTAGTGCGTGTTTTGCGCGTTTTTTGACGCTCGCGTTTTTTCCTGCCTAATTCTGACGCTGAGGAACGCACTGGCCCTGGGTTTTTTTTTACAGCTTACAAACGCCTATGCTCTTTACAGCTCAAAAACGTCTAGGTGGGCATGAAGCTATAGACTAACATGGACAGGCGTTTTTAAGCTGTAAAAAACGCTCAAAAACGCGGCTGAAAAAACGCCCGTGGGCATGAGGCCTTAAGCTGTAAAAAAAACCCCAGGACCAGTGCGTTCCTCAGCGTCAGGCCTCATGCCCACTGGCGTTTTTACAGCTGCGTTTTTTGCAGCTTAAAAACGCCTGTCCATGTTATTGTAAATAATAAAAAAAAAAAAAAAAAAAAAAAGTCGGAGCTAAAAACGCGACCGCGCGTTAGTGCGCGTTTTTTGCGCGTTAGTGCGCGTTTTTTTCTGCCTAATTCTGACGCTGAGGAATGCACTGGCCCTGGGTTTTTTTTACAGCTTACAAACGCCTATGCTCTTTACAGCTCAAAAACGCCTAGGTGGACATGAAGCTATAGACTAACATGGACAGGCGTTTTTAAGCTGTAAAAAACGCTCAAAAACGCGGCTGAAAAAACGCCCGTGGGCATGAGGCCTCAGAATTAGGCAGAAAAAAACGCGAGCGTCAAAAAACGCGTAAAAACGCGCACTAACGCGCGGTCGCGTTTTTAGCTCCGACGTTTTTTTTTTTTTTTTTTTCAAAAAATAAATAAAAATATTTACAATAACATGGACAGGCGTTTTTAAGCTGTAAAAAACGCAGCTGTAAAAACGTCAGTGGGCATGAGGCCTTAGCATACATTTTTCTCTATAATAAATCAGTGTCAGAGAAAAATAATCACGGCCTAAAGAATACAATGTAAGATGAACCTTTTTAAGAGACCATGAAAAGCATAAAATAAAAACAATAAGTTGAAAAAGGTAAGGCTATCATGCAAGTAATACTTTAAAACGTTAGTCTTACCTCTGAACATAGGCATAAAAGAACTGTAACATGCAGACCTCAAGTGAAAGGTGCTTCTAAAAGATTAAAATCAGAGGAAATAGCTTAGTAGCAAAATAATACTGCGTGTTAATGTGGCCTACAAGTGCCACATAGCTAAAAAAAATATATTCAAAGGCTTGCTGCAACTTTTCATGCACAAGCCACAGCACACATACCAGCGCTAGACAAAAATAATGCATTGTGACTGGTCAAACCTCATCTGGCTTATCGGCCAGTCAAAATGGCTTCCTAGCAGCAGATTTTTTTTTATTGATGGCTATACATGATACATACATAGAATTGAACAAGAACATAGCAGACCATAGCCAAAAACATTACTTGTAAAAGCCATAACCTAGCAGCAGACTTTGATACCAATGTATTTGGCTACAACCCAGAAAGGAATAGAAGGAATCCACTCAAATTTCGTTTTTTCATTTTTCGAGTCCAAATAATATACATTTTATAATCCATTATGCAAGGAAGCCATAACAATATGGTGAACATAGAGGTATGTGAGTGTGAAAGAGGAGTTAAGAATTTGTTATACCAAGCAAAATAACTATTGAGGAAAATTATTCAAATTTAGCAACTACTATTGTGGTTGTGCCCAATGTGAGTCAGGATGTGGATTTTTCTTGGATTGCTCCCTCTAGAGGCAGCATTAGATAAAATTCTCATCTGCCCTTTGATTTCTGCTTTAGGCAACTTATACCCGGATACAACAGCTATATTTCTGCAGATTTTCTATCATTATGCCTCAGAACTTGGAGGAATCAAAAGTCCTCTTCAGGTAGCACACAAGACAGAAAACTTCCTTTGTGTCATTAATTAACATTGCAGTAAAGTATACCACGGCCATAATTTCTCTGCAGCATATACACCTTGCGTTCATATAATTCACAGGAAAGGTCAATGGCATGCATTGTTAATAAATCTAATTGTACTATAGAGAAGATATGTACAGTAATTCCTGAGAGACATACCTTGTCTTTAGCTATGGCGGGTGGCTGTTTCAATACCTCCTTTACGGTTTGTATTACGGTCTCTGTTCTCATCACGCTGATGGAACGAACAAGTTCAACAAGCAGAAGTTGTTCTTCACTTGCTAACGGGATAACCTTAGAAAACATTGAAAATGTAAAGAGTAGACTTGAGATGAAGATAATGAAAATAACAAGACTAAACCAATTTCACACCATTGTATTTCAAATTCTGATGTGGAACAGTACTATTAAAACATGCAGGAGCCAGAACACCAGTGCACAGCAAATACCTTTGTGCGCGCAGAGTTTTTATTGTGTCTTCTTTCATTCCAAACAAAAGCAATGGCAGCCATAAAATGAACACCGTGATTCATTGAAATGGGTCCCAGTAGTTCCAGGATCTGCTGTCTTAAATTCTGGCAATTTGAGAAAGACAAATAAATTAGAAAATATAACATACAAGATTTGCTGTATTATTAAGCAAAAGTGTGAGCAGTTATTCTCAACCCTAAAACACGTTTAACCACTTGCTAACCATAACTGCTACTACTTACAGTAGATATACGGTGGCAAGGTGACTCTGCTGCGCTAGATCACCTACTAGGTAAGTGATCCGGCACTTCCGGCGACCCAGCCGTGCTGTGATTAAACACAGCAGATGCCGATCAAGGGGTACCGGCCAATGGATGACCGCCAGCACCCGCAGATCCCTTTGGAAGTCACACAGGACAGAGCCCTGCCTATGTAAACGAGCAAAGCAGGGAATTAAATCCATTACTTTCCTTAGTAAAAGCACCACACACTGTACACAAAAACACTGGCTAGGCACACATTTAACCCTTTGATCGCCCTAGATGTTTAACTCCTTCCCAGCCAGTGTCATTAGTACAGTGATCACTGTATTAGTGTCACTAGTTCCCAAAAACTTTCAGTTAGGTGTAGGGCTGCAACTAACGATTATTTTCATAATCGATTAGTTGGCCGATTATTGTTTAGATTAATCGACTAATCGGTTAATTACCATAAAAAAAAAAAAGGTAATTTTGCTGCGATTTGCATTTTTACATTTTTTTTGGCCAATTTGTTGTTGGGCAGATTACAAAACATAAATTGCTGCAAAAACACATTACATGCTTTTCTGCAGCTTCTCCATTGAAGTATATTAAACCAAAAAACTAAAATAGCACTGTGTTGCATTAAAAAAAGTCCTTGCCCTTTCCAAATACGCAGCAGCTGAAAAAATCATGGATGTGAACGTGCTCCATAGAAACTATGTAAATGAACTGTAGTGTGTTTCTGCAAAAAGCACCAAAAAACACGGAGGTGTGACCCGGGCCTTAGATGTTTAGTAACATGGGGTTAAAAAAACTAAAATTAGTAAAAAAAGAGCAAATAATCGCTACTGTAAGGGGTTAATTTTTTACTGTGGGACAGTGAAAGTAATATTTACAGTAGCAATTTGCTCTTTTTGTACTATAAAGGGTTAATTTTAGTTTTTTTTTTAACCTTGTTATGTTACTGGCCGATTAATCGATTATGAAAATTGTAATCGATTAATTTCATAATCGATTAGTTGTCGATTAATCGATTAGTTGTTTCGGCCCTAGTTAGGTGTCAGATTGTCCGCCGCAATATCACAGTCCTGATACAAGTCAGTGACTTCGACTACTGACTGGAATTGTACCAGCTGATTTGAGAAAAGCCAATGTAGCACCAATATTTAAAAAAAGGGGCAAAAATACATCCCTGAGAATTACAGACCAGTTAGCCTAACATCAATAGTATGTAAGCTCTTGGATTGGATGAGCTTGCAAGATTTAAGTAATGAAAACGGTATAATTAGCAGTAATTGGCATGGATTCATGAAGAATCGTTCTTGCCAAATCAATCTATTAACCTTCTATGAGGAGGTGAGCTGCCATCTAGATAAAGGAAGGCCCGAAGACGTGGTGTATCTGGATTTTGCAAACGCATTTGACACAGTTCCCCATAAACGTTTACTGTACAAAGTAAGGTCCATTGGCACGGACCATAGGGTGAGTACATGGATTGAAAACTGGCTACAAGGGCGAGTTCAGAGGATGGCGATAAATGGGGAGTACTCAGAATGGTCAGGGGTGGGAAGTGGGGTCCCCCAGGGTTCTGTGCTGGGACCAATCCTGTTTAATTTGTTTATAAAGAACCTGGAGGATGGGGTAAACAGCTCAAGCTCTGTATTTGCGGACGACACTAAGGCCCCTTTCACACATGCGGACCGTATGTCCACTTTTTCATCCATCCGTTTACGGATGAAAAAGGGACATACGTGTATCTCTATGAGATAGCGGGTGTCAGTGGATGAACATCCGCTGACACCCGATCTCATCCGTGTCCGCAATACTCCAATTCTGCAGATGGAGGAAAATCCTATTTTTCCATCCGTCTGCAGAACGGATCGGATGAACACGGACAGACGGTCTGTGTTCATCAGATCCCCCCATAGGGGAAAGCGGTGATCTGACAGGGCGGTCCCTGCACAGTGTGCGGGGACCGCCCTGTCATCCACCGGCTCAGCGGGGATCAATGGAGCGATCCCTGCTGAGCAAGCGGATATGAAAGGAACGGATCCCTACGGGATCCGCATGTCTGAAAGGACCCCAAGTTAAGCAGGGCAATAACTTCGCCGCAGGATGTGGAAAATTTGCAAGAAGATCTGAACAAATTAATGGGGTGGTAAACTACATGGAAAATTAGGTTTAATGTAGAAAAATAAAAATAATGCATTTGTGTGGCAAAAATATGAAAGCAATCTATACACTGGGGGGTGTACCTCTGGGGGACTCTAGGATGTAAAATGACCTGTTGGTCCTAGTAGTAGATGATAGGCTCAATGCCAAGCTGCTAACAAAGCACACAAAATATTGGCGTGCATTAAAAAGGAGATTAACTCCAGGGTTAAAGCGATAATTCTCCCGCTCTACAAGACTCTGGTCCGGCTGCACCTAGAGTATGCTGTCCAGTTCTGGGCACCAGTCCTCAGGAAGGATGTACTAGAAATGGAGCGAGTACAAAGGGCAACAAAGCCAATAAAGGGTCTGGAGTATATTGGTTATAAGGGAAAGGTTGCGAGCACTGAACTTATTCTCTCTGGAGAAGAGACGCTTGAGAGGGGATATGATTTAAATTTACAAATACCATACTGGTGACCCCACAACAGGGATAAAACTTTTTCACGGAAGGGAGTTTAACAAGACACGTGGCCACTCACTAAAATTAGAAGAAAAAGAGGTTTAACCTTAAACTGCGTAGAGGGTTTCTATTCTGAAAGAGTGGTAAGGATGTGGAATTCCCTTCCACAGGCGGTGGTTTCAGCGGGTTCAGCGGGGGGTAGTCGATAGTTTCAAAAAACTATTAGATAAGCACCTGAACGACCGCAACATACAGGGATAAACAATGTAATACTGACATATAATCACACTTTAAATACTTATTACAGTGATGATCACTGTATAGGCAATCTGTAAAACTGTTCAAAGGTTTCATTCATTCATTACTGTAATGATGTGATTGGTCACAACTATTACAAGGTTCAGGGCCCGCTGTGATTGGCCCCCGATACCATGTGATTGCTGTGACTAATCACAGAGAGTACATAGTATTAGACAAGAATGACATATTGGTATTATTTGTTCATCCTGAGCCTGATGGTTCACTCTTGTTTTGTACCTGTTGTCATTGTTCTTCATTGTCACTCTCCTTTATGTATGAATTTTGCACACATCCTTAGACGCATATCTTATGTGATGTGGTCTTTATCCTGAAGTGTTTTTTTGTTTTTTGCTTATTAATAAACACTTTGAACAAGAAAACGTTTCAGCCTTGCCCACTACTGTAACTGTGTCATGTTGTATCAGGGCCACTCACAGCGGACACAGATCATGACACTGCATGCTCTAGAGAGCACGTAAGAGCAGCTGATGTAGGAGGACATCCACCTGCATCAGCGCTGTTCCTGTCTGGCTGTTTATGTACAGTGGCCGGACAGAAGGTGGTTAAAATAATTGGAAGGTATGCTGAGAATGGCGCACAGGATGAACCCTTGGTATGCATTTCTATTTTCAGACAGGCAGTCAGGGACTGCCGTGATTGAGGGTAGAGCATTTAATGTCATTTGGAGATAGGGGAAATTACACAAAGCATGGATTAGGAACTGCAACCAGAGGTAGCAAAGCCCAATTGTACGATGCCACTGGTGACAGGTACAATGTGCCACAGATAGGTACCTATTACAGGCACAAAGTTGACTTTATGGGGTTGGTTGGCTTATGTACCCTTGAAACTATTTGACAGCAAGCTATTTTTTAAAACTGCAGAAGGGTAAGAGCAGTGTAGCACAATTAGTTCTTTTTTTTATTTCTGATTTCACTCAATGTACTGTATATATTAGAGACCACTTTAAAAGAAAGTCCTTTATCATATCCCATAATACTTGAAATGTACCACCTCTCTACATTTCCAAGAGAACAGATTTTCCCCAAAACCTAAATTCAAAGTAAACCCATCTATTCAACAGTTTCAAAAAATAGTTACATTGCTGGCATGTGCCAGAAGTCACATTGGTTGTGCTCTCAACCAAACTGCCAAACCATCCAATGGCTGGTATCATAACTGATCACATGTGCAGCAACATGGCAGTTGAAAATTAAACAGAGGCCAAAATGGCAGTTTCCTTTGCTGAAAACAATAGGAGGGTTTACTTCCACTTTAAAAAGCTTCAGCGTAGATTGCAATGTCATAACAATCTTCCTCAGACGTCAAGTTGTAAAACACCAATAAAAGGATATTTTGAGTGATCTATTATTCTAAATTACCTTTGTTGAGCCAAGATTGACTGTGGTGACAGAAGCAGCGGCAGCTGTAAAGTTTCTCTCAGAAGAGTCTGCTTGATGAAGAATGCTCCACAGCAAGGTAACTGATGACATTATTAAATGGAGTATGGACAGGATTCCGCTGCGAGCTTCTAGAAGGTGTTTCTGATCTACATTTACCAATAGCTACAATATAAGACAACATTAAGAAAAAAAAAAAAAAAGTGCAAAAAATATTTAGTTAAGCTTCACACATAAAAAGTAGTTGTACACCTCAGACATAAAATATGAACAAAGCATATCGTCTATAGTGTGTATTTGTCTCAATCCAGAGCACCAAGTGTCATTTTTGCCTGCTGCCTCATTCCTCTGCTATCTGTATGAGCCACGTCTGATAAGTTTTCCTGACACCAAGAGGTAAAAAGGTGACAGGAGAGGGAGTTCCAGCACACAGCCTGTGCTTGTCCGTCTCAGCTCTGTTCTTGTGTGCCGTGTGAAGGGGGGGGGGGTGTCCCTTCCTTCCCATTAGCTTTCACAGCTCTTCACACTGAGATCTGTAGAGTGTAATTTCAGCTCTGCCCCTTGCTTTTTGAAAGCTTAAGCTGAATCTCAGCTGGTTCGGCAGTGACCAGCCAAGATTTGAACCATGTATGGAAAGGCTGATTGTACCAAAGTTGATCGATCAATCAACTTGGGTACAACCAGCCTGTCCAATTTTTTCATGCGATTATTGCCAGCAGCTATAACCGTTGGCAATAATCACTGTGCGTTTCTCCCGGGAGGGGCAGCTCCGCCCTAGGGAGAACACAATAGCTCCGTGGGAGGGATTCCCCCCTCAACACAGACTGTGTTGAGGGGGGAATCAAGGAAATAAAAATCACACTGCACTTTAGTTGCAGGGAAAAGAGAGCTGCAGATAAACAGATACAACTTATGTAGGAGGAATTTTTCATCTCTGTGAATCAACTGAGGCCAATCACTTCACTGGGTATATGTAAGGGTTTACAACCACTTTAACCAGAACAGTTTTTAGTTTTTTTTTACTAAATGCCCATTTAAAACTTTATGGAAAGTAATTTAACCACTTCGCGCCCGTCATACGACTAATGACGACCGCAAAGTGGTTCTTAAATGCCGGGAGGCCGTCATTATACGGCCTCCGCTCCTTCGGCCACTGGGGGGCGCGCGAGCGCCGCCGGCAGCACGTGCCCGGCGCATCACTGAGATGCCGATGCACGTGCCTGGCGGCCGCGATGTCCGCCGGGCACCCGCGATCGGCCTGTACACAGACAAGGACATGGATCTGTGTGTGTAAACACAGAGATCCATGTCCTGTCAGGGAGAGGAGACCGATGCTGTGTCCCTTGTACATAGGGACACAGATCGGTCACCTCCCCCAGTCAGTCCCCTCCCCCCACAGTAGCAATCACTCATAGGGCATACATTTAATCCCTTCCTCGCCCCCTAGTGTTAACCCCTTCCCTGCCAGTCACATTAATACAGTAATCAGTGCATTTTTATAGCACTAATCGCTGTATAAATGTGAATGGTCCCAAAAATGTGTCAAAAGTGTCCGATGTGTCCGCCGCAGTCTCGCAGTCATGATAAAAATCGCTGATCGCCACCATTACTAGTAAAAAAAAAAAATAATAAAAAAAAATGTCAGAATTCTATCCCCTATTTTGTAGACGCTATAACTTTTGCGCAAACCAATCACTATACGCTTATTGCGATTTTTTTTAACCAAAAATATGTAGAAGAATACGTATCCGCCTAAACTGAGAAAAAAATAGTTAAAAAAAAAAAAAAAATTGGGATATTTATTATAGCAAAAATCAAAAAATATTGTGTTTTTTTTCAAAATTGTCGCTCTTTTTTGGTATATAGCGCAAAAAATAAAAACCGCAGAGGTGATCAAATACCACCAAAAGAAAGCTCTATTTGTGGGAAAAAAAGGACGTCAATTTTGTTTGGGAGCCACGTCGCACGACCGCGTAATTGTCAGATAAAGCGGCGCAGTGCCGAAAGCTGAAATTTCGCCTGGGCAGGAAGGGGGTATATGTGCCCAGTAAGGAAGGTGTTAAAGTTAGTGCAGCAACAGAAGATACCAAGACAACAGGCAAAGCTTAGGTTGCATTTACCTGATGGTACTGTCCTGATGGATCAAGTAGGCAGTAGTGAATAATTGTTGTGATGCCCTCAAGAAGGGTCAGGATCATGTCTGGAGGTATGGAGGATGCCATCCATAAAGGCCTATAATATATATACATATAGCAAAGACATATTTTAATGAAGGAAGGTAGGTGACTCCGCACAAAAGGACTTCAAACACAACGCAGTAGTCAGAGCTGCTGCCTCTACTTATTGCTGCCTCCTGATTAGGTGGAGCAAGGATATGAAAAATGAGGGGTGTAGTGGTGGCGCTGCTCTTGCGTGAAACCAATCTGCTGGAAGCCAGATATTGGTAATAATAGGTCTACAAAATGAGCAACAAAAGGGGGTTCTGCCTGGTATAATCAGAACCTGAGTTGAGTGGGGCCACACATAGAATGTAAAAATCAAATAAAATAAATAAATAAATTGGAGTGTCTCTGCCGGGTGTTTACTTATCCTTAGCAATAGCCTTCAGAAGGTGATGGTGTTAATGAACGTATAAGTGAGTGAAGGATTTAGTTGGAATAAATTAATTCGTTGAAATATATGAGTGGTGTGAATTTTCCAATTCCGGCTCGGCCGGGTGTTTGCTAGTTGAGGGCTAGCTAAGGAAGTGCTGTGAAGTAAATTGATGCTACCAATGTGGTGCTGCAAGAGATGCGGTGTAAACAAATAAAATACACTTAATTACAATAGA
Organism: Rana muscosa; assembly: GCA_029206835.1. Taxonomy (NCBI): domain Eukaryota; kingdom Metazoa; phylum Chordata; class Amphibia; order Anura; family Ranidae; genus Rana; species Rana muscosa. The sequence continues at coordinate 721,603,970 of CM055121.1, read as the reverse complement.
TTCGGATGTTGTCTCGGCCGGGTGTTTGCTAAACCCGGCTGGATTTATACTCGGTCCCAAGCAGTTGAAAAAAGTGTTTACGTGATCCGTAATACACTCTGACAATGTACATCAAATATTCAGCATGAAAATTGAAGTTGATAAAATGAAGTGAAGATCAATGGTGACAATCCAGAATATAGTGACAAAATAAATTGGTGACTTTGCTGCAGTGCTTGTTCTAGTAGACTGTGCCGTGAATGTGATTATCCGTGATTGTTTATGATGTTGCACTCACCAGATTCTTCATACCCTCAGGGGGTATGGTGCAGTCACAGTATATGCCACTGTGTAGCAATCTCAGGAATCCAGGGTGGCTCCTTTGGTCCCTTATGGTTCTGCGAGAAGGTGAGGTTTATGGAAAGGAAAAAAGAATACCTGAGTATATGAGATCTGTAAAAGACCTAATAATGTCCGCTGTGAAACAGTACACTGTATTATTGACAGAGTCAACCTCACACCATGACAAACCAGCAAGGAATGCATTCCTGAGATTGCTACACAGTGGCATATACTGTGACTGCACCATACCCCCTGAGGGTATGAAGAATCTGGTGAGTGCAACATCATAAACAATCACGGATAATTACATTCACGGCACAGGCTACTAGAACAAGCACTGCAGCAAAGTCACCAATTTATTCTGTCACTATATTCTGGATTGTCACCATTGATCTTCACTTCATTTTATCAACTTCAATTTTTATGCTGAATATTTGATGTACATTGTCAGAGTGTATTACGGATCACGTAAACACTTTTTTCAACTGCTTGGGACCGAGTATAAATCCAGCCGAAATTAGCAAACACCCGGCCGAGACAACATCCGAATCTATTGTAATTAAGTGTATTTTATTTGTTTACACCGCATCTCTTGCAGCACCACATTGGTAGCATCAATTTACTTCACAGCACTTCCTTAGCTAGCCCTCAACTAGCAAACACCCGGCCGAGCCGGAATTGGAAAATTCACACCACTCATATATTTCAACTAATTAATTTATTCCAACTAAATCCTTCACTCACTTATACGTTCATTAACACCATCACCTTCTGAAGGCTATTGCTAAGGATAAGTAAACACCCGGCAGAGACACTCCAATTTATTTATTTATTTTATTTGATTTTTACATTCTATGTGTGGCCCCACTCAACTCAGGTTCTGATTATACCAGGCAGAACCCCCTTTTGTTGCTCATTTGTAGACCTATTATTACCAATATCTGGCTTCCAGCAGATTGGTTTCACACAAGAGCAGCGCCACCACTACACCCCTCATTTTTCAAAGACATATTTTAACCAGCTTTTTCTCTTCAATATTTTTATTAATTAAACAAAGAGGCATTGAGTACAATACCATAGAGCAAGCATGACATCGACAACTCAAAAGAAGGGTCTCCATACAGAATGTAGACTAGATTTGAAAGGAGAATCACAACAGTATATATAGCGTCTCAGTGAAGATCAAATTATACTCAGAATCTCTTTACACATATAATGTACTTAATATCAAGAAATCCCTGTAAATAATAATAGGGACCAGTAGGTTGCTACCCTACAACAAATGAAAAAGAGGAGAAGAAGAAAGACCTAGGAGAAAGGAGAGAGAAAAAAAAACAAACAAATAAAGTAGGAAAAGAGACCTAGAGATCTCGTTGAAGAGCTGATATACTACAATGGGGGAAGAAGTCAGCAGGACTTGCACATATTGGGCACCAAGGATCCCAAGTCTACTTGAGTTGCTTTGCCATATCATTGTTTGTACTGGAAATCTTCTCATGAACCATAATCCAGCAGATTTTGTGTGGGGCTGTTGCTGGATAGGTAGCCCTGTTACTCATCGAAGGAGGGAAAAATCCTAATCCAAAACCCTCTGGATCTTAGGGCACCCCCACCAGACGTGATCCATCGTGCCCCATATGGCATATTTTCGAAAACAGAGAGGAGGAGCTAGGTACCATCTGGTCAACACTTGCCTTCAATTAATGGAATATTCAAAATTACTTGAAAAAGAAGACGGAAGACGGTTGTACCATTGCTCCAAGTTCTAGGTCAACCGATAGGTCCCACTCTGCCCTGTAAGGCAGTTTATGCAAAGTACTGAGTAGGAGTCCATAGATCATAGATATACTTCCCATTTGGCCTCAGTCTTTAATGCACGTCTCATATTTAGAAAGAGAAGGGGTTTCCGATACGTCAGGCCACAAAGACCTCAAGAAATGAGAAATTTGATGAAAGCGGAAGATTTTAGATTCAGGCATTTCCAGTTTGGTAGGGAAATGCTGTAGTGTAAAGGGTTCAAAGTAAAATAGTGCCCAGTACAATACAGTGAAATCTCGGATTGCGAGTAACGCGGTTAACGAGCGTTTTGCAATGCAAGCATTTTGCAATACGAGCATTTTTTTTTAAAATTCTGACTTGGTTTGTGAGTGTTGTCTCGCAAGACTAGCAGGATTCAAGCCACAGCTGTGTGCAGTACGGCATTTGTCCAGAGGTGCGGGGGCACCGGAGCCGATCGGAGCCGTTTGGAAATACTCCATTCCCAAGCCTTTTCGAGCTGTGCCAAGTATTTTCGAGGCTCTCCGGCGCCCCCCACCTCTGGCCACATGCGGTATTGCATGCCATAGATGTCAATGCGGAAAAAAAAAATTGTTTCCACTGACTTCTATGGGGAAACTCGCTTTGATATGCAAGTGCTTTGGATTACAAGCATTCTCCTGGAATGGATTATGCTCGTAATCCAAGGTTCCACTCTATAGCCTCTTGTCAAGCCATCATTTAAACACCTTTGCATTTAAAACAGCTTTTTATTAAATAACATTACAAAACAAAAAAACGTCTTACCTGTTGTCTGATAACCCAGTTTCATATTTGTATTGCTGAATTAAGTTATCTAGATTTCTACAAAGCTGCAATGTCACAGAAACAACCACTTTCTGCAGGACTTTCCCCATGTAAGGCAAGGTAGAGGTGATGAGGCCAATCCACTGTAGGTGCATTTTACATGTATAATGCTGGTGTAAAGCCCTAATCACAGCACAGAGGAACATGCCCTGGCATGTGATTGGCTGGGAGTGCATGTACTGGAGAGAAGTCATTGGCTGCTGAGGGTTGATGTGCTCCAGATCGGTAATGACAAAATCAAAGCCACCTTCATTGTCTTCTGGGACTGTTAACACACGATGTTCCAAAACAATAAGGCCTTGGAGAACTTTTAATAGCTGGGACTGTAATGTGCTGCCATTATCAAGTTCATCCTCAGAAAAGTTAATGAGGCTGTCCTCAGAAAAACCTTCTTCGATGGCTACTATGTTCTTCTCAGCCATGCGTTCACTGTGCCACTTTTGGGCGCTAAAGATTGAAGACAGTAAGCAGTGGAGAATGACCTTCTGAACTTTGCACTTGGACAATAGATCCGAGATGAAGCTAGCAAAACCCTTAGCCGAGCTCTCAATCACCTTGGCCAGCTCCGTAAACAGCAGGGTCAGAATCTCAATACTCAACATTTGCATGTTGCGATTGCCCACCAGATCTTGCTGAGACACCTTAATATGAGCAGGGTAGTGGCTTCTCATAAAATACAAACACAATGAAATAAGAATCTCTATATACATGGAGCTCCGGAAACTGTGGTTAGAATCCAGGGGGATATTGCTATAAAAGTCTCTTCCCATGACAGAGATCCGATGCCTTGCTAAGAGATTCTGAAGCAGAGACAGCTGTGGCGTGTATGCGTTATTAACGCTGGTGGTGGAAATAGCACTGACAAAGACGGTTGGGCATGTTTTTAATATGGCTTTTATTGCAGACAGAGCATACAATGTCCTTGAGGAGTCGTAAAGCTGGAGATACAAAAGCACATGCTGGTAAAGGGGGTGGATATTGAAATGTGGTGATTTCCCTATACCAGGAGAGCCCACATCACTTTCAATTTCAGAGATTTCCCCCTCTCCACAACTGTACCAGTTCTCCAGGTCCAAGCCCTCATTGAAAAAAACATTTGTCTGCTTCGTCTTCTCATTCTGGGCCTTTTTCTTGTCATCATCTTTCCTTCTGGATATTTTGACTTTAGGCTTTGTTCCTGTTGCTTTATTCCCCTCTTTGTTAACTGCGTCCTTCTCCGACACTTTTCCTTTGAAATTAAACTGGATGCTGCTGTGAGTTCGTTTCCTACTCTGTCTTTCAATCACATCACCATTAAAGTCACTGAGGTTCTGATGATGCAAGATCGAAGGAGAAGACAAGTTTCTGCTAATTGCATTTGCCAAACTTTCAATACCAGAGTCTGCAGACACCGAGAGAAAGTTGGGTGGGTCTCTAGCTGAAGAATGAATTTCAGTCCTTTGAGCTATTTCATCCTCATTATTGGTGGCACTACCTGAGTCTCTAAATACTTTTATCTTGCTAGAGGTGTCAATCTGATCAGTACATGAATAATTCAACTCAGGATCCTCACCAACATTTTTAAGAACTGTGCCTATCAAATCAGAAATGACTTGTTGAACAATCTCATCTACAGAGTCCTCTCTGGAGATTGAACAGTTATCTTGAGCAGTTAAACTTTCAGCATCTACTTCTTCTCCTGCTGAAGACTGAGAACCACCAGAGTCCGAGCTCTGCAGGATTTCTATATGCTGGTCTGGGAGATCAAAGTCCGATACCACCATTGGGATGGTTTCACTGCTGGTGCTCAGAAGGGACAGTCGGTCACTGAGAGGGTTGACTGTAAGACTAAAATTTTCCATCTCCTCCATAAGAGCTGACTTGATTGTTGGCATCCCAAAAGAGATGGGTGTATTTGAGAAAGCTGCAATGTGTAAAAGAAAAAAATATTTAAAAAAATGCATTTTTTTTAAAAGTATACAGGACTTAAAAGTGTCACTAAACCCACATCCTAAAAAAACTATCAATAAATGGTGTAGTACATGCTGTTCATACTCACAATGAGATTAATTTTCTGTATTCTGCAAAAAAAAAACCTTGTTGATCCTGCTGCTCTTCATCTGCCCCTTCTATCCAAGTCCTCAAGTCAGTTAGGGATTTTACAGCAGTGTTGGCAACTGTGCACATGCTCAGCTTTTAGTGAGTTTCTATGCTGAGCATTTCCTCCCTATCTCATTTGAGCAGCCCATGTGACTATAGAGTCACACATGTGGGCGTATACACAGTGGTAAATGGCAGCCCACTTCCTCCCTCCGCCTCAATGCCCACAAACCAGCTAAACAAAATGGGAACGAAATAATACATGTAGATTATTGGTGGCTTCACCTCCCTCTTATTCCAAGACACAGGCTGGAGGGGCATGACACAGCCTGTGACTGGCAGAAATCCGCCCACACCATGTTATTGCCAAAAAAATAATTAGGCACTGAAAGCACTGTAAAAATAGGATTTTTATAACAGCTTACCTGTAAAATCCTTTTCTTGGAGTACATCACGGGACACAGAGCGACATAGTCATTACTAATGGGTTATATAGATACCGTCAGGTGCTGGCACTGGCAACTTCCAAAACCGGAAGTACCCTCCCCTATATAAGCCCCTCCCATCCGGGAGCACCTCAGTTTTGTAGCAAAGCAATAAGTGTCCCTAAAGAGGGGCGGGAGCTCTGTGTCCCGTGATGTACTCCAAGAAAAGGATTTTACAGGTAAGCTGTTATAAAAATCCTATTTTCTTTCTCGTACATCACGGGACACAGAGCGACATAGTCATTACTAATGGGATGTCCTAAAGCAATGCCAAATGAGGGGGGGGGATACACCATATATAAGCTGAGCGCTATCAGACATGAGGATCTTTTGCGGCCTGCAACACACTGCGCCCAAAGGCGACATCCTCCTGACTTCTAACGTCCACCTGGTAGGACCTAGTAAACGTGTGTACCGAAGACCATGTTGCGGCCTTACAGATTTGAGCCAGGGAGGCCTGGTGATGCACTGCCCATGAAGTTCCAACTGCTCTCGTGGAGTGCGCTCTAACTTTGAACGGAGGCGGTCTCCTTCTCAAGCCATAGGCTTGCATAATGACCTGTCGAATCCACTTGGCTAAAGTAGATTTTGACGCTGCCTGACCCTTTCTGGGGCCTTCCGGCAGAATAAACAAAGTATCCGTTCTGCGAATCTGAGCAGTGGCCTTTAGATAAGCTTTAACTGCTCTTACTACATCCAAAGAATGCAATAACTTTTCCTCTACCGAAGTAGGTTTGGGGAAAAAAGAAGGAAGAACCACATCTTGGTTCAAATGAAACCTCGATACCACCCTAGGAAGAAAGGCTGGATGAGGACGTAACACTACTCTATCCTTATGGATAACCAGATATGGCTCCTTACAGGACATAGCTGCTAATTCCGACACTCTTTTAGCCGAACAAATGGCTACTAGAAAAATCAATTTCCTGGTGAGAAGCACCAAAGAAATATGCTGTAATGGTTCAAATGGTTGTTTCTGTAGAACCGACAGAACCAAGTTTAGATCCCATGGACATATGGGAATATTAACCGGAGGACTAATACGCATCACTCCTTGTATAAAGGCTTTGACTAGTGAATGCGAAGCCAAGGGCCTTTGAAAAAATATTGACAAGGCCGAAATCTGACCCTTGATAGTACTCAAGGCAAGCTTCCTATCTACAGCCCATTGTAGGAAGTCCAGAATCCTACCTATTACGTACTTATGTGGATGCCATTTCTTGGCCTCACACCACGCGATGTACGCCTTCCAGATTCTATAGTAGATCTGCCTGGATACCGGCTTCCTGGCATTGATCATGGTAGATACCACAGCATTAGAGAGCCCTCTCTTTTTTAGAATGTGGGCTTCAATAGCCAGGCCGTCAAACCTAGGGCTGGTAAGGAAGGGTGGTATATCGGTCCTTGCGAAAGCCGGACGACGTGGGAGAGTCCAAGGACTCCCCACTGAAATTTTACAATCTCCGCGTACCACGCTCTTCGGGGCCACGCTGGAGCCACCGGAATCACCGGTTTCTTTTCTACCCTGATTCTGCGGAGTAATCGAGGTAACCATTGTGGCGGTGTGAATGCATATATCAGCTTGAACTGATCCCCAGGGAACACTAGGGCATCCGAGCCGCAAGCTAGGGGATCCCTTGTCCGAGAGACAAACCTGTCCCCCTTTGCGTTGAATCTGGATGCTAGAAGATCTACATCCGATGTTCCCCACCGCTGACATATTGTCCAGAAAACCTCGGGGTGAAGGGACCCTTCCTCTGGGCCTAATTGCTGGCGACTTAGAAAGTCCGCCTTCCAATTCTCCACTCCTGGAATGAATACCGCAGATATGGCTGGGACATATTTTTCCTGCCCATTTCAGGATGTAATTTACTTCCCTCTGGGCTGCACGACTCCTGGTGCCCCCCTGATGATTGATATATGCCACTGCTGTGGCATTGTCTGATTGAATTCTGACAGGGGACCCTTGGAGTTTGGATGTCCATGCTACTAGGGCATACCGGGCTGCTCGTATCTCTAAGAGATTGATGGGCAGGGCCTTTTCTGCATCCGACCATCTGCCCTGGAGAGACTATTGCTCCAGTACTGCTCCCCAGCCTATAAGGCTGGCATCTGTAGTGACCACCTTCCAAGAAATCGGACTGAAGGATTTCCTTTTTTCCAGATTCTGGAGAACCAACCACCAACGGAGGCTCTTGCGAACGGAAGGGGACAAGGACATTGTAAGTCCAGGGCCTGAACTTTTTTGTTCCAGGCTGACAGTATGGCCCCTTGCAAATTCCTTGAATGGAATTGACCGTAGGGTACTGCTTCGAATGATGCCACCATTTTTCCCAGCAGCCTCATATACAGGCGTATGGACGGCTGTCTTTTTTGTACCCACTAAGTGGATCAAATCTTTCAAAGACAACACCTTTCCTCGAGGCAAGAATATTTTTCTCTGGCCTGAATCCAACCTTAGCCCCAAGTATTCCAGACTTTTGACTGGTTTTTAGGGCTGACTTGTCTCGGTTGATAATCCAACCGTGAGATTCCAGATACTTGATCGTCTTGTGAACGACCACGTCTAGTTTTTTCACTGAGTGGTCTATCAGCAACAAGTCATCCAGATATGCCATTATCATTACACCTTGTGTTCTTAGATTGGCCAATAAAGGGCCAGAATTTTTGTGAACACTCTTGGTGCTGTGGCCAAACCGAAGGGTAAGGCTCTGAACTGAAAATGGCGCCCTTCTACTGCAAAGCGTAGAAATTTTTGGTGGACTGGAAAGATGGGAATGTGCAAATAAGCATCTTTGATGTCGATCGTGGCTAACCAATCCTCCCCTTGTAGGGCAGTGGCCACCGATCGGATCGACTCCATCGGAAAGTCCTGATATACAGGAATTTGTATAGCCCTTTTAGAATTAATATGGGCCTCCCGTCCGCGTTTGCTTCGGGACTGTAAAGAGGTTTGAGTAAAACCCGAACCCTCATTCTTCCAGGGGAACCTCCATAATTACTCCTTGGAGCAATAGTTGTTCTAGTGCCAACAGGAGGGACTCTCTCTTCCGGGGATCCCTTGGCACGTTTGACCTCAAAATGGGAAGGAGGAGAGTCTTTTAACTCCAAACTGTATCCCAAACCTACTGCGGAGAGCACCTATCTGTCTTGATCGTGTCCCGCCAGGTCTCTTGCGAACAACTGGAGTCCTCCCCCCACCCGACTGAGTGGGGGCTTCAATGAATTTAACTTTGGGGGAGGTTTTGTACCTCCCCTGACCCAGGGTTTCTCATTACCCTGCTACTGTCCCTGTTTTTTACCCCCGGGATTTGACCGAGGAGACCGTCGGAACTGTTACACAGCCGATGCCCCAGGGACTGGAGAAGCAGGCCTCTTAAAGAGGGACCTCTAACTATGCTTTTAACCGGCAAGAGCGTATTTTTACCGCTGGAAATTTTCTGGATATATTTGTCCAGGTTTTCCCTGAATAAGCGTTCACCATGAAATGGGACGCTAACCAGCCATTCTTTACAGGGAGCTTCAGCAGACCAGTTTTTGAGCCATAGGAGCCTACGCATATGTACTATAGACAGCGTAAGGCGGGAGGCCTGATGGACTGAATCCTCTATGGCGTCAACCGCAAAGCCTAAGGCTCTAGGTAGATCAGCTAGGGCAAAGCCTGCTGATCTGTCAAGTCCCTCAAGACCTGTTTCAACTGATCCTTCACTGCTTAGCAGACCCCAATAGCTGCTACTGCTGGTTGTATCACCAAGCAGATTTTCATAAGGACTCCAATCTTTTATTTATTGGGTTCTTGAACATTTGGACATTATCCACTGGACATGTCAGTGATTTATACATACAAGAGATGGCTGCGTCCACTGTAGGGACCTTCCATTTTTTTTTTTTTTGATGAACTTATCCTCCATGGGATAGACCACCGGAAATCTCTTGGGGGAATAAATATTTTCTCAGGACGTTCCCAATCCTGGTAAATGAGCCCTTTCAGTAAAGGGTGAAGTGGAAAAGAACAAACAGTCTGGGGGCTTCTAGCGACCCAAACGAGGATACAGTAGTGGTTGATGGTTCCGCAAGGTGCATTTTTAAATGCTGATCGGACCATGTTAGTCAGAGACTGAACCCATAATCTTTCAGCTTAAGATGCTGAGAAAAGGTTCCCCCACTGTTGATTCCTCTATAACAGAATCAACCTCATCCTGATCCCCTTCAGGCAGGTCGATCCCTGTATGGGACTGTTGCTCTGCTAACAGGTACTCTGAAGGAGGAGACGGAGATCGGGCGTGCTTTCCCTGACAGGGAGGCAGCGATAAATGTTGACAATCTCTCTCTAATCCTCCCAGAGCTGAGGAAAAAACCTCCTCTGTTACATACACAGGAGCAGGTGAACTGAGGACAGCCACAGTACCAAGTACCCCTGCGGGGTCTCTACGGTCACTTACCTCTGAACTTCAGGGGAGACTGGTGCAGCAGGAGTATGCCCAAGATCCTCCGAGCCCGATGAGACCCCCTTCGCTTCCTGGAAGATTCAGTTCCGGAGCTTCTGGACAGCATATTCCTAAGCCTAAAGCTGAGGTATTCCAGCCGTAATACACCACTTTTACTGAGAATAGTCTAGCACAATTGCTGCTATATCACAGTTGGTGTCTACTAATGTGCCTTTCTAGGGGATGCCTGTATCAACCGCTTGCTGTATGCCTTTAAATGTTGCCAGCTCTGTCTCTGTACTTCATAGCCAGCTCACTACAATATTGTGTTTTTTTTAAAACTGCTGGGACGCCCGCACATGCGCAGAAGCGCTGCGGCGCGCACAGAGCGTCATCCCCCAGGCTCCGCCCCCTTTCCCGGCTCACCTCTATATATAGAGGCGCGTGTACGCGCACGCGCGCGGGCACGTGCGCCTTCGGCGCTAATTTCAAATATGGTAACAAGGGACAGGAGCCAGGGCCCCTCTTTGCCGCAGGCCGGGGGATGGACGAGCACTGCAACATGGCAGAGGAAGCAGTTTCCTATAAGAGAACTCACCATCTGCCTGGACTTTGCTCTGCTGAGAAGAAGCTAGTCCACATGACAAGAAAACATTCCACAGCGGCCTCTAGTGGACAAACACAGGTACCGCAGTCTAATATATTAAATATATATAAAAAAAATGTTTGTTTTTTTTTCTTGACCACCATTAAAAATTATTACATTTTTTTTAGTAGTTACAGGCATGCACAGAATTTTGCGGGAATACCATTAGGTAACAGACAGAAAGACAAATTAGGTTTGGGGGTCCCCCAATAGAACCAAGTTCCTGGGGGCCCCCACTTACCTGTTCCCCGCCGCAGGACTTTGTTTGGTCCACAAAAGCCCAAACTTCACCTATCACGGCAGGCATTGTAATCAAACCTTCAGGGACCGGGTTCCCAAGGATTCCACTCCCCTGGACCTGTATAGCACCCTGCACAGAAAACATCTTGGTCGTGGGTATGACCAGAGCTCTGGATCCCAGGGTCCAGCTCTCCTAAGAGAAGCATTACAGGCAAAACCTTGCTCTTCTCTGCAAGGCCCGGGTACCGACCGTTTAGCTATGAAGCTTTTTTGGTCGGATCCGGAATAGCTTACTGAGGCCCAAAAGAACCTGTACGCAAGCTCAGTGAAAAACACATGTTTCTTCTTGGCCAACACCTTAGACACTGGCAAAAAACTGGGGTGCTCCCGGATGGGAGGGGCTTATATAGGGGAGGGTACTTCCGGTTTTGGAAGTTGCCAGTGCCAGCACCTGACGGTATCTATATAACCCATTAGTAATGACTATGTCGCTCTGTGTCCCGTGATGTACGAGAAAGAAAATCTGAATTTGACTTGGCATCAATCTTTTGCAGTGCCTGTAGCGCAGAGCTCACACTGCTAGAAGGTGAAGCAGTACAAAAATCCCATTAGTTGTTGTGTAGAGCAATGGGCATGCTGATATGAGGAAAGAGTAGAGGGCAAGGGAGATGAGCTCTTCAGTTTGCTGCTGCTGCTTCTTTCACTGTCCAGTCACAGGGAAGAATTGGAAGGAGACTTGTAAGTGAAAGTAGAATGTAGCAGTGAAAGGTCAACTCATCTCCCTTGCCAGGCAGGACTGTGATGTGTGGAAGAGCTGTGTAAACCTCAAGCCCGAATGGACAAAATGACAAGTCAATTGAAAGGTCAAAGCTGTTTGACTGGAGTTCAACTTTCAATTCAGTTATAGAACAATTCTTAAAGCATTTACTGTGAAGATATTCTGAAAGTACACATAAAAAACACCATCCTGAGACAAGCTAAGCAATGTTAAATATGGGGTAAATATAAATCTTTAATGGGTAAGCCTGAAAATTATAATAATATAAGCCTATGGGGCTTATTTATAAAGCAGTTCCCATCACATTCACTCCAAATGTATAAATTGCTAATTTAAAAAACATGCACCAGGAAGATTCACATAGAGTGCTTGCTTGTTAAATGTGCCATCATTAGAAACAACTGATCTTTCCTAAAGTGTGTTTTTGTAGAAGGGTGTTCACACCAGTCCTGACATTTAAGGGAAACAGGGTTGAGACTTTACAGCAAATACTGAGTGACTTTTCATGAATGTGCCATAGTGTGGTTCCACACTAGCAACAAGGGTGGTTTCACATGTTATTTTATTCATAACTCTAATGCCGCGTACACACGGTTGGAATTTCGCTCAAGCTTGGCTTGCATACACACAGTCACACAAAAGTTCTCTGAACTTTCGATCGTCAAGAACGCAGTGACGTACAACACTATGACGAGCCGTGAAAATGAAGTTCAATGCTTCCGAGCATGCGTCAAATTGTTTCTGAGCATGCGTAGGAATTTTGCGAGTCGGAATTGCTACAGACGATTGGAATTTCCGACAGGAACTTTTTCCATCGGAAAAATAGAGAACCTGCTCTCAATCTTTTCTTGGTGGAAATTTAGACAGCAAAGGTCCAATGGAGCATACACACGGTTGGAATTTCTGATGAAAAGCTCACATCGGACTTTCCTTGTCGGAAATTCCGACCGTGTGTACGCGGCATAAGGGGGTTATTTACTAAAGGCAAATCCACTTTGCACTACAAGTGCACTTGAAAGTGCATTGAATGTGCACTTGGAAGTGCAGTCGCTGTATATCCGAGGGGGACATGCAAGGAAAATAAAATAAAAAAAAAAGCATTTTAGCTTGCACATGATTGGATGATAAAATCAGCAGAGCTTCCCCTCATTTCAGATCTACCCCTCAGATTTATAGCGACTGCACTTCCAAGTGCACTTGTAGTGCAAAGTGGATTTGCCTTTTGTAAATAACCCCCTAAGGCTTCATTAACACGATCGTAAAAATATGACTGATGTAGTGACAAGTTTTCTAGGAGAAAAGTTCCATGCGGAAGGATCAATAAAATACTTGCGTAAAGATGTGTTTAAATGCATAAGAATGAATATGCATACATAATTTGTTTCTTTATGATCATTTATTCTTTCCCTTTATTTAGACTTAATTTACGCACTTCCAAACACGTATACATGCGTTTATATGCATAAGCATGTAATGCATGTAGATTTTCGGATTCTGTGGTATGGATCTAAAAGCAGCTCATGTTTACACATCTGTGTAAACGGATCCATTGAAAACAACACAGCCGAGATTTTCAGCACATTTTGTTGTGCTGAAAATGCCCCCCTCGGCTTATACTCGAGTCACCTTTTTGCGTCTGATCTCCCGGACTTTGGGACCCGGTACCAGCCGGCCGTAGGTCCCCTGGACTCCAAACTTAGCACACATGTAGCCCCACTACAAGTGTGCAAAGTTTGTTGTCCGGGGGACCTACGGCCGGGGAGCACCGATTTTTCAAAGCCGGGCACTCCTTCCATAGACTCCTATGTAAAACAGTAATTTCTCTGGTGACTTTGGGGACCCGGTACCGGCCGGTCGTAGGTCCCCTGGACCCTAAACTGGTCACACATATAGCTCCATTTCTCCTCTACAAGTGTGCAAAGAATGTTGTCTGGGGGACCTACGGCCGGGGAGCACTGTTTTTTTCAAAGCCGGGCACCCCTTCCATAGACTCCCATGTTAAACGTCAGTCTAGTCATGGACACAGTGAGGCATGGACACAGTGAGGCATGGGCACAGTGAGGCATGGGCACAGTGAGGCATGGGCACAGTGAGGCATGGGCACAGTGAGGCATGGAGATGGACACAGTGAGGCATGGACACCGTGAGGCATGCACATGGGCACAGTGAGGCATGGACACAGTGAGGCATGGGCACAGTGAGGCATGGAGATGGGCACAGTGAGGCATGGGCACAGTGAGGCATGGACACAGTGAGGCATGGGCACAGTGAGGCATGGGCACAGTGAGGCATGGGCACAGTGAGGCATGGGCACAGTGAGGCATGGGCACAGTGAGGCATGGGCACAGTGAGGCATGGGCACAGTGAGGCATGGGCACAGTGAGGCATGGGCACAGTGAGGCATGGAGATGGACACAGTGAGGCATGGACACAGTGAGGCATGGAGATGGACACCGTGAGGCATGGAGATGGACACCGTGAGGCATGGAGATGGACACCGTGAGGCATGGAGATGGACACCGTGAGGCATGGAGATGGACACCGTGAGGCATGGAGATGGACACCGTGAGGCATGGAGATGGACACCGTGAGGCATGGAGATGGACACCGTGAGGCATGGAGATGGACACCGTGAGGCATGGAGATGGACACCGTGAGGCATGCACATGGACACCGTGAGGCATGCACATGGACACCGTGAGGCATGCACATGGACACCGTGAGGCATGCACATGGACACCGTAAGGCAAAGTGAGGCCTGCAGATGGACACCATAGGCTTATACTCGAGTCAATAAGTTTTCCCATTTTTTTGGGGGTAAAATTAGGTGCCTTGGCTTATACTTGAGTATATACGGTATGTAGCGCAAAATAGGATTTTTATAACAGCTTACCTGTAAAATCCTTTTCTTGGAGTACACCACGGGACACAGAGCTAGTCATTACATAATGGGTTAAGGGTCACCAGCGGTGATTGGACACTGGCACAACCAATGGAAGACAGTTCCCCTCCATATAACCCCTCCCATCAGGGAAGTACCTCAGTTTTGTAGCAAAGCAGTAAGGTTCCCATAAGAAGGGGGGGACCTCTGTGTCCCGTGGTGTACTCCAAGAAAAGGATTTTACAGGTAAGCTGTTATAAAAATCCTATTTTCTTTATCGTACACCACGGGACACAGAGCTAGTCATTACATAATGGGACGTCCCAGAGCAATGCTCATATGAAGGGGGGGAGACACAGATCAAAACAGGCCGCTTGCGGACCAGAAGCCCTATACTGCTGCCTGCAGCACACTTCGCCCAAAGGCGGAATCCTCATGTCCTTTCACATCTATTTGATAGAATTTGGAAAATGTATGGACTGAAGACCAAGTTGCAGCTTTACAGATCTGAGCCATCGAAGCCTGGTGGTGCACTGCCCATGAAGCACCTATCGCCCTGGTAGAGTGCGCCTTAACAGGAAAAGGAGGAGTCCTGTTCTTTAAACCATAAGCTTGAATAATTACTTGTCTAATCCACCTGGAAATGGTGGATTTTGATACCGCTTGGCCCTTCTTGGGCCCATCTGGTAAAATAAACAAAACATCTGTTTTACGTATCTGAGCGGTTGCTTGCAGATACACCTTTACCGCTCTCAGTAGATCTAGAGAGTGTAATAATTTTTCCCCCGCCGTCCGCGGGTTTGGAAAAAAAGGAAGGCAGAACAATGTCTTGATTCAAGTGAAAAGCCGACACCACCTTAGGTAGAAAAGCTGGATGGGGTCGTAGTACGATTTTGTCCTTGTGACAAATTAGATAAGGCTCTTTACAAGAAAGAGCTGCTAGCTCTGATACTCTCCTAGCAGAAGCTATAGCAATCAGAAAGGCCAACTTCCTACTCAATATAATTAAAGGAATATGGCGAATAGGTTCAAAAGGTTGCTTTTGCAACACTGACAATACCAAATTCAAATCCCATGGACACAAGGGAGTCCTAACTGGAGGATTTATCCTCAGTACCCCCTTAATGAATGTCCGAACTAGGGAGTGAGATGCCAATGGTCTCTGAAAGAAGACTGATAGAGCCGATATTTGCCCTTTGATGGTGCTAAGGGCTAAATTCATATCCACTCCTAACTGGCAAAAAGCAAGAATCCTACTTATTTCATACTTCTGAGGATTCCAACATCTGGATTCACACCAGGAAACGTATGCTCTCCAGACTCTCTGATAGATGAGTCTGGAGGCTGGCTTTCTAGCATTAATGAGCTTAGAAAGAGCCGGACCAGAGACCCCTCTCTTTTTAAAAATGTGGGTCTCAGCAGCCAGGCCGTCAACTTTAGCCTTTGTAAGGAAGGGTGGAATACTGGACCCTGTGACAGCAGGTCGTGTCGAAGTGGAAACTTCCAGGGCCTTCCTATCGCCATTTTTACAATCTCGGCGTACCAAGGCCTCCTGGGCCAGTTTGGGGCCACTAGGATTACTGGTATTCCCTCCTCCTTGATCCTGCGAATCAGTCTTTGTAGAAGAGGGATCGGAGGGAATGCATAGATCAGTGAGAACTGATTCCATGGAGTTATTAGAGCGTCTGTATTATTAGAGCGTCTGTCCCGTAGGCTAGAGGATCTCTCGTTCTGGACACAAAGTTGTCCAATTTCTTGTTGAACCTGGCAGCTAGCAGGTCTACATCTGGGTTTCCCCATCTCAGACATATGGCCTGAAAGATCTCGGGGTGAAGAGACCACTCTCCTGGTAGCAGCTGCTGACGACTCAGGTAGTCTGCTTGCCAATTTTCTATCCCTGGAATGAAGATTGCAGAAAGGCAAGGTACATGCTCTTCTGCCCATGCCAGGATCCGGTTCACCTCTCTTTGGGCTGCCCGACTGCGGGTGCCTCCTTGGTGATTGATGTAAGCTACTGCAGTAGCATTGTCGGATTGAACCCGAACTGGGTAGCCCTGTAACCTGTATGTCCAGGTTTTGAGGGCTAGATATACCGCCCGGATCTCTAGCACATTGATGGGCAGGATCCCCTGAGTCTTGGCCCAGGTTCCCTGGGTAGAAGCCTCCTCGAATACTGCACCCCAGCCCGATAGGCTGGCATCCCTAGATACCACCTTCCAGGCCACTGGGAGGAAGGACTTTCCCTTCCGTAAATTCCTGGCTTCTAGCCACCAATCGAAGCTGTGGCGTACTTGTGAGGACAGGCGCATGGGTATATCCAGAGCTTGGCTCTTCCTGTTCCAGGAAGCTAAAATATTGCCTTGAAGTAGTCTCGAATGAAACTGGGCGTAAGGGACCGCCTCGAAGGAGGCTACCATCTTTCCCAATAGTCTCATGCAAAGGCGAATAGACGGCCTCTTGTTTGCTTTGACCTTGTGGATCAGGTCTTTCAGAGACTGTATCTTCGGTTCTGGCAGGTATACCCCGTTTTGGGCTGTATCTATGATCATGCCCAGGTACACTATCCTTCTTTGGGCCTGGAGAGAGGATTTTTGTAAATTTATAATCCATCCTAAATGCTCCAGGTATCCTACTGTAGTGTGTACAGCGTGACCCAATCCCTCCTTTGACTGATCTATTACTAGTAGATTGTCCAGATAGGCTGTTACCGCAATGCCCCGTGTTCTTAGGTTTGCTAACAGAGGAGCTAGCACCTTTGTGAATAATATGGGCGCGGTGGCTACACCAAACGGCAGAGCCACAAATTAAAGTGGCGATCTTCTACCGCAAACCTTAGGAATCTTTGGTGAGCGGGGAGGATGGGTATGTGTAAATGTGCGTCCTTGATATCTATGGGCGCCATGAATTTTCCGCCCTTTAAAGTGGCGGCCACGGATCGGATCGTTTCCATTCGAAAATGGCGATCGTTCAGGAACCGATTTAGGGATTTTAGATCCAGGATGGGTCTGACATCTCCATTTGGCTTTGGAATCACAAAGAGGTTTGAGTAAAAACCTGAACCTCGCTCTTTTTGGGGTACGTCTGTAACTACCCCTTGAGCCATTCAGTGATTCAAACCTTTGAAGAAGGATTCTCTTTTTTGTGGATCCTTGGAGAGTCTTGAACCTCGGAATTGAGAAGGTGGGATCTCTCGAAATTCCAGTTTGTACCCTGAGGATATTGTGGATACTACCCAATTGTCCTGGATTTCTGACCACCAAGTCGCTCAGAACTGACAAAGCCTTCCTCCCACTCAGCCGAGCGGGGGCGCCCCTTCACTGAGAGGCTTTGGGGGCTTGCTTATTAGCTCTTGCACCCCACGGCTTCTTGTTCTTCTGAGCTTGCCCCTTGGTTTTTGTGGGCGGCTAAAACAGGCCGCCGCCACTGGTTGGAGTCAGATTTCCCGGGAGCTGGGGAGAGAGAGCGTTTAAAACAAGGTCTCTTGTTTTTCTTTCTCTCAGGTAAAAGTCGTTTTACCACTTGATATCTTCTGTATATATTTTTCTAAATCTTCCCCAAATAGGCGTTCGCCATGGAACGGGAACTTGCCAACAGCTTTTTGCATGGGGTCTCCGCTGACCAATGCTTAAGCCAAAGTACTCTGCGCATCTGTACCAGCTGGAGTGTAAGGCGTGATGCCTGTATGATAGAATCTCTCATGGCATCCACTGTGAAGCATAAGGCTTTAGGCAAATTTTCCCAATTTCTAGCCTGCTCTGAAGGCAGTTCCTTCAGCCCCTGCTTTACCTGTTGGCTGATGACCTGACACATACCGACTGCTGCTACTGCAGGTTGGGTAATTGAGCCGGCCAAAAGGAAGGAGGATTTCAACTTCCTCTCAGAAGGATCTTTTAAACCCTTGTACATTATCCACCGGACATGTCAGGTTTTTATTTACACAAGAAATAGCCGCAACTACCGCAGGCAGGCTCCATTTCTTTAAAAATTTTTCCCCCCATAGGATAAAGAATGTTAAACCTTTTTGGAGGTGAGAAACGCTTATCTGGATGTTGCCAGTTTGCGTATATTAGATCCTCTAGTAACGGATGAACCGGGAAGGAGCATGCACCTTGCAGGGATCTTAATGACCCTAGGGAGGAGACAGGTAATTCCGTTACCTCCGCAGAGGTTAACTTAAATGCACTGCTATAGCATTGTACCTGTGACCTTAAAATCTGGCTCCTCATGCTCTGCTGATGTAGCCTCCTCCTCCTCCTCATCCTCCTCCCTCAGGTACTTCTAAAGGGAGGTCCAATACTGGAAGAGACCTGCTTCGCTTATTGTCCCTTTTTAGAGGACTTAGCGATTAAGGTAGCAATTTTTTCCTCCAGATTATTTAGGGCAGCTGATAAAGTGTCCTCAGTGACATATACAGGCCCAGGCTTCACTGAGGAAGCCGCCATACCTGACAGAGGTAATGGCTCATCCTGAACAGGTGCATTTAGCAACACAGGAGAGAAAGGTACCGAGTCAGCACAGTTAGAGCCTCCTCTCAGGCGGTGGTGCTTTCTTATCTCTTTTTGTCCGTATTACTTCCCCTGGAAGGCTTACTGTTTAGACAAAATACAAGGTACCTAAATGCATATACTACCGTGTTCAGTTTAGCAAATACATTAAGTATGCAACTTTTAACACATAACTATGCATAACATGGATGTCTTCTAGGAAGTACCCAATCCAACCACATGGAGTCTTACGTCCCTGTATAGCTGCTGTGTTTCTCTGCCAGGAACAAGAGAACTAACGAGCTTGCTTGCTGCTGCAGTGCTTCTCACACTGACAGTCTTTTAAATTTGGCGCCGTTTCTGTGCCTGCGCGCGCCACGTGCCCGCGCACGCCTTCGCCCCCCCCCTCCGATAAAGCGCGCGCAGCGCGCGGCCCTTAGCGCTATGGCGGTGGCCATAGTGAGAGAGGACTCTCATCAGCCCTTGTTCCCACTTACCTGCATCTGCAGGTGTCTGGTCGGCCACCGAAAGGAGGATCGGGGTGCCCCAGCAAGCTCAGCAGCGGAGGTGACGAGCAGTGTACTTCGCCGAAGCCGACACTGAACAGAGTGAGGTGAGTATATTCAGCTCTTTACTCCCCCCCAGTGGTGGAAAAAAAGAAGACATCCATTTTTTGAAAAAGGTCCCAACCTAGTTATGGACCTTCTAATCTCACCTTATCCACGCCGCAGGTTTTTCTGCTGAAAGATTTCAGACAGATACCAAACTTCACCCTTCACGGTGGGATATGTGTGCCAACCTTCAGGGATATGGGTTCCTATTTAAAGGATACCTCTCCCCTGGGCCTTGTACAAGACTCTTACCAGGACTTTATAGCGAAATAGCGAAAGTGCTGGATCTTAGAGCCCAGTCCTCCGAAGAGAGACATTACAGGCGACGCCTCATGGATGAGGCCCGGATCCCATCCAGATTCAGCTCATTTGTAGGCGTCTTGGATGGATCCGAAAGCATAGCTCTTTTACCCCCAGAGGGTCTCTTTGGTAGAGCTTTCCTTTAGCACCTCCTAACGCGTCCAACACCTTTCGACACTGGCGAAAAAACTGAGGTACTTCCCTGATGGGAGGGGTTATATGGAGGGGAACTGTCTTCCATTGGTTGTGCCAGTGTCCAATCACCGCTGGTGACCCTTAACCCATTATGTAATGACTAGCTCTGTGTCCCGTGGTGTACGATAAAGAAAAGTGTTTAAAGAGGTTATAGGATTCATGATCATAAATTGGGTCTATTTGTGAGATTGGTCAATTTAATTTCAAAGCGCTGATATGCTATGTATTTTCATTACTGAACAGGCTTATTCTTTTTTTTTTTTTGGACCATATCATTGTATTTTTCTGTGGCTCACTAACCAGCATGTGAGCTAATAAAACATTTAAATGTACTGGTTATAAATAATAATAATAATAATGTTAACAATAATAACATTGATAACACTATTATTATATTCTATACCATTACTCCTGTTGCATGAACAATTATTATTATACCACCACAAATTATATCATATTCCATACTATTCCATAAACGATTATTATTATGCCACAGCAAATTATATAATATTGCATACCATTACTACTGTTACATGTCTTGCTAAATAGTTTCCCGTTTTCTTCAAAATGCCTCATGGATTTACTCCAGTGTCTCTCAGCCTGGACTCGCTGTACAGACACACGCTGGGTTTTTGGATGGAGGAGTAAAAGGAGAAGTGGTTCCAGGACTCTTGCTATGTCATGTCTCTGTAGCACTTGATGTAACCAGGCCTGACCCACAGAGGAGGTGCAGCCATCTAAGCTGCTGAGACTATCCAGCATGATGAATAAAGACCTGTAAGGTAAGAGATTTACATCTATAAAGCATATAGTTGCATAGTTAGTCTGGTCAAAAGAAAAAAAAAAAAAAAAAGACACCAGCCCATCCAGTTCAACCAATAAAAAGATAGGGAAAAAAAAGTTGTTAGTATTGTGATAACATCATAGTGTACATTTAGGACGTTCATGCCCTGGCAAGGGGTCTGTTCATGCTTGTGCATCGTTCTGCAGTAAAATTGCACATATTTTGGTAGCATAAATCCCAACCTGTAATTTCACTAGAACCTGCTCATAAATATTCACAAGGCTAAAGAGCAATGGATTTTTCAAAATTAATTTATGTTGAATTATTTTGCAGCCCCCTGAAATAAATAGTAAATACCCAACAATACATGATATCTTGTCTTTTTGTGTGTTGTCAGCATATCTTTTATCATGGACAATTTCTGTTCACAATTCTTCATTACATAAAAAAAAAATGATGTGCACCAAAACTGTATGTTAAAGTGGTTGTAAACCTAAGACATGAAATATGAACAAAGCAGATAGTTACATCGTTAGTCAGGTTGAAAAAAGACACAAGTCCATCCAGTTCAACCATAAAAAAAAAAAAAATAATAATAATAATCATACAATCCCATATACCCAATTCTATACCCACAGTTGATCCAGAGGAAGGCAAAAAACCCCAGCAGAGCATGATCCAATTTGCTCCAGCAGGGGAAAAAATTCCTTCCTGATCCCCCGAGAGGCAATCGGATTTTCCCCGGATCAACTTTACCTATAAATGTCAGTACCCAGATATATTCTGTACATTTAGGAAAGTATCCAGGCCTTTCTTAAAGCAATCTACTGAGCTGGCCAGAACCACCTCTGGAGGGAGTCTATTCCACATTTTCACAGCTCTTACTGTAAAGAAACCTTTCCGTATTTGGAGATGAATCTTTTTTCCTCTAGACGTAAAGAGTGCCCCCTTGTCTTTTGTGTTGACTGTAAAGTGAATAACTCAACACCAAGTTCACTATATGGACCCCTTATATATTTGAACATGTTGATAATTTCTCCCCTTAATCTCCTCTTCTCAAGAGTGAATAAATTCAGTTCCTCTCATCTTTCCTCATAGCTGAAAAGCTATAATGTGTACTTATCTCAATCCAGAACACCAAGTGTCATTTCTTTCTGCTGCCTCGTTCCTCTGTTATCAGCATGAGACACTTTTGATGAATTTTCCTGACACAAAGAGAAAAAAGATGGCGGGGAGGGAGCTCCAGCTGATTGACAGCCAACACTCTCTTCCTGTGAGCTGTGTGAAGGGGGGGGAGGCATGTCCCTTTCCTCCCATCAGCTCTTAGAGGTCTCCTCACTGATGTAACTTCAGCTCTATGCCCCCTGCTTCTCGGAGCTGAGAAATCCTGTGTAAATTCTGCACTTTGAATGGATGTAGGGGAAAGATAAACAGGTACAACTTATATAGGAGGATTTGTTTCATCATTGTGTATCACCTGAGGCCAGTCACTTCACTGGGTATATGTAAGGGTTTACAACCACTTTAACTCAAACATGTGATAAATGCCATGTGTGCATGTTGATGTATACACATTGACACCTTAACACTGCTCATCACTTTTATGTAATGTGAACTTCATAAACATTTTAAAAGCAAAAGATTATTCAGCGATAAAAAAAGTTGGCATAACATACTTTAGTCATACATTTCTTAAGTTCAGATACTATTTTGTTTTATATAGGTAACAAACTTTGGCGGTGTCAGCTGAATAATACTTTCTAAAGTCACATAGCTAGGACTGATCCATCTAAAGCCAATTCAGGCTGCACCACTCTGTGGCTTCTTATAGATTTGGAGACTCCAACCATATCTAAAAAACTATTTATAGTCACTTTAGATTAAAACAGAACAATAAAACAGTCCATTTAATTCTCTGCTTTTTCCACTATCGAGGAAAAAATAAAAATAAACTGTTAGTGTCACTATCTCTCTTATTTATAACTACTATAAAATTAGGTTTATCTTGTTATTTCAAAGTCATTTCATTTCTGGAGTAATGAAGAAATTAAATGCTACCTGTCAAACGTGCGCCCATAGGATGAAGACTTGTTCACATGAAGATTTCTGGTGAGGTGCCACAGGACTGAAAATCGCCCATGAGCTTCCATCCTGATTTTCTGGAATAATGTAACATCATCTTTTATTTAAAGCCACTAGCTGTATCCCAGTAATTTTAGTGCCAATGAAAATAGCTAGAGCCAGTATGCATTATGTCCTTGTAGTTGTTAGAGATTGATCCCACCCACAACAAAAATCTAATCCCACCATTCTTGCAAACTAAAGTGTACCATAATATACTGCCATCCCCAGATCCAGGTTTCAAAGCACAGATCCAGTGTCTACTCTTGCTCTGGTTGCCCAGAATTCATACACACCATAGATGCTGAAAAGCCTATAATAAGTTACTAGAAGCAAGTTTTTAGAGCAGACAAGATCATGCTCCCACTTAGGCGCCTTTCACACTGAGGCGTATTTCAGGCGTTTTAGCGCTAAAAATAGCGCATAAATAACGCTTGAAATACTCCTGCCCCAGCATTCTCAATGTGAAAGCCTGAGGGCTTTCACACTGAGGCGATGCGCTGGCGGGAGGAAAAAAAAAATCTCCTGCAAGCCGCATCTTTGGAGCGGTGAAGGAGCGGTGTGTAACCGCTCCTTCCCATTGAAATCAATGGGACACCGCGGTAATACCGCCCACAAACTGCGCCTGTAGCCGTGGTTTGCGGGCGGTATTAACCCCCGGACATGTGCGGTGGCGGTATAGCGGCGTGATTTTTAGCGCCGCTATACCGTCGTATTTACCGCGATAGTCGGCCGCTAGCGGTGCGGTTTTAACCCCCACTAGCGGCCGAATATTGCGGTAAATACGACGGTATAGCGGCGCTAAAAATCACGCCGCTATACCGCCACCGCACATGTCCGCCCCAGTGTAAAAGGGGCCTTAGAGAAACACAAGGTTGTATCACATGATCTGCCCCCCTACACATACAGATATAAGCAGTGGTCAAGTCTCAGTATACTAAACTCCCAAGTTACATTTAACACCCCCCCTACAACAGGTCCCAACCATCTGAAATATACTTTCTTTAAAGAAATAAAATATTCTTTACACAGTTGCATGAATGTAAAGAAGATAATTTTTTCCTTTCTTGTTGTGTACAGTGCAGTAGTAGCAATACCTTGTCTTTGTGGGTCAATTGCTGGCTAATAACATCCTCGCATATACTGGAGGTAGGGACCAGATTGTGAAGCTGATAGAAGAGTTCCACACTTCTTTGATGGTGTTGAGGAGTCCGATCTCCTAATTGTTCCCAAAGCGTCAGTGCCACATTCTTAAAAAAAAAAGAGAAAAAAAAAGCCATATAGGATTTGTTGAAATTTGGATAGCACTTTTACTATTCATAGCAGTCATTTATCACATTTAATGACCAAAATATTTTTCAGTACAAAGTTTGGTGATTATATACAGTATCTTACAAAAGTGAGTACACCTCTCACAATTTTGTAAATATTTTATTATATCTCTTTATGTGACAACACTGAAGAAATTACACGTTGCTACAATATAAAGTAATGAATGTACAGCTTGTATAACAGTGTAAATTTGCCATCCCCTCAAAATAACTCAACACACAGCCATTAATGTCTAAACCACTGGCAACAATAAAGTGAAAATGGCAAAATTGGGCCCAAAGTGTCAATATTTTGTGTGGCCACCATTATTTTCCAGCACTGCCTTAACCCTCTTGGGCATGGAGGTCACCAGAGCTTCACAGGTTGCCACTGGAGTCCTCTTCCACTCCTCCATGACAACATCATGGATCTGGTGGATGTTGGAGACCTTGCGCTCCTCCACCTTTCATTTGAGGATGACCCGCAGGAGGTGCTCAATAGGGTTTAGGTCTGGAGACATGCTTGGCCAGTCCATCACCTTTACCCTCAGCTTCTTTAGCAAGGCAGCGGTCATCTTGGAGGTGTGTTTGGGGTCAGTATGTTGGAATACTGCCTTGCCGCCCAGTCTCAGAAGGGAGGGGATCATGCTCTGCTTTAGTATGTCACAGTACATGTTGGCATTCATAGTTCCCTCAATGAACTGTAGCTCCCCAGTGCTGGCAGCACTCATGCAGCCCCAGACCATGATACTCCCACCACCATGCTTGACTGTAGGCAAGACACACTTGTCTTTGTACTCCTCACCTGGTTGCCACCACACACGCTTGATACCATCTGAACCAAATAAGTTTATCTTGGTCTCATCAGACCACAGGACATGGTTCCAGTAATCCATGTCCTTAGTCTGCTTGTCTTCAGCAAACTGTTTGCAGGCTTTCTTGTGCATCATCTTTAGAAGAGGCTTCCTTGTGGGACAACAGCCACGCAGACCAATTTGATGCAGTGTGCAGTGTATGGTCTAAGCACTGACAGGCTGACCCCCCCCACCCCTTCAACCTCTGCAGCAATGCTGGCAGCACTCATACATCTATTTCCCAAAGACAATCTCTGGATAGGACGCTGAGCACGTGCACCCAACTTCTTTGGTCGACCATGGCGAGGCCCGTTTTAAATGGAAGCTGTCCTGTTAAGCCGCTGTATGGTCTTGGCCACCGTGCTGTAGCTCAGTTTCAGGTTCTTGGCAATCTTCTTATAGCCTAGGCCATCTTTATGTAGAGCAACAATACTTTTTTTCAGATCCTCAGAGTTCTTTGCCATGAGGTGCCATGTTGAACTTCCAGTGACTAGTATGAGAGAGTGAGAGCGATAACACCAAAATTTAACACACCTGCTCCCCATTCACACACAAGACCTTGTAACACTAACAAATCACATGACACCGGGGAGAGGAAATGGCTAATTGGGCCCAGTTTGGACATTTTCATTTAGGGGTGTACTCACTTTTGTTGCCAGCGGTTTAGACATTAATGGCTGTGTGTTGAGTTATTTTAAGGGAACAGCAAATTTACACTGCAGTGTTATACAAGCTGTACACTCACTACTTTACATTGTAGCAAAGTGTAATTTCTTCAGTGTTGTCACATGAAAAGATATAATAAAATATTTACAAAAATGTGAGGGGTGTACTCACTTTTGTGAGATTATTTATTATTATACATGATTTATATAGTGCCAACAGTTTACGCAGCGCTTTACTGTATATCAGTGGTCACAGAGCTGCGGACCTTTGCTTGCCTTTATTCCGCCCTTGAGGCATTATTCCTGCCACTGATACCACCATGGGGCATTATTCCTTCCACTGAAACCAACGATGTGGCATAATTACTTCTACTGACAACAAAAAACAGGGCACTATTCCTCCCACTGACACCAACAATTTCTCCCCCTAATACAGAAGATCAGGCATTGTTTACTGCCACTGGTAAAGTTTGGCCCCCCTAAAGTCTGAGGGACAGTAAACTGGCCCTTTCTTTAGAAAGTTTGGAAACCTCTGATATATATTATGTATACGTGCTTGACCTTTTACCACATAGGCACAGAAAAAATAATTATGGGCAATAGCACAAATATCCAGAATAAAGAAAAGAGGCAACTGCTATGTGATGGGTAAAATGATTTATAGTGAATATCACCCTACCTTGAAGAAATCAGTCTTCTCGGCCATGTATCTCAAATTGCCTCCAGTAAGAGGAGGACGGATAACAACAGAAACACGCCCTTGATTTGGACTTAAGGGCTGAGAGGACTCCAAGCCATTTGCGGTTTCTCCAGCCTCCACGGCCACAGACTGGGTCAGGCCAACCAGGTCCATCACTAGAGATATGGCCACACTCTGAATACTGAAGTCTACTGCTGCACTGCAGGCATTCATGAGGGTCTGCAGCCACACAGATGGTTGAACCTTCTCACAGTCTGGTTAAAAAAAAAAAAAAAAGCAAATAAAAAATTATAAGTGTATTCTATATAAATGTTATAGTGCTTGACTGGCACTAACTATATATACACTACACCAGATGAAAGAGAGGAACTGTTGGCAATGTCATAGCAGCCAATCAATTTTCATATGAAACAAAGATCTGATTGGACTCAATGAGCAAGGATTGCTCTATTTGTATACAAGTTTTCAGCACCACTGGATTTAATGGTAACAGTCATGTGCCATATAACTCCTGGAAGCCTAGAAGAGTGAGACTTTTATGAAATGTGCTATCTAGTCTTTCTTTAGATAATATAATGCGTACATCTCAAATAATGTTAAAGCCTTGCACAACAACATAAACCTGTGTAAACAAGGCAGATTGTCATTCTGTCAGAGGTGAAGGTACTGATCCTGTGTTTCTGCCAAGCAGGAACACAGTTCTTTACCTTCCCCCAGTCAAAGCACCTCCCCCACAGTTGGTAAGCACAACTTAGGCATATCTTTAACCCTTTGAATGCCCCTGATGTTAACCCCTTTCCTGCCAGTGTAATTAGTACAGTGGCAGTGCATATTTTTTTTAGCACTGATCACTGTACTAGCGTCACTGGTCCCCAAAAAGTGTCAGCTAGGCGTCTGATTTGTCCCCGCTCTAAGTCGCGGATCGCTGCCATTACTAGTAAAAAGATAAAAAAATTAAAAGAAAAATATCCCCTATTTTGTAGATGCTATAACTTTTGCACAAACCAATCAATATACACTTATTGGGATTTTTTTTTACCAAAAATATGTAGCAGAACACATATTGGCCTAAATTGATAAAGAAATTTGATTTTTTACATTTTTTTAATAGGTGTGTTTTATAGCAGAAATGTAAAAAGATTTTTTTTTTCCTTTCTTTTAAATTGTCAGTCTATTTCTGTTTATAGCGCAAAAAATAAAAACCGCAGAGGTGATCAAATATTTTATCTGGGTACAGTGTCGCACAACTGCACAATTGTCAAAGTAACACAGTGCCGTATCGCCAAAAAATGGCCTGGTCATGTAGGGGGGGGGGGGGGGGGTTAACCTTCCAGAGCTGAAGTGGTATGGCTATTGCACCGTCATGCAGCATTTTATCCAGGTGAAATTTATATAATGTTTTTCATACAAATAGAGCTTTCTTTTAGTGGCATTTAATCACCACAAACAATATTTTCTATTATAAAGCATATTAGATTTAGGCCAAAATGTATTCTGCTACATGTCTTTGGAAAAAAAAATCCAATAAGTGTATATTATTGGTTTGTGCAAAAGTTATAGCGTCTACAAATGAAGGTATATATACAGTACTGGAATTTTTATATACTACTAATGGCAGTGATCAGCGACTTATAGGGGGACTGTGCGGCGGGAAATCTGACACTAACATTACCAGTGACACAAATACAGTAATTAGTGCCAATAATGTACACTGTCCCTGTATTATTGACACTGGCCGGGAAGGAGTTAACATCTCAGATGATAAAAAGGTTAAATGTGTGTCAAACAACGTGTAATGTGTGCTGACTTTTACTAAAAAAACTGCTCTGCATGGATAAGAAACAGAGAGATCGTTCCCTCTGTACAGAGCTTTGTGTTGATTGTCAACACAGGGTTCTGGGCTGTGACTGGACACAGTTGATCAGCAAGGTTCTGGCCATACTAAGTCCCGCTGTGTTCAATCCCAGCAGATTCAGTGGTCGGGGGCGTACATGCCCTGAACCCGGAAGAAAGCTGCAACGTACAGGTAAGTTACGGTGCCTGTACAAACCACCCTGCCCAGTATATGTACTGCGGCGGGTTGGCAAGTGGTTAAAGAAGTTAACATATCCAGGTTTGTGATGAATAAATGTAAAATGTAGAACTCTGGGAAGTTTAAATATACAGTAATAGGATTTTTATAACAGCTTACCTGTAAAATCCTTTTCTTGGAGTACACCACGGGACACAGAGCTAGTCATTACATAATGGGTTAAGGGTCACCAGCGGTGATTGGACACTGGCACAACCAATGGAAGACAGTTCCCCTCCATATAACCCCTCCCATCAGGGAAGTACCTCAGTTTTGTAGCAAAGCAGTAAGGTTCCCATAAGAAGGGGGGGACCTCTGTGTCCCGTGGTGTACTCCAAGAAAAGGATTTTACAGGTAAGCTGTTATAAAAATCCTATTTTCTTTATCGTACACCACGGGACACAGAGCTAGTCATTACATAATGGGACGTCCCAGAGCAATGCTCATATGAAGGGGGGGAGACACAGATCAAAACAGGCCGCTTGCGGACCAGAAGCCCTATATTGCTGCCTGCAGCACACTTCGCCCAAAGGCGGAATCCTCATGTCCTTTCACATCTATTTGATAGAATTTGGAAAATGTATGGACTGAAGACCAAGTTGCAGCTTTACAGATCTGAGCCATCGAAGCCTGGTGGTGCACTGCCCATGAAGCACCTATCGCCCTGGTAGAGTGCGCCTTAACAGGAAAAGGAGGAGTCCTGTTCTTTAAACCATAAGCTTGAATAATTACTTGTCTAATCCACCTGGAAATGGTGGATTTTGATACCGCTTGGCCCTTCTTGGGCCCATCTGGTAAAATAAACCAAACATCTGTTTTACGTATCTGAGCGGTTGCTTGCAGATACACCTTTACCGCTCTCACTAGATCTAGAGAGTGTAATAATTTTTCCCCCGCCGTCCGCGGGCTTGGAAAAAAGGAAGGCAGAACAATGTCTTGATTCAAGTGAAAAGCCGACACCACCTTAGGTAGAAAAGCCGGATGGGGTCGTAGTACGATTTTGTCCTTGTGAGAAATTAGATAAGACTCTTTACAAGAAAGAGCTGCTAGCTCTGATACTCTCCTAGCAGAAGCTATAGCAATCAGAAAGGCCAACTTCCTACTCAATATAATTAAAGGAATATGGCGAATAGGTTCAAAAGGTTGCTTTTGCAACACTGACAATACCAAATTCAAATCCCATGGACACAAGGGAGTCCTAACTGGAGGATTTATCCTCAGTACCCCCTTAATGAATGTCCGAACTAGGGAGTGAGATGCCAATGGTCTCTGAAAGAAGACTGATAGAGCCGATATTTGCCCTTTGATGGTGCTAAGGGCTAAATTCATATCCACTCCTAACTGGCAAAAAGCAAGAATCCTACTTATTTCATATTTCTGAGGATTCCAACATCTGGATTCACACCAGGAAACGTATGCTCTCCAGACTCTGATAGATGAGTCTGGAGGCTGGCTTTCTAGCATTAATGAGCGTAGAAAGAGCCGGACCAGAGACCCCTCTCTTTTTAAATATGTGGGTCTCAGCAGCCAGGCCGTCAACTTTAGCCTTTGTAAGGAAGGGTGGAATACTGGACCCTGTGACAGCAGGTCGTGTCGAAGTGGAAACTTCCAGGGCCTT
Organism: Rana muscosa; assembly: GCA_029206835.1. Classification (NCBI taxonomy): domain Eukaryota; kingdom Metazoa; phylum Chordata; class Amphibia; order Anura; family Ranidae; genus Rana; species Rana muscosa. The sequence goes on along the minus strand of CM055121.1, from coordinate 721,573,778 downwards.
CCTATCGCCATTTTTACAATCTCGGCGTACCAAAGCCTCCTGGGCCAGTTTGGGGCCACTAGGATTACTGGTATTCCCTCCTCCTTGATCCTGCGAAGCAGTCTTTGTAGAAGAGGGATCGGAGGGAATGCATAGATCAGTGAGAACTGATTCCATGGAGTTATTAGAGCGTCTGTATTATTAGAGCGTCTGTCCCGTAGGCTAGAGGATCTCTCGTTCTGGACACAAAGTTGTCCAATTTCTTGTTGAACCTGGCAGCTAGCAGGTCTACATCTGGGTTTCCCCATCTCAGACATATGGCCTGAAAGATCTCGGGGTGAAGAGACCACTCTCCTGGTAGCAGCTGCTGACGACTCAGGTAGTCTGCTTGCCAATTTTCTATCCCTGGAATGAAGATTGCAGAAAGGCAAGGTACATGCTCTTCTGCCCATGCCAGGATCCGGTTCACCTCTCTTTGGGCTGCCCGACTGCGGGTGCCTCCTTGGTGATTGATGTAAGCTACTGCAGTAGCATTGTCGGATTGAACCCGAACTGGGTAGCCCTGTAACCTGTATGTCCAGGTTTTGAGGGCTAGATATACCGCTCGGATCTCTAGCACATTGATGGGCAGGATCCCCTGAGTCTTGGCCCAGGTTCCCTGGGTAGAAGCCTCCTCGAATACTGCACCCCAGCCCGATAGGCTGGCATCCGTAGATACCACCTTCCAGGCTACTGGGAGGAAGGACTTTCCCTTCCGTAAATTCCTGGCTTCTAGCCACCAATCGAAGCTGTGGCGTACTTGTGAGGACAGGCGCATGGGTATATCCAGAGCTTGGCTCTTCCTGTTCCAGGAAGCTAAAATATTGCCTTGAAGTAGTCTCGAATGAAACTGGGCGTAAGGGACCGCCTCGAAAGAGGCTACCATCTTTCCCAATAGTCTCATGCAAAGGCGAATAGACGGCCTCTTGTTTGCTTTGACCTTGTGGATCAGGTCTTTCAGAGACTGTATCTTCGGTTCTGGCAGGTATACCCTGTTTTGGGCTGTATCTATGATCATGCCCAGGTACACTATCCTTCTTTGGGCCTGGAGAGAGGATTTTTGTAAATTTATAATCCATCCTAAATGCTCCAGGTATCCTACTGTAGTGTGTACAGCGTGACCCAATCCCTCCTTTGACTGATCTATTACTAGTAGATCGTCCAGATAGGCTGTTACCGCAATGCCCCGTGTTCTTAGGTTTGCTAACAGAGGAGCTAGCACCTTTGTGAATACTATGGGCGCGGTGGCTACACCAAACGGCAGAGCCACAAATTGAAAGTGGCGATCTTCTACCGCAAACCTTTGGAATCTTTGGTGAGCGGGGAGGATGGGTATGTGTAAATGTGCGTCCTTGATATCTATGGGCGCCATGAATTCTCCGCCCTTTAAAGTGGCGGCCACGGATCGGATCGTTTCCATTCGAAAATGGCGAACGTTCAGGAACCGATTTAGGGATTTTAGATCCAGGATGGGTCTGACATCTCCATTTGGCTTTGGAATCACAAAGAGGTTTGAGTAAAAACCTGAACCTCGCTCTTTTTGGGGTACGTCTGTAACTACCCCTTGAGCCATTAAGTGATTCAAACCTTTGAAGAAGGATTCTCTTTTTTGTGGATCCTTGGAGAGTCTTGAACCTCGGAATTGAGAAGGTGGGATCTCTCGAAATTCCAGTTTGTACCCTGAGGATATTGTGGATACCACCCAATTGTCCTGGATTTCTGACCGCCAAGTCGCTGAGAACTGACAAAGCCTTCCTCCCACTCGGCCGAGCGGGGGCGCCCCTTCACTGAGAGGTTTTGGGGGCTTGCTTATTAGCTCTTGCACCCCACGGCTTCTTGTTCTTCTGAGCTTGCCTCTTGGCTTTTGTGGGCGGCTAAAACAGGCCGCCGCCACTGGTTGGAGTCAGATTTCCCGGGAGCTGGGGAGAGAGAGCGTTTAAAACAAGGTCTCTTGTTTTTCTTTCTCTCAGGTAAAAGTCGTTTTACCACTTGATATCTTCTGTATATATTTTTCTAAATCTTCCCCAAATAGGCGTTCGCGATGGAACGGGAACTTGCCAACAGCTTTTTGCATGGGGTTTCCGCTGACCAATGCTTAAGCCAAAGTACTTTGCGCATCTGTACCAGCTGGAGTGTAAGGCGTGATGCCTGTATGATAGAATCTCTCATGGCATCCACTGTGAAGCATAAGGCTTTAGGCAAATTTTCCCAATTTCTAGCCTGCTCTGAAGGCAGTTCCTTCAGCCCCTGCTTTACCTGTTGGCTGATGACCTGACACATACCGACTGCTGCTACTGCAGGTTGGGTAATTGAGCCGGCCAAAAGGAAGGAGGATTTCAACTTCCTCTCAGAAGGATCTTTTAAACCCTTGTACATTATCCACCGGACATGTCAGGTTTTTATTTACACAAGAAATAGCCGCATCTACCACAGGCAGGCTCCATTTCTTTAAAAAAATATATTTTCCCCCATAGGATAAAGAATGTTAAACCTTTTTGGAGGTGAGAAACGCTTATCTGGATGTTGCCAGTTTGCGTATATTAGATCCTCTAGTAACGGATGAACCGGGAAGGAGCATGCACCTTGCAGGGATCTTAATGACCCTCGGGAGGAGACAGGTAATTCCGTTACCTCCGCAGAGGTTAACTTAAATGCACTGCTATAGCATTGTACCTGTGACCTTAAAATCTGGCTCCTCATCCTCTGCTGATGTAGCCTCCTCCTCCTCATCCTCCTCCCTCAGGTACTTCTGAAGGGAGGTCCAATACTGGAAGAGACCTGCTTCGCTTATTGTCCCTTTTTAGAGGACTTAGCGATTAAGGTAGCAATTTTTTCCTCCAGATTATTTAGGGCAGCTGATAAAGTGTCCTCAGTGACATATACAGGCCCAGGCTTCACTGGGGAAGCCGCCATACCTGACAGAGGTAATGGCTCATCCTGATCAGGTGCATTTAGCAACACAGGAGAGAAAGGTACCGAGTCAGCACAGATAGAGCCTCCTCTCAGGCGGTGGTGCTTTCTTATCTCTTTTTGTCTGCATTACTTCCCCTGGAAGGCTTACTGTTTAGACAAAATACAAGGTACCTAAATGCATATACTACCGTGTTCAGTTTAGCAAATACATTAAGTATGCAACTTTTAACACATAACTATGCATAACATGGATGTCTTCTAGGAAGTACCCAATCCAACCACATGGAGTCTTACGTCCCTGTATAGCTGCTGTGTTTCTCTGCCAGGAACAAGAGAACTAACGAGCTTGCTTGCTGCTGCAGTGCTTCTCACACTGACAGTCTTTTAAATTTGGCGCCGTTTCTGTGCCTGCGCGCGCCACGCGCCCGCCTTCGCCCCCCCCTCCGATACAGCTCGCTCCCGCGCGCGCGCGCGGCCCTTAGCGCTATGGCGGTGGCCATAGTGAGAGAGGACTCTCATCAGCCCTTTTTCCCACTTACCTGCATCTGCAGGTGTCTGGTCGGCCACCGAAAGGAGGATCGGGGTGCCCCAGCAAGCTCAGCAGCGGAGGTGACGAGCAGTGTACTTCGCCGAAGCCGACACTGAACAGAGTGAGGTGAGTATATTCAGCTCTTTACTCCCCCCAGTGGTGGAAAAAAAGAAGACATCCACTTTTTGAAAAAAGGTCCCAACCTAGTTATGGACCTTCTAATCTCACCTTATCCACGCCGCAGGTTTTTCTGCTGAAAGATTTCAGACAGATACCAAACTTCACCCTTCACGGTGGGCTATGTGTGCCAACCTTCAGGGATATGGGTTCCTATTTAAAGGATACCTCTCCCCTGGGCCTTGTACAAGACTCTTACCAGGACTTTATAGCGAAATAGCGAAAGTGCTGGATCTTAGAGCCCAGTCCTCCGAAGAGAGACATTACAGGCGACGCCTCATGGATGAGGCCCGGATCCCATCCAGATTCAGCTCCTTTGTAGGCGTCTTGGATGGATCTGAAAGCATAGCTCTTTTACCCCCAGAGGGTCTCTTTGGTAGAGCTTTCCTTTAGCACCTCCTAACGCGTCCAACACCTTTCGACACTGGCGAAAAAAACTGAGGCACTTCCCTGATGGGAGGGGTTATATGGAGGGGAACTGTCTTCCATTGGTTGTGCCAGTGTCCAATCACCGCTGGTGACCCTTAACCCATTATGTAATGACTAGCTCTGTGTCCCGTGGTGTACGATAAAGAAATGTGTTTTATACTTTTTTCCACTCAAGCACCTTACCTCCATCCACATTCTCTGAATGAATATCTGAAGGATGGCTGCACTCTGCAATGTAAACTGGGAAACTGGAACATTCAAGGAACAGCTGACACGCAGCAATGAAGGCAGGACGGTATTCTTTTGGTGAAACTGGTTTGATGGTTTGCTTTTCTTTAACGTTTTCTGATGCGGACATCTCCCATTTAGCACTATCTGTAGGAGCTCCAATGGGTTCTCCTTGAAGGTCTATAGCAGGGTTTTGGGAAGTTGGGCTCTTGGGAATAATATATAGGGTGATAAATCTTGTAAGGAACTGCTGAAAATATTCCAAGCAGCATTGCATTGCAGTTTTTTGTGTTCCCTTTATATTACGTGGAGCTGATCCCTGTGGACATTTGGAAGGGTGCTGTACCACTGTCTCCTCAGACCCAATAGTGGATTCTGTTTCAGTTTCTGAAGAAGTGCTACCCAAGGGGAGACCAGCTACACCCTGCCCATCGATCAGAGCCCGGTCAATGTCATCAGTTTTATCAGCTTGGTACTGCACAAAATCTGTAAATCCACTTTCTGATGAGCGACTGCTTGGGGGGTTCTCACCATCTTCAAAGACATCCCCAGGATTTTCAGGAGTGACTGGAGACAGCTAAGAAGTAAAACACAAGATCAGTAAATAACAGACATTAGAAACCAACCGCAAAAATACAATTCCGACTTAATAAAAAGACCTAAGGGCTCTTTCACACGGACGGTCCATTCAGGTCCACCTGTCAGTTTTTTTAGGCGGACCTGAACGGATGCTCCATGTACCCCTATGGAGCCACGGATGTCAGCGGTGACATGTCCGCTGACATCCGACCCACTCCGATCCGCCAAAGTGTGACAGAGGAAAACCCTATTTTTCCATCCGTCTGTGGATCAGATGACAACGCACTCTACGGTCCGTCGTCATCCGATCCCCCATAGGGGAGAGCGGCGCTCTGACAGGGCGGTCCCTGCACAGTGTGCGGGGACCGCCCAGTCATCCGCCGGCTCAGCGGGGATCAACGGAGCGATCCCCGCTGAGCAAGCGGAGGTTCACGGGGCGGATCATGACTGATCCGTCCTGTGTGAAAGGGGCCTAACACTTAGCAGACTTCAAGGGTTTTTTGAGGTTCCTAGAAATCACTATATAAAGGACTAGGGAGGAAGCTACTAATTCCCATCCTCAATTTGATTTAAAAAAAATAAAAATAAAAAAAACTTAAAAGCAGTGTACCGCCCCCCCCCAAAAAAATATTAAGAGTCAGCAGCTACAAATACTGTAGCTGCTGGCTTTTAATATTAGGACACTTAACTGTCCAGGGATCCCGTGATTTTTGGCATCCGATCGGCTTTCGGGTGCTGCTGCTGCCGCCATTCCTTGCAAGCCAGTTCCCTACTGTGCTATCTGAATAGCCTGCAGTGGTGGAAGGAGGGGGGCGAACTTCCGAGGGAACATCGCCGCTGGGAGATCTCCCGGAAGTGGGAATAGGTACCTGACAAAAAAAACAGGTACCCGCTCTCCACCCCCACGATGGCTGCCAAGAATGGCAGCGGAGGAAGCAAACAAACAGAGCTTCCCCTTTTGGGTGGAGCTCCACTTAAAAGCAAAAAATAGGATTTTTATAACAGCTTACCTGTAAAATCCTTTTCTTGGAGTACATCACGGGACACAGAGCGACAGTCATTACTAATGGGTTATATAGATACCTTCAGGTGCTGGCACTGGCAACTTCCAAAACCGGAAGTACCCTCCCCTATATAAGCCCCTCCCATCCAGGAGCATCTCAGTTTTGTAGCAAAGCAATAAGTGTCCCTAAAGAGGGGTGGGAGCTCTGTGTCCCGTGATGTACTCCAAGAAAAGGATTTTACAGGTAAGCTGTTATAAAAATCCTATTTTCTTTCTCGTACATCACGGGACACAGAGCGACATAGTCATTACTAATGGGATGTCCTAAAGCAATGCCCAATGAGGGGGGGGGATACACCATACATAAGCTGAGCGCTAACAGACATGAGGATCTTTTGCGGCCTGCAACACACTGCGCCCAAAGGCGACATCCTCCTGACTTCTAACGTCCACCTGGTAGAACCTAGTAAACGTGTGTACTGAAGACCATGTTGCGGCCTTACAGATTTGAGCCAGGGAGGCCTGGTGATGCGCTGCCCATGAAGTTCCAACTGCTCTCGTGGAGTGCGCTCTAACTTTGAACGGAGGCGGTCTCCTTCTCAAGCCATAGGCTTGCATTATGACCTGTCGAATCCACTTGGCTAACGTAGATTTTGACGCTGCCTGACCCTTTCTGGGGCCTTCCGGCAGAATAAACAAAGTATCCGTTCTGCGAATCTGAGCAGTGGCTTTTAGATAAGCTTTAACTGCTCTTACTACATCCAAAGAATGCAATAACTTTTCCTCTACCGAAGTAGGTTTGGGGAAAAAAGAAGGAAGAACCACATCTTGGTTCAAATGAAACCTCGATACCACCTTAGGAAGAAAGGCTGGATGAGGACGTAACACTACTCTGTCCTTATGGATAACCAGATATGGCTCTTTACAGGACATAGCTGCTAATTCCGACACTCTTTTAGCCGAACAAATGGCTACTAGAAAAATCAATTTCCTGGTGAGAAGAACCAAAGAAATATGCTGTAATGGTTCAAATGGTTGTTTCTGTAGAACCGACAGAAGCAGGTTTAGATCCCATGGACATATGGGAATATTAACCGGAGGACTAATACGCATCACTCCTTATCTAAAGGCTTTGACTAGTGAATGCGAAGCCAAGGGCCTTTGAAAAAATATTGACAAGGCCGAAAACTGACCTTTGATAGTACTCAAGGCAAGCTTCCTATCTACAGCCCACTGTAGGAAGTCCAGACTCCTACCTATTACGTACTTATGTGGATGCCATTTCTTGGCCTCACACCACGCGATGTACGCCTTCCAGATTCTATAGTAGATCTGCCTGGATACCGGCTTCCTGGCATTGATCATGGTAGATACCACAGGATTAGAGAGACCTCTCTTTTTTAGAATGTGGGCTTCAATAGCCAGGCCGTCAAACCTAGGGCTGGTAAGGAAGGGTGGTATATCGGTCCTTGCGAAAGCAGGTCTGGACGACGTGGGAGAGTCCAAGGACTCCCCACTGACATTTTACAATCTCCGCGTACCATGCTCTTCGGGGCCACACTGGAGCCACCAGAATCACTGGTTTCTTTTCTACCCTGATTCTGCGGAGTAATCGAGGTAACATTGTGGCGGTGGGAATGCATATATCAGCTTGAACTGATCCCAAGGGAACACTAGGGCATCCGAGCCGCAAGCTAGGGGATCCCTTGTCCGAGAGACAAACCTGTCCACCTTTGCGTTGAATCTGGATGCTAGAAGATCTACATCCGGTGTTCCCCACCGCTGACATATTGTCCAGAAAACCTCGGGGTGAAGGGACCATTCCTCTGGGCATAATTGCTGGCGACTTAGAAAGTCCGCCTTCCAATTCTCCACTCCTGGAATGAATACCGCAGATATGGCTGGGACATATCTTTCTGCCCATTTCAGGATGTAATTTACTTCCCTCTGGGCTGCACGACTCCTGGTGCCCCCCTGATGATTGATATATGCCACTGCTGTGGCATTGTCTGATTGAATTCTGACAGGGGACCCTTGGAGTTTGGATGTCCATGCTACTAGGGCATACCGGGCTGCTCGTATCTCTAAGAGATTGATGGGCAGGGCCTTTTCTGCATCCGACCATCTGCCCTGGAGAGACCATTGCTCCAGTACTGCTCCCCAGCCTATAAGGCTGGCATCTGTAGTGACCACCTTCCAAGAAATCGGACTGAAGGATTTCCCTTTTACCAGATTCTGGGGAACCAACCACCAACGGAGGCTCTTGCGAACGGAAGGGGACAAGGACATTGTAAGTCTAGGGCCTGAACTTTTTTGTTCCAGGCTGACAGTATGGCCCCTTGCAAATTCCTTGAATGGAATTGACCGTAGGGTACTGCTTCAAATGATGCCACCATTTTTCCCAGCAGCCTCATGCACAGGCGTATGGACGGCTGCCTTTTTTGTACCCACTAAGTGGATCAAATCTTTCAAAGACAACACCTTTCCTCGAGGCAAGAATATTTTTCTCTGGCCTGAATCCAACCTTAGCCCCAAGTATTCCAGACTTTTGACTGGTTTTTAGGGCTGACTTGTCTCGGTTGATAATCCAACCGTGAGATTCCAGATACTTGATTGTCTTGTGAACGACCACGTCTAGTTTTTTCACTGAGTGGTCTATCAGCAACAAGTCATCTAGATATGCCATTATCATTACACCTTGTGTTCTTAGATTGGCCAATAAAGGGCCAGAATTTTTGTAAACACTCGTGGTGCTGTGGCCAGACCAAAGGGTAAGGCTCTGAACTGAAAATGGCGCCCTTCTACTGCAAAGCGTAGAAATTTTTGGTGGACTGGAAAGATGGGAATGTGCAAATAAGCATCTTTGATGTCGATCGCGGCTAACCAATCCTCCCCTTGTAGGGCAGTGGCCACCGATCGGATCGACTCCATCGGAAAGTCCTGATATACAGGAATTTGTTTAGCCCTTTTAGAATTAATATGGGCCTCCCGTCCCCGTTTGCTTCGGGACTGTAAAGAGGTTTGAGTAAAACCCGAACCCCCATTCTTCCAGGGGAACCTCCATAATTACTCCTTGGAGCAATAGTTGTTCTAGTGCCAACAGGAGGGACTCTCTCTTCCGGGGATCCCTTGGCACGTTTGACCTCAAAAATGGGAAGGAGGAGAGTCTTTTAACTCCAATTTGTATCCCAGACTTACTGCGGAGAGCACCCATCTGTCTCTGATCGTGTCCCGCCAGGTCTCTTGCGAACAACTGGAGTCCTCCCCCCACCCGACTGAGTGGGGGCAACCCTTCAATGAATTTAACTTTGGGGGAGGTTTTGTACCTCCCCTGACCCAGGGTTTCTCATTACCCTGCGATTGTCCCTGTTTTTTACCCCCGGGAATTGACCGAGGAGGCCGTCGGAACTGTTACACAGCCGATGCCCTAGGGACTGGAGAAGCAGGCCTCTTAAAGAGGGACCTCTAACTCTGTTTTTAACCGGCAAGAGTGTATTTTTACCGCTGGAAATTTTCTCGATATATTTGTCCAGGTCTTCCCTGAATAAGCGTTCACCATGAAATGGGACGCTAACCAGCCATTCTTTACAGGGAGCTTCAGCAGACCAGTTTTTGAGCCATAGAAGCCTACGCATATGTACTACAGACAGCGTAAGGCGGGAGGCCTGATGGATTGAATCCTTTATGGCGTCAACCGCAAAGCCTAAGGCTCTAGGTAGATCAGCTAGGGCAAGGGCCTGCTGATCTGTCAAGTCCCTCAAGACCTGTTTCAACTGATCCTTCACTGCTTAGCAGACCCCACTGCTGGTTGTGTCACCAAGCTTGCTGTAGAAAGAAGCAGACTTTCATAAGGACTCCAATCTTTTATCTATTGGGTTCTTGAACATTTGGACATTATCCACTGGACATGTCAGTGATTTATACACACAAGAGATGGCTGCGTCCACTGTAGGGACCTTCCATTTTTTGATGAACTTATCCTCCATGGGATAGACCACCGGAAATCTCTTGGGGGGAATAAATATTTTCTCAGGATGTTCCCAATCCTGGTAAATGAGCCCTTTCAGTAAAGGGTGAAGTGGAAAAGAACAGACAGTCTGGGGGCTTCTAGCGACCCCAACGAGGATACAGTAGTGGTTGATGGTTCCGCAAGGTGCATTTTTAAATGCTGATCGGACCATGTTAGTCAGAGACTGAACCCATAATCTTTCAGCTTGAGATGCTGAGAAAAAGTTCCCCCACTGTTGATTCCTCTATAACAGAATCAACCTCATCCTGATCCCCTTCAGGCAGGTCGATCCCTGTATGGGACTGTTGCTCTGCTAACAGGCACTCTGAAGGAGGAGATGGAGATCGGGCGTGCTTTCCCTGACAGGGAGACAGCGATCAATGTTGACAATCTCTCTCTAATCCTCCCAGAGCTGAGGAAAAAACCTCCTCTGTTACATACACAGGAGCAGGTGAACTGAGGACAGCCACAGTACCAAGTACCCCTGCGGGGTCTCTACGGTCACTTACCTCTGAACTTCAGGGGAGACTGGTGCAGCAGAAGCATGCCCAAGATCCTCAGAGCCCGATGAGACCCCCTTCGCTTCCTGGAAGACTCAGTTCCGGAGCTTCTGGACGGCATATTCCTAAGCCTAAAGCTGAGGTATTCTAGCCGTAATACACCACTTTTACCGAGACTGGTCTAGCACAATTGCTGCTATATAACAGTTGGTGTCTACTAAAGTGCCTTTCTAGGGGATGCCTGCATCAACCGCCTCTGTGTGCCTTTATACTGTTGCTAGCTCTGTCTGTGCACTTCAATAGCCAGCTATGATTGTGCTTTAAAACACGCTGGACGCCCGCACATGCGCAGTAGCGCCGCGGCGCACACCGAGCGTCATCCACCCGCTCCGCCCCTTTTCCAGATCGCCTCTATATATAGAGGCGCGTGCTCGCGCGCGGGCACGTGCGCCTTCGGCGCCTTTTTTGAAAAAAAAATAAGGAGCTAGATGGGAGCCAGGGTCCCTGCCGCAGGGCCCGGGGATGGATGAGCGCAGCAACAGGGCAGAGGAGACAGCTTCCCAGCAGAGAACTTACCAACTGCCTGGATTTGATTTTGGAAGAAAAAAATCCACATTACAAGAAAAAGAACCATATCGGCCTCTAGTGTCTAACACAGGTACCGCGGTCTTACATTTTTTTTTTTCTTCTTGCCTACTATTAAAATTTTTACATTTTCTCAGTAGTAACAGGCATACACAGAATATTAGCGGGAATACCTTAGGTAACAGGCAGAAAGACAAAATAGGCTTGGGGGTCCCTCAATAGAACCAAGTTCCCGAGGGCCCCCACTTACCTTTTCCTCGCCGCAGGACTCTGTTTGGTCCACAGAAGCCCAAACTTCACCTATCACGGCAGGCATTGTAATTAAACCTTCAGGGACCGGGTTCCCAAGGATTCCACTCCCCTGGATCTGTATAGCACCCTGCACAGAAAACATCTTGGTCGTGGGTATGACCAGAGCTCTGGAACCCAGGGTCCAGCCCTCCTAAGAGAGGCATTACAGGCAAAACCTTGCTCTTCTCTTGCAAGGCCCGGGTACCGACCGTTTAGCTATGAAGCTTTTTTGGTCGGATCCGGAATAGCTTACTGAGGCCCAAAAGAACCTGTACGCAAGCTCAGTGAAAAACACATGTTACTTCTTGGCCAACACCTTAGACACTGGCAAAAAACTGAGGTGCTCCCGGATGGGAGGGGCTTATATAGGGGAGGGTACTTCCGGTTTTGGAAGGTGCCAGCACCTGAAGGTATCTATATAACCCATTAGTAATGACTATGTCGCTCTGTGTCCCGTGATGTACGAGAAAGAAAGTAATGCTGCTGTGACAAGCATATCTCTTGCTACACAATATTATGAGTAACACATTTGCCAGGCTCCAGACAGATCTGCACTTCTTGACCGGCAGCCTTAATCTTCTTTGGACTCCTCTTCAATGTCAAGCTCCGAACACCTCTTTGCCCTGACTGCTAAAAGCTTGCCATGGATGGGAAATATATTTTTGAAAATTCTAAGCAGCATTAGACAGGAGCAATTTTTCACAAATCACTAAACGTAACAGTTCACCTTAAAGTGTTTATAAAGGCTCAAGATTAAAAAAAAAAAAAAAAACCTTCTGTGTGCAGCTAGCAGCCTCCCTAATACCTACCTGAGCCCAGTCTTCCTCCAGCAATGTGCACGAGAGCCTCGGCTCTCTGGGGACTCTCCTTCCTCATGGTCTGAGACATTGGCTTCCGCTGCTGTCAATCACAGCCAGTGAGCCGAGGAGAGAGAGGGCGGGCTGGGCTGAGTCGCAGCTGTGTGTGTGTGTGTATGGACAGGCTGAGCTGTGGCTCGGGAGCAAGCCTGCCTGGGTGCCCCCATTGCACGCTGCTTGCTCTGGGGCACTCAGCAGGAGGGAGGGGCCAGGAGAGCTGACGGAGGACCTGATTAGAGGAGGATTCAGGCTGCTCTGTGCAAAACCACTGCACAGAGCAGGTAAGTATAACATGTTTATTATTTAAAAATAATGCCTTTAATATTACTTTTATTTGATTTACCTTCCTCTCTTCTTTCTCTTTACTGGAGCAATACCCATCAGGGAGCTGGACAGTACCTCCTGGGCTTGCAGACAAGAGAGGAGGCTGGACCTTGCTGAGAATTTTTGAGCAAAGTCTAAGCGAATCAGTCAGTTCTTTGAGATCCAGAGTTTGAAGATGACTGGTTAGTGCAGAGATCATTCGAAGGAGCAGCTGAGGCAAATGCTCTGTCTGTATTTCAATATATGTCTCCTAAAACAAAGAAAAAAAAAAAAAGGAGTATGGTTATTCTCATAGACAATATCAATACTGCATCACATTCATGTTTACCTTGCTGAAAGAAAATAGTCTCATAGGAAAGGTTGTACATGCACGATTTTAAGGTGCATTTCTAAGGGAAAAGGGAACCCAAAAGCAAACTACCAATATTATATTGAAGCTTTCCAATTCTTAGATGCAATTTTTTTTTTAGGTCTTTTTCTTTTATTTTACCCTTGTGATCTGGCTAGTAAGTCTGTTGTTTTTCACAAAAAGAAGCTCTCTTGCAGATGAGGCGGTTAGTGGGGTGAGACAAACCATTTAACACTGACAGGGGTGCTTACAATGATCATTTATGATCCTTTATCCCAAAAGGGAAAAAAAAAAAAACTGCTGTAACTGCAGTGTTAGCTCGAGTTTGGCTTCAATCTGCTAGTTCTTCTAATACTCCTCTCCCCCAGATTAACAATTCTGCTGTGCAAAGGTGCCCCTGTGCTCCTTCATCCAGAGTGAGGACTAGCTAATACAGGAGGTGTGTTACTGGCAAGCTCACTAGGTGAAAACGGAGGTAAAAAACCTAAAAGAAGAAAATTAAATGCAGCCACCACATTGTAAAGGCAAAAGTTTTTCTCTCAATGCATTCTACGCATTAGGACAAAAATCCTTCTTTGTGTATCAGCCCCCCTAATAGTTACCTGAGCCCCATCTCTGTCCAGCAATGTCCACGATTCCCTCGGCTGTTTCGGACTCTCCTTTCTGATTGGCTGAGACACAGCAGCGGTGCCTTTGGCTCCCGCAGCTGTCAATCAAAGTCAGTCAGCCAATCAGGGGAGAGAGAGAGAGGGCGGGTCGAACCGCAGCTCCGTGTCTGAATGGACACAGGTAGCTGCAGCTTGCTCGGGTGCCCCCACAGCAAGCTGCACCACACAATGTAGATGTTGTCATAAATAAATAAAGGCGGTTACTCTGTCATAAATCATTATAATTATTGATTGAAAATACTGTAATTCTATGATGTCATGACATAATGTTTGTACCATTATTTTGTACACAATAAAAAAGTTTGTAAACAAAAAAATAAATAAAAATACACTACATTTAAGCTTAATCAATAAACAACACCTTACTTCTGGTGAAAAATCAAAAAAAAAAAAGATTACACATCTCTTGTATTCAAAGTGGTTGTAAACACTTACATACAGTATCTCACAAAAGTGAGTACACCCCCTCACATTTTTGTAAATATTTTATTCTATCTTTTCATGTGACAACCCTGAAGAAATTACACTTTGCTACAATGTAAAGTAGTGAGTGTACAGCTTGTATAACAGTGTAAATTTGCTGTCCCCTCAAAATAACTCACACAGCCATTAATGTCTAAACCGCTGGCAACAAAAGTGAGTACACCCCTAAGTGAAAATGTACAAATTGGGCCCAAAGTGTCAATATTTTGTGTGGCCACCATTATTTTCCAGTCCTGCCTTAACCCTCTTGGGCATGGAGTTCACCAGAGCTTCACAGGTTGCCACTGGAGTCCTCTTCCACTCCTCCATGACGACATCACAGAGCTGGTGGATGTTAGAGGCCTTGCGCTCCTCCACCTTCCATTTGAGGATACCCCACAGATGCTCAATAGGGTTTAGGTCTGGAGACATGCTTGGCCAGTCCATCACCTTTACTCTCAGCTTCTTTAGCAAGGCAGTAATCTTTGAGGTCGTTATGTTGGAATACTGCCTTGCGGCCCAGTCTCTGAAGGGAGGTGATCATGCTCTGCTTCAATATGTCACAGTACATTTTGGCATTCATGGTTCCCTCAATGAACTGTAGCTCCCCAGTGCCGGAAGTACTCATGCAACCCCAGACCATGACACTCCCACCACCATGCTTGACTGTAGGACAAGACACACTTGTCTTTGTACTCCTCACCTGGTTGCCGCCACACACACTTGACACCATCTGAACCAAATAAGTTTATCTTGGTCTCATCAGACCACAGGACATGGTTCCAGTAATCCATGTCCTTAGTCTGCTTGTCTTCAGCAAACTGTTTGCGTGATTTCTTGTGCATCACCTTTAGAAGAGGCTTCCTTCTGGGATGACAGCCATGCAGACCAATTTGATGCACTGTGCAGTGTATGGTCTGAGCACTGACAGGCTGACCCCCCACCCCTTCAACCTCTGCAGCAATGCTGGCAGCAAACATACGTCTATTTCCCAAAGACAACCTCTGGATATGACACTGAGCACGTGCACCCAACTTCTTTGGTCGACCATGGCGAGGCCTGTTCTGAGTGGAATCTGTCCTGTTAAACCGCTGTATGGTCTTGGCTACCATGCTGCAGCTCAGTTTCAGGGTCTTGGCAATCTTCTTATAGGACTAGGCCATCTTTATGTAGAGCAACAATTTTTTTTTTTTTTTTTTTTAGATATCCTCAGAGAGTTCTTTGCCGTGAGGTGCCATGTTGAACTTCCAGTGACCAGTATGAGAGAGTGAGAGCGATAACACCAAATTTAACACACCTGCTCCCCATTCACACCAGAGACCTTGTAACACTAACAAGTCACATGACACCAGGGAGGGAAAATGGCTAATTGGGCCCAATTTGGACAATTTCACTTAGGGGTGTAATCACTTTTGTTGCCAGCAGTTTAGACATTAATGGCTGTTTGTTGAGTTATTTTGAGGGGACAGCAAATTTACACTGTTATACAAGCTGTACACTCACTACTTTACATTGTAGCAAAGTGTAATTTATTCAGTGTTGTCACAAGAAAAGATATAATAAAATATTTACAAAAATGTCAGGGGTGTACTCACTTTTGTGAGATACCGTATATCCTACATAAGTTGTACCTGTCTATTTGTAGTCTTCTCTTCTCTAAATCCTTTCAAAGTGCTGAAATGTATAAAGCTTGTCTGAGATGAGTTCTGAAAAATGGGGGCGGAGAGCTAAGATTACACTCTGCAGAGCTCATTGAGAGTTCTGAGAGCCGATTGAAGGGAAGGGACACACCCTCCTTCACACAGCACACAGGGACAGAGCCGAGACTTTCAATCTGCTGGAGGTCCAGCCGACACTTTTTCTCTTGGTGTCAGGAAAACTTGTCATAAGTGATTCTGTTGATAGCAGAGGAATGAAGCAGCAGACAGAAATGACACTTAGTGCTCTGGATTGAGACAACTGCACACTATAGGATATGCTTTGTTCATATTACACTTTTGAGGTTTACAACCACTTTAAAATTTGGATTTCAGCTTTACCTTGGCACCAGTGAATGAACTAAAGTATATGTTGGCATTTACAATGTAGTAGTGAATAGCATGGCATCTGTCGATTATTCAGAGTTCACATGACATTATCAAAAGCTGCAATGCACATATGGAACAAAAAGGAGGTAGGGTGCAAATATCTGGTATATTACAGCCACTGGTGTAGTATTGGGTATGGCTGCTTAGAACAAAAATAACTGAATATTTGTATCAGTTCAAAATATAAAAATGTAAAGACTAGTTAGCTACAAATAATATAAAATGCCAAAAGTACACAAGTATACAGCAGTGTTAATTTTGTCGACTAAAACATTTTAGTCGCCTAAATTAATATGGCTTTTTAGTCAAAAGACAGACTAAAACTAAATTGAAATTTGACAAAATGAACACTGGTCTGTAGTGCATGTTCATACCCCAATACCATAAATAATAACATATGGGATTTTACACTCCAGCAGTATATAACGAGTTTGGAAATTGTAGAGAAATGTTAACTAATGCATTACAATTTAACTACACCCATTAGATTTTAGACGACTAAAATGTACTGTAGATTTAGTCGACTAAAACAAACAATTGCAAAAGACTAAAATGGGACTAAAACTAAAATGCTATTTTAGTCCTAAGACCAAGACTTAATTTAAATCAAAATTTGCTGCCAAAATTAACACTGTTATACAGCTGCCATTTATTTGTCTGACATAGTGGCTATTCAGGAAGGAACCTGAAAAAATAAAATAAAAAATCAATACCACGCCGTACTGCTTAAAATGATGCAGCATTCCAAAAAATATATAGTTTGCCATGGTCTGTTATGACACAATTATTTGTACTAAAGGACATGCTAATCAACAAATTATACTGCAAGTCCTTTGCAGTATTCAACGTAATTATAAGAAAGAAGAGGAAAAAAATAGGATTACATCCCAGAAGGAGACCCAATTATGACAAACATGGAGTGAAGATTTTAAAGGACAGAGAAGAGAAACTCTACCTATTTAATGCAGACAACCTCAGGACCTGCCAGGGGTTAATCCATGTTAGGAGGGTAGCCTTGTAACAAGCCGGGAAATGGGAACTAAACCGATCTCCCCACAATTTTTCGGGAATTACGATTCTTGATTCCAAAAGGAAATCATGATAGATGTGGTTGTAAGCTAACTAATCATGTCATGTATGATCAATCATAGTACAAATGTTCCGACTGTGCAAACATCAAAAACTTTTAGATTTTTCAGAATTGCCTATATGAGAGAACGGCCAAAATAATTAAAGCCCTGTCCATTAGTATATAGGTACCTGAAATGCAATATTAAGAAATATGTATTTTCCTTATGTACTAGAAAAAGAACAGTGCAAAGGAGCTCCTTAGACAAGCTAAAAGAAACACACTGGCAGGAAATCCTTGGAGTAAACATTACGTCCCCCCCGCTATGTGCTGAAGGACACAAATACACAGATGTGTTGGTGTAAGCATACGTCTGAAGGCAAGGGAAAACAAGCTGTCATACAGTACCTGACAAATCACTCTCATACTTCTAGTAGGCTTGGGAAAGGAAAGCAAAGATTTAAAGAATGGAAAAAAAACAGACTGAGCGGTTATTTAATACAATGCATACAGCAATTCACAAGACGACTTTGAAACATATTATAAAAATGATTTCCTTTTAACAGCAAATCCCGACGGCAAATAAAAAAAACACTTTATATATTTCAGATTTATGGCAGTTTTTGCTGAGTGCCAAACATGTGTCCAGTACAATTTTGAAATGTAGATGTTTAACTGACCTACAAATGTCTTGCGACATATAATAATGGGCTGCAATTTGTGAAAGGATTTGTAGAACCTTTGGGGTACAATTTTGTAGAGGGATGGTGGGGTCCTTGGAATGAAAGGTCCATGCATGTCTATGGGCAGACTATGTGCACACAGCCAGCATGAGTACAGCTAGGAGAAGAAGATTCTCCACTTGTCAAGCTGTGGGACACGATCTAAGAAAGCATAAATGATTCACAACCCTAACGCATCAACTCGTATATCAAATATTACTTAGAAGAAAAAAGAGTTCTACAGATCTACCATATATAGAGATGCATGGGGGTGATCAATAGATCAGTTGGAGTGGCTTTAAAGTGAACCTGTGGCCAAGTTGTGGACATGAATGGTAAAAGAGCATGAAAACCATTTCCGACCTCTGTAGCTGAAGGAATGTGGAACAGTTCATCCTCAGCAGAAACACTGAAATTACAGCTCATCTCCCCTTAGCTTCCTCCAGCCACAATGACCTGGCAGCCTGCAAGCCTTCTAATGTAAACACAGCAACTGCTGTAAGCTATTTAGAATCTAAAGTCTCGTACACACAATCGGATTTTCCGACAACAAATGTTTTGTCTGAAAATCCAACCGTTCGTATGCTCCATCGGACAATTGTTGTCGGATTTACCAACAACAAATGTTGGATAGCATGCTTTCAAATTTTCCTACAACAAATGTGTGATGTTGGATTATACAATCGCGTGTACACAAGTCCGTCGGAAAAAAATCCAAAAGTATAAACACGCATGCTCAGAAGCAATGCTAACCATAGCACAACATTAGCAGAAGTTGCTCAAAGGGTGACGCTAAAGAGCTGAAAAACCACATTGTTTCGTATTTGTTGGCTGACAAAGTTTTGCCGTCTGTATGCAGAACAAGTTCACGGCCAACGCCCTTCGGAAAAAAGTCCTGCGCTTTGTCCGACAGAAATCTGATCGTGTGTACGAGGCTTTACTGTAATTGGACTTCAGATTTTCTGCTGCAATCTTTGAGGTTAAATTGCTTAACAGTGACTGTAACTACAGAGGTGGCGGGGGCTTGTTTTATACTGAATTTACTGTTTGCAAAGGCCAGCCATAGACAGAGCGATTTAGCCATAATTGCAGGAAAGAAAAATCGCTACTGTCCACAGGGAAATCCCTCCCGTGGAGACATTGTGTTCTCCCGGTGGGGGAAGCCGTCACCCCCAGAGGAAGACGGTGATTATGGCTAGCAGCTATAACAGCCACTTAAAATAAATCGCATGTAAAATCCGTCAGGCTGGTGATACCCAAGTAGATCAAACAACAACTTGGGCAGATTCAGTCTGCCCATACATGGTTCAAATATCAGCCGGCTCCTGCTGAACTGGCCAAGATTCGAACCGTCTATGATCGACTTCAGAATATGTAATCTTTAGCCTGCCCACAGATTCATGTTGAAAAGAACCTGCGAGGATGGAGATACAAAAAGCTGACACTTTTTATATGGTTTATAAAGCTGCAGCATCCAGAAATACAATTCTGATCATGGCTTCACTAACTAGTGAGCCACTGACTTAAAACAAAGTATGCAACCAGCAACAGTGTGATGCTCCATTGTGGACGTTTTTGATCCAGGTCAGCAGCTTACTAAGTAGGGAGAGCAGCATAAGAGCGTCAGGCCCGGAGTATTATAAACCAAGCTCCAACCTTTTTTTCCTTGTAGGTTCGCCTTGCCCTCAAAAGGCTTCAAATAATGCTATTTAAATCCCTACAGCAGGGGTCTTCAAACTACGGCCCTCCAGGTGTTCAGGAACTACAATTCCCATCATGCTTAGTCATGTCTGTGAATGTCAGAGTTTTACAATGCCTCATGGGATTTGTAGGTCCGCAACAGCTGGAGGGCCGTAGTTTGAGGATCCCTGCTCTACAGCATAAACCTGCAGACATTCTGTAACTCGCAACAATACTTTGTATCTTGACAGATAATTATCCAAATTAGTATCACATTTTACCAGGGTACATGAAGACTTGGGAAAACATGCTATTTTATCTATTTACTGAATTTTTGAACATCTGCGCATTCACTGGTAGATCTTTTTTCAAGAAGACTTTTTAATTAATCCCCCCTATGAAATCCTGTCTAGGCAGCAATTATTTAGCGTTTTTTTTTTACCATTTTTTACTCATTAAAGATTAACCCCTGAGGACAGGATTTTTTTGGCCTTATGTAGTACACAAGACATCAAAAATTACACTTTTATAGGCATTTTACTTTTTTCTGCCTCTAAGCACCTCTCCAAGTTAGCCTATGCACATATATATATATATATATATATATATATATATATATATATGTGTGTGTGTGTGTGTGTGTGTGTGTGTGTGTGTGTGTGTGTGTGTATATATATATATATACACACACACACACATACATATACACACACACACACACACATATATATATATATATATATATATATACATATACACACACACATATACATACACACACACACACACACACACACACATTATATATATATATATATATATATATATATATATATATATATATACACACACACACACACACACACACACATACACTATATATATATATATATATATATATATATATATATATATATATATATATAGTCATATAACGCATACTATATCACACATACGAGCATAAACTATTGGACCCAATTGTATACATGTATAACGTTTTCTAGTTTGTTTATTTTTTATTAAATGGCTCTGAATGCAGTAGTGTGCACTGTTCCAAAGAATACAATGCACCCATGTTCAGATCAGTTAAAAAAAAAATTTTTTTTTAAAAATGCTGTAATGCTCATGTGCAAAAAGCCTTAAAATCACATCAGTTAAAATAAATAATACAGTAAACAAATGTGTTTTGTGCAAAAATCAAACTGTAGACACATCCATTATATAACCTTACATGTTTGATGCCAATATCAACACATTTGATATATTTAAAGGGGTTCTTACCAAAGACACAATGTCCAGCAAGAAATCTACTAGTAAGCAGAAGTTGATGAGTGGTAACTCTGGTGGATTACTGCTGTCATTAGGAGTCTGGAGCCTGGCATGCAGTGTCCGCCTGGATAAAAACAGCACCATAATAGGAAATAAAGAACAAACGTATATACTATATATTGACCTAACATATTATTCCATGCATTAGGAGTTCTAGAATATGTAAAGTCTAATCTTCCAAGTGTAAATAAGTCGGCTGTGCATTTATAATAAATGTCTGTGCATTCCTGAGCTCAGCACGATATATTATCTATTGCCAGTCAGCTTTGCTCACCAAAAACAGGCAGTTTGTTAAAAATAAAGACCTAATATAAGCAATGCCCACAGTTTTTTTTTTTTATGCGCAGCAAGGCTGGTTCCTGTTTAGCAACAGATATCTACTTTTATGACCAATTTTCGACAATTCTACAGGATTTCAGACAGTTTCCTATTGTCTGCTACCATCTTATCTTCTGACTGCTTCAAATGGCAATCAGATTATTATTATTATACAGGATTCATATACTGTAGTGCCCACAGTTTGTGCAGTGCTTTATAACACGTGGGTAGACAGTACAGTTACAATACAATTTATTACAGGAGGAATCTTTGTTTTTAGGCAAAAATATAATTGCCATTGACCCTTCTATCCATGCCAAAGCCAGAAAAGTACTTATAGGACCCCATAACTCACTGTATGTTAAGCATGCACAGACATACAGACAAGGAGAGTCATACTAGGCTGGAGCGCCCAGCTCAATGCTTTGAGTTTATCTGCAAAGAGGTGCAGGATACAG
Organism: Rana muscosa; assembly: GCA_029206835.1. Lineage (NCBI taxonomy): Eukaryota > Metazoa > Chordata > Amphibia > Anura > Ranidae > Rana > Rana muscosa. Next base: position 721,552,194 of record CM055121.1, on the reverse strand, counting down.
CGCTTCTGAGTAGGCAGTGAAGCCTAAAACCTAATAGTGATCCAAAGTGAGCTAATCTGTGGTTTTCTTTTTGCCAAGGTAAGAAGCTGAAGCTTATTTGGGAAGCATGCATTTAGAGTGTTATTTATCCATTACAGAACTCCATAAAAGGTGATCCTTGAAGTGTTTTGCGATTTTAGTGTAATTTGTTGTTAGGTACACTTACCCAACTTGAATCCTTCACTGGAAATCTTGCTCCTCCCTGCTATTTAGACACTGAGGTCGATTTACTAAAACTGGTAATTATTAAACCTCAATATATTGCATTTTTGTTTTTGGGTTTAATATCGCTTTAAGAAGTAAAGAAAATAAAACAAATATTTGCTCAGAGGCGGTGAAGAAATGAAACCTGCTAAAAAGCCAAAACTGATCCATATCGTTTAAGCACCTTCAAAATATATTTTAACGTTTAGCATGAGCAAAAGCTTAGGGCGGAAAAGAATGGAAATTCACAATAATATGCAGTCCGCATCTCATCTGAATCAGAGGAGATTTGTCACTGCTTTGTTAATAAACACTTACTGCCTGAAGGACAAAACATACTAGGGCTGTAATAAATCATTTGTACAGCTTGAGTGGTATTAAATAAAAAGCCAAGTGAAGTGGCAGGTTTTTACTCAATACAATGCACTTGTGCCTACCTGCAGCATTCTTCAAACCAGCGTGCAATGTAATCCCACATGTAATAAGGCTCAAAAGAGTTAAACAAAAGGTTGGCTGTTTTAATGAGCTCCGCAGTTCTTTTGTTTTCCCGTAATTTACTGTAACAAACAAATAAAAAGGCACTGTCATCATTTTAAGTCACAAATTAAAAGCCCCAAAGGAGTTGGCACAGAAGGTCAAGAGGAGAAGGAAATAATTAGGAACAAATAAAACAGGTAGAGGAATATGTAATAACTGCCCCTAATACTCTACCCATGAAAATGTCCATGTAAAAAGGATCTGATTGCGTCAATGTAACCACAATACATTGAGAGACAGGCAGTTGACTACAAGGAAAAAATATTTGTGTATCTGTGTATTGATGACCTTCAAACACTGCTGTTTATCCTATGTGATTTAATGTACATGTATGTATATAAAATTGTTTCTGCGCTCAGTGCATTCTACTAGTTTGGATGCAGCACACAATTCATCGGAATATCCAATAACCAAATTAGATCGTAGGTGCATTTCCTCAAAGTATACAATAAAGTGATTGGATAATTCATTTATTAATTTTTGCACAATCTAAACTAAATATTTCAAAAATGTAATCAAGTGTTCATGCCATCAATAAATAAATACATTAATAAATGTGACATAAATCCATTCTCATATTATCCAATAAGTGAATAAATAAATCATCCAATCAAAGCAAAGAATTTACTTTATTGAATCAAATATTCATGCCATCAAAAGTTCATTGTTGTAATTGTGATACAAGTCCATGCATGCTTTTATGAGCCATAACAACAGGGTTGTATATATTTTTAAACACCCCCTGAAGATGTCTGTTGAACCAGACGAAACACGCGTAGGGCGAGACCAGTGGCATATGAGGTTGTACACTCGCTGTTGATCCCTGGTGTGGTGTGTTTTGCCTGTGTTACTCTAACTTCTTTGAGTAGATCTACTTTTAATAAATCATGTGGTTTTACATTAAACTATAATGGTCATTTGTTCTTTCTAATAACAAAAATTACTTTGAGCTGCTGGCTTTAGATAACCAGTGAAGGACCATGGAGGCGGTGGAGACAGTGGTACCCCGAGTGGTGGCCTTTCAATTGTATGATTTCTGTGTATCATTTGGAGATCATTACTGTTTGGTAAGGGAACTAGCACACTTGTCAATGAGGCGGTTTGGGATTCCTACACATTGACGTTCATCATTTTCAAGATATCACATTCAGACTTTTATATATTTCTCTTTGAAGTTAACTTCTTTGTTATGCATAAGTGAATTATATGTTATGGGACTGCAATTTTACCATTTATTTGATGCACATGGTTTAATATGAGCTACCCTTATTTTTTCACACACATATTTTGTATTGATCACTGATCATTCATATTGGTTTTTCCCACGTTTTAGGGCTGTCAGGTAGGCTGGTTGTGGATAATACAATTTGTGGCACATCACAAGTGCTCCTACTCCTTTTAGGTATAGAGTACTTGGTGTTCAAATATATTTAGAGAATTAAAGAGGAACTCAGGAAGCTGTGCCCCAAAAAAATCAGGCAAAGGACAAATAGCTAGTTACCAGTATTTCCTGTGGTCTCCCTATAGCTGATCTTTTCACCATTCCAGACTTGCCACACCTTGCTCTTCACTTGGTGGAAGTGGCCACCTTGGTAGAGACATGGCTTCTCATGTCGGAGCCTCCAGCAAGGAGAACAGTAGTGACATCACCAAATCTCAGGCTGAATCTTGTGAAACTGGCATTCGGAGGAAACAGTGCCTTGGGTCTCACAATGCAGATATACAGCTATAGGGCTGTAGGCACAGGAGTATCTAACCATTCTCATATCCCAGAAAGTGAATTGCTATTTTTTAGAAGAACATTTAGGACAAAAGGATATTTTTTCAGGGTACTGCTTAGGCACAATTAACACTTCTAAGTGATCCCTTTAACATAGCAATTTTCTTTTTTTTTGGAGTTTAGGACCACATTATTTCTAATACAATGACACATTAAGGCCTCATGCAAACTGGACAATTTTTCAGCTGCTCCTAGGGGTGTCTGGCATTTTTGCCCCTGCATGTTGGCCTATGTGTCCATGCACCCATAGGCTTTTAGAGGAGTTTAGTGGCAAAAAAAATCCCCCACAGCGTAGCGTTTTGGTAGAAAAAACTTTTGATGCTCTGAAACGCGCGTACATACGTCTAAAAGCGTGTTAATGCTAGGTGTGTTTAGTGCTTAAGAATTCATTTATTTCAATGGCCAGTAGAATTTATTCTGACCAGTGAAATTAATTGCCACCTAAACACATTACACACTTTTACAAGTGTTTTTCTGCAAAAATGCTCCTACCAGAAGGAAAGACGTCTAGGAGAGATAGAAAAATACCCAGTGTGCATGAGGCCTAAAAGCCATGACCAGGTAACCATTTATATGTTTACTGATCGAAAAGAGCAAAATGGAATATGGAGAAAACATTCTGATATACTCTTAGTACCACCTGTATGCATAGTAAGCAGGCTTGACAGTATATGAAATGCAAAGAGAAGATTATAAATTTCTGGTATAACCAATGCTACGTGTTGAAAGCAGCAGCTAGTCTCAACAGGGAAGTGGTTGGTTTAAATATGTCCAGAATATAAAGGAGAAAATACCATAGTTCAGATGCAGGCTGGACAAAACAAAAAGAATGTCATGTCCCAATGTTATGGCAGCATAATCTCTAGGGCCCCATTCACACCTGGCGTTTCTAAAATGCACGACAAATCGCACAGCAAACGTGCGTTTTGCCACACGTTTCAGAGAAGTGCTACAAGCGGGCTGTTAACGTGTCGCACTTGCAGTGCCATTATTGTTAATGGCACCCTAAGCGCGGATAGCAGACCCACGTTTTGTCACGCTGCAAACGCAACGAAAAGCGCTGTAAAAAAAAAAAAAAAATGCGCCGTGCTCCACTTGGGGTGTTTTGTCACGACAACATCTAAAAAACATACAGAAAAAAAAAACATGAGAGTTCCCACTACGCTCAGGTGTGCACCCTGTAAATGCCAGCTGCTGCTGTGTAGAGATACTTTTTCTGCATATCAATTAGGAAGCCAATTTAAAAGAAAGAATAATGGAACCTACCTACTTAGCTGGGCAGGGTCCTTACTAAAAGGTGCCTGTGTTTGAAGATCTAATTCTGCTTTACACTGGGTATACAGTGTTCTGAATACTTCTATTAACACATCTTCCAGAATCGCAGGACCTGACAAAGAATGTACACAACTTTACATAAAACAATCAACTTGTCATGAAGATATACAGTACCTACCGCATTTTCCGGCGTATAAGACGACTTTTTAACCCCTAAAAATCCTCTCAAAAGTCGGGGGTCGTCTTATACGCCGGTACCTGACCTTACCTTATAATCTCAGACCGCGGCCGTCCATTTTCAAAAGCCGCGCCTCCTTCTCATGCTGTTCCGTGATAGGCGGAACACTCAGCTTCCCAGCAGAGCCTCTGTTTAGTGTTCCGCCTATCACGGATGCCCTCTCATCCTCGGCCTCGGATGAGAGGGCATCTGTGATAGGCGGAACACTGAACACAGTGTTTGCTCGGAAGCTGAGTGTTCCGCCTATCACGGAACAGCAGGAGGAGGAGGCGCGGCTTTTGAAAAATGGACGGCCGCGGTCTGACTGGAGATTCTACATCAGGGATAAGGTATGTGATCGTCGAGGGGGCACAGTGAGGCATGCGGGGGGAACAGTGAGGCATGCGGGGGGAACAGTGAGGCATGCGGGGGGAACAGTGAGGCATGCAGGGGCACAGTGAGGTATGGTGAGGTATGGCTAGTCGGAAGGGGGTCGTCTTATACGGCGAGTATATCCCAAAACCCAAATTTTATCTGGAAAATTAGGGGGTCGTCTTATACGCCCAGTCGCCTTATACGCCGGAAAATACGGTAATATATCTAAATCTGCAACAGTTATCAAATAAGAGGAGACAGCTACAGTTATAAAAAAAGTCATTAGCTACCTGCATATGAATTTAAACAATATTTACCATACACAATACATTTTAATTATCCCAATAAACCTTATCTACACTAATTAAAAAAAAACAAAAAAAAAAAAAAAAAAAAACACACAAACTAACTGCTGGAAGAAGTGCATCAAAAAAAACCCCTTAAACATGGGGCATATTCTGCCATTCAGTGTTTCTGCCAGATAATTTGCTGATTCGATCCATGCATGCCTATGGCCAAATCCAAAAGACTACCATGTGAACAATAGAAATGATAGTAAAAATACCTAAAACACAGACATCCATGGCCACTGTCAGAACATTTCTACCATTTTAGCCATTTAATATTAGATGCAGTTTATAGAACATTAAGGGTCATAGTTGCTAAATATTCCTGGCACACGCTCCAAATACTGTATGGGCCCTCCTAGTCTGGTACTATTAGCTCAGAACTGCCATAGTATGTGTGGTAGTATAAAACAGAAGGAAAATACCAAGTTCAGGTTTATCCAATAGACTAATTAGAATCCGGAATGGTTTTAAGTCTTGCATTAGTGCGTTTTCTCTGCTCGTTTCTTTTCCTTGTAAAATTCCCACCATAGCCTGGAAAGAAATTAAAAATATCTTGTTTTCATTTATACAGCTAATAGCAGTTACATTTTATAGGAGGAAAATATAAAGTTCAACAGTCCCAGCAGTATACTGGTATGAAAGTTATTAGGCTGTAACAAGAGGTACCTGATTGCAGTCACAACGCTTTTCTAAAGTGACCCCCAAATAAGATACACATATTATGATTGATGCTTTTTCGGGGACTTCTACCTCTTATTCAAAGGCATCCAGAGGTATTAGAAAAAGTGAACGAAGTCCCTGACATCCACCAGGCATTTTGACAGCCATCATCCTCGTGCACCCTCAGCCACCGCCAATATCCATACCTTGAGCTGGCTGGTGCCTTGCCATCCTTGGTCTCGGTTTGCTCAGTGATGCCTACAGCCTCACACTGATCCCAGCTGATTGGTCTCAGGTGTTCCTTATTCATGCTGTTTCATGCCAACTTTAATTTTTATAAAGTGATTTTTTTATATTTTACTGACCTCAGTGCCCTGCTGTTTGTTTTTTTATGCAGTGAGGTGATCCCAGATCTTCTGCGAGAGCTGCACAGGTTACAGTCTTAGGCCTTTCTCCTGCTCAGCTATCCATCCATCTAGATACCTCATCCCTTCCTCTACACGGTTGATGGTCTACAGATAAAGACGAAGGTTCCGATGGACTAAGTGACTCTGCACTTCTCCTATGAGCGCCTTATGTACTGTGTACTTTTACATTTTTTGGATTCGCTACACGAACACTTTTATGCCTTCCTTACACCACAAGCATGTGAATAGATAGCAAAAGGAGGTGCAGCAGGATGAAGAGCTCCTCTTTATCACTGTGCTCTCTCCTATTAGCATGCTTCTTGCACTACAGAACAACTGAATGGCTTCTTGTGCTGCTTCTCTCTAGCAAACTGAGCCCTGCAGTACAGGGACTGCAAAAGGCTGATACCAAGTCACATTCAAATACTTAACCACTTAAGGACCGAGCCTCTTTCTGAGATTTGTTGTTTACAAGTTAAAATCTTTTTTTTTTTGCTAGAAAATTGATTAGAACCCCCAAACATTATATATTGTTTTTTTTCTAACACCCTAGAGAATAAAATGGAAGTCGTTGCAATACGTGCGCAGCGGTCTTACAAGTGCGCTTTTTTGGGGAAAAAAATACACTTTTTTGAATTAAAAAATAAGACAACGGTAAAGTTATCCCATTTTCTTTTTTTTCATTGTGAAAGAGGATGTTATGCCGAGTAAATTGATACCCAACATATCACTCTTCAAAAATGCGCCCGCTCGTGGAATGGCGACAAACTTTTACCCTTAAAAATCTCCATAGGCGATTAAAAAATTCTACAGGTTGCATGTTTTGAGTTACAGAGGAGGTCTAGGGCTATTGCTCTACCAATCGCGGCGATGCCTCACATGTGTGGTTTGAACACCGTTTTCATATGCGCGCGCTACTCACGTATGCATTCGCTTCTGCATGCGAGCTGGGCGGGATGGGACGTGTTCATTTTTTTTTATTATTTATTTATTTATTTTTAAAAAGACCTCAGATCTCATATTTACACTAAAATGCAGTAAAAAAAAAAAAAAAAAAATCATTTGAAAAAAAAAAGTCCCTTTAAGAGCTATGAGCGGAAGTGACGATTTGACGTCGCTTCCGCCCAGCAAAAGTATGGAGCCAGGTGGGGGCCATCTTCCCCTCACTCAGCTCCATACCACAGACGGGAGAAGACCTGATCGCCTCAGCCGCTGCCGGTGGCTCCGGTAAGCACTGGAGCGCAAATCCGTCGCAGAGACCACTTTCATCTTAAACTGGACCGCTCACTGAAGAAGAGGATACCGGGGTTATGATAGCTAGCTTCTGCCATAACAACGATATTCCTCTTCAAAGTGCCGAGATATATCAGCGTGAGCCGGTCCAGAAGTGGTTGTAAAGTCAAAAAAATATCACTGCTAGCCCCTCTGTTCTATCAAGTCATCCTACTCAAGGTAAAGGTTTGTATAAAACGATGCCTCTAAATACCTCATCTGAGATCTTTCCTGGCCGGTCACGTAACCTCCAGCCGCTCTCCTCCTCCGATCTAAGGGCTACAGCGGGAGGGGTCGACATCAGCCACGTGACCGCCGTGCTGTCCGCGCAGCCCCTCCCACCGTAGCCCTTAGATCGGAGGAGGAGAGCAGTCGGAGGTCACATGACCGTCCAGAAAAGATCTGAGATGAGGTATTTAGAGGCATAATTTTACACAAACATTTTCACTGTGTAGGATGGCAGTAATGTTTACTTACCATTACTGCCAGCTACTAATAGTGGCAGGAGGGGATGGGAGGGGTGGCTCACACACACAGGAGCTGAAAGGCAGGGAGGGGAGGGAGAGAGGAGAGCAGCGGGATAACGGAGGCACACAACCTGACCACAGTAATCATGCATCAGCAGCCATGATTACCATGGTCAGCACACTAAGGGGGACACAGGAACAGGCAGGATCAACCAGGTGTTTTACAGCTTAGAGAGGCACAGATGCTGTGCTGTTTAGCCTGCTATAAGGAAACAGGATCTTTTTTTCTTCTTCTTACGGTTATAACCTTTTTGTCTGCATTTAAAGCATACTTTTTTTAAAGAATCATACTTACCTAGGTGGATGCAGCATCAGTCCGATGCTGCATCTTATCCTCACTGGCTCTAAGACTCAAACAATACTGATCACTCGGTTCTCAGAGCTCCACGAGAAGAAAGCTGGTGATTGTGAGGGGACGGGAGCGGCTGGCCCAGGCTTTCAGCAGGTCGCCGAGAGGCTGAGCCAGGTGCCGGTGCAGGGTTCTGGGTGGATCCCGACCATATGGTCATGATCTTTCCTCAGTCTGGACCAGCTCTGTCATATCAGCAGACAGCGAACTTCAGCCCGCTGTCTGCTGAAAATGGTTCACAGGAGTGGCGAATTAACTGCACTCCTGTGACCCACAGGAGAAGTACAGCCAAACGAGTATTGGTTGTACTTTTTTTTAAAGAACCACAATTCGATTAAAAAATAAAACATGCTAAATGTCAAACTATTTATATTTGTAACTGCTTTCAAGTTATTAACATACATTTAGGATGACTTCTTATTAACTGTAAGCAGTTGCTGTAATAAATTGTTGGCAATTATTTCCCATTTTCCGTAGGTTCTGAATTTAAGAACTGTATATCTATAGCCGTGGCCAAAACTTTTAAGAATGACACACATTAATTTTCACAAAGTCTGCTGCTGCAGTGTTTTTAGATCTTTGTCAGATGTTACTATGGTATATTGAAGAAGTACAATTACAAGCATTTCAGAAGTGTCAAAGGCTTTTATTGACAATTACATTAAGTTTATGCAAAGAGTCAATATTTGCTGTGATGACCCTTCTTTTTCAAGACCTCTGCAATTCACCCTGGCATGCTGTCAATCAACTTCTGGGCCACATCCTGACTGATGGCAGCCGATTCTTGCATAATCAATGCTTTGGGTTTGTCAGAATTTGTGGCGTTTATTTTGTTGACTCTTGAGGATTGACCACAAGTTCTCAATAGAATTAAGGTCTGGGGAGTTTCCTGGCCATGGACCCAACAGTTTCATGTTTTGTTCCCCAAGCCACTCAGTTATCACTTTTTCCTTATGGCAAGGTGCTCCATCATGCTGAAAAAGGCATTGTTCGTCACCAAACAGTTCTTGGATGGTTGGGAGAAGTTGCTCTCGGAGGATGTTTTGGTACCATTCTTTATTCATGGCTGAGTTCTTAGGCAAAATTGTGAGTGAGCCCATTTCCTTGGCCGAGAGGCAACCCCACACATGAATGGTCTCAGGATGCTTTAATGTTGGAAAGGGATTCATCAGCGAAAATGCCTTAACCCCAGTCCTCAGCAGTCCAATCCCTGTACCTTTTGCAGAATATCAGTCTGTCCCTGATGTTTTTCCTGGAGAGAGGAGGCTTCTTTGCTGCCCTTCTTGATACCAGGCCATCCTCTAAAAGTCTTCTCCTCACTGTGCGTGTAGATGCACTCACACCTACCTGCTGCCATTCCTGAGCAAGCTCTGCACTGGTGGTGCCCCGACCCCGCAGCTAAATCAACTGTAGGAGACGGTCCTGGCACTTGCTGGACTTTCTTGGGCACTCCGAAGCCTTCTTTACAAATGCGGCGGAATTAAGTTAATTTTCATGGCAAAGAGGAACTTTGCAATTAATTGCAATTCATCTGATCACACTTCATAACATTTTGGAGTATATGCAAATTGCCATCATAAAATCTGAGGCAGCAGACTTTGTGAAAATTTATATTTGTGTCATTCTCAAAACTTTTGGCCAGGGCTGTACAGCCAAAACTTTTTTTTTTTTTACAATTTTGGATAGAATTGGGGAAGGTTAAAACTGGTGTCCGTTGTTTGTCATCTGGGTCTCAGACAGATTTCTCTTCACTTCCTGTCCTGTAAACGTATCTTTGAGGCAATTCCCCTTAGACAGCTGTCATGCAAAAAATATTCCAATTGGAAGATTTCCCCTGACCGCAAAAAAATTGTAAACTAACTGGTTTTCATACGTGAGCGCACGTCTTTGTAAATTCTCAGTGCGATTCCGAAGCTCAGTATTGTATAAGGTCAGACAAAAAAAAAACACAACGTGTTTTGAAAACGGGCATTTTCAATCTCTTGCGTTAAACAATAGAGGTGATCAATTATCACACCTGCTACTACTATTAATTGGAAAAGTAAAGATGTACCCCATTTTTTTGGGTGAAAATTTTAAATGCAATAAAAGCTACACTGAAAGAAGGATTTTTGCACTCAAAGGGGGGCTTCCTCGCAACGATTTTTAACCAGATATATAGTTTTCAAATACACACCTGTACTAAAAGGTCCTTGGAGAAGGTATTGAAATAGTAGCAGGCGTGTTCCTCAGGGTTGCTTTGCCTTGTACTCCTTGGTCCTATAATGGTGCCGTTGTTGTCAAATCCTTAGATTAAAAAGTACAAGATAAAATCAAAAAGTGCTCAACCAATCTAATGATAGGAATAAATACAGACAATCTCTGACAACTCACCAAAGTTGTATTTCCCATAATGACAGCAAAGAGAAAATGATATTGGAATTAAGAGAATGTCTTACCAACTCCACACTTATAATAGACTTAGAGTTTAATGGGAAATCTTGCTTTTCGTTTTTAAGAACCCGTCTGTCCAAACAGTTGCTGCACTACAGACTTCCCATAAACATGATCATAAGTAATATTAAAGTTCCATTTCATCAAATGCTGCTTGAATGTTCACGGATGTTTTTAAAAATACAGCACAGCAATTAGGACATGCAAAGTAAAGTACCATAGTAGCCAATCCTCTTTTTCAGTAAAGGATAAGTCAGAATATTGAATGAATGGTGCTTGACTTTTATGGGTCATTTCAGTTTTCTTTTTCGTACATCACGGGACACAGAGCGACTTAGTCATTACTAATGGGTTATATAGTTTACCTTCAGGTGTTGGCACTGGCCAATTCCAAACCGGAAGTACCCTCCCCTATATAAGCCCCTCCCACCCGGGAGCACCTCAGTTTTTTGCCAGTGTCTAAGGTGTTGGCCAAAGAGTAACATGTGTTTTCACTGGGCTTGCGTACAGGTTCTTTTGGGCCTTAGTAAGCTGTTCCGGATCCCACCAAAAAAGCTTCATAGCTAAACGGTCGGTACCCGGGCCTTGCAGCAGAAGAGCAAGGTTTTGCCTGTAATGCTTCTCTTAGGAGGGCTGGACCCTGGGATCCAGAGCTCTGGTCATACCCACGACCAAGACGCTGTCTGTGCAGGGTGCTATACAGGTCCAGGGGAGTGGAATCCTTGGGAACCCGGTCCCTGAAGGTTTAATTACAATGCCTGCCGTGATAGGTGAAGTTTGGACTTTTGTGGACCAAACAAAGTCCTGCGGCGGGGATCAGGTAAGTGGGGGCCCTCAGGAACTTGGTTCTATTGGGGGACCCCCAAGCCTAATTTGTCTTTCTGTCTGTTACCTAACGGTATTCCCGCTAAATATCTGTGTTTGCCTATAACTACTGAAAATGTAAAATTTTAATAGTAGTCAAGAAAAAAAAAAAAAAAAACAGGGACCGCGGTACCTGTGTTAAACCACTAGAGGCCGCTGTAGTCCATTTTTCTTGTAAATGTGGATCTTTGGTTTTCTCAACTCAAAAGATCCAGGCAGCTGGTAAGTTTCTCTGAGGGAATCCACTTCCTCTGCCCTGTTGCTGCGTTCATCCACCGCACAGGCCCTCCGGCAAAAAGGGCCCTGGCTCCTAGTCCTCTGTTGGTTTTCGAAAAGGGCGCCATTGGCGCACGGGCGCGCGCGCGGGCGCGTGCACGCGCCTCCTATGGAAAAAAAAGGGGCGGGGCGGGTGGATGACGCTCGATGCGCGCCGCGGCGCTTCTGCGCATGTGCGGGCGTCCCAGCATGGTTAAAAGACACAGTACAAGTGTCAGCTGCATGCAAACAGAGCTAGCAACAAACAGTGGCACACAGAGGCGGTTGATGCAGGCATCCCCATAGAAAGGCACTTTAGTGGACACCAGCTGGTATATAGCAGCACCTGTGTTAGACTATTACCAGCAAAAATTGGTGTATGACGACGGGAATACCTCAGCTTTGTGCTTAAAGGATATGTCGTCCAGACGCTCCGGAAATAGATCTTCCAGGAAGCCAAAGGGGTCTCCATCGGGCTCTGAGGATATTGGGCATGCTTGCACTGCACCAATCTCCCCTGAGAATGCAGAGGTCAGTAGCCGTAGAAACCCCGCAGGAATGCCTGGTGCTGCGGCTGTCCCCAGTCCACCTGCTCCTGTATATATAACAGAGGAGGTTTTATCCTCAACTCTGGGAGGATTGGAAGAGAGATTAACAGCATTGATCGCTGCTTCCCTGTCACAGGAAAAGCGCGTCCGATCTCCGTCTCCTCCTTCAGAGTGCCTGTTAGTGGAGGAACAGCCCCACACAGAGATCGACCTACCTGAAGGGGATCAGGATGAGGTTGATTCACTTATAGAGGAATCAACAGTGGAAGAACCTTTCTCAGCTTCTCAGGCTGAAAGATTATGGGTTCAGTCTCTGACTAACATGGTCCGATCAGCATTTAAAATGCCTCTGGCGGAACCACCATCCACTACGGTTTCCTCGCTGGGGTCGCTAAAAGCTCCCCAGGCGGTCTGTTCCTTCCCAATCCACCCTTTATTAGAAGGGCTTATTTACCAGGATTGGGAGCATCCTGATAAAATATTTGCTCCCCCCAAGAGATTTCCGGTGATCTATCCCATGGAGGATAAGTTCATAAGAAAATGGAGGGTCCCTATAGTGGACGCAGCCATCTCTTCTGTTAACAAATCACTGACATGTCCAGTAGATAATGTTCCAATGTTCAAAGACCCAATAGATAAAAAATTGGAGTCTTTACTAAAATCTGCTTTCTCTACAGCAAGTATGGTGACACAACCTGCGGTAGCAGCGATTGGAGTCTGCCAAGCAGTGAAAGATCAGTTGAAACAAGTCTTAAGGGACTTACCAGATCAGCAGGCTCATGCCCTAGCTGACCTGCCTAGAGCCTTGTGTTTTGCGGTGGACGCCATAAAGGATACAATCCAACAGGCCTCCCGCTTTACGCTGTCTATAGTACATATGCGTAGGCTTCTGTGGCTCAAAAACTGGTCTGCTGAAGCTCCCTGTAAAAAACTGCTGGTTAGCTTCCCATTTCATGGAGAACGCTTATTTGGAGAAGATCTGGACAAATATATCCAGAAAATTTCTGCCGGTAAAAGTTCACTCTTACCGGTTAAGAACAAGGGTAGAAGTCCTTCTTTTAAGAGGCCTACCTCTCCAGTCCCGGGCACATCGGCTGTGAAGCAGTTCCGACGGCCTCCGCGGTCAAATTCAGGGGGCAGAAATCAGGGACAATCACAGGGTAACAAGAAGCCCTGGATCAAGAGAGGTACAAAACCTCCCCCTAAGGCATGAAGTATTGCCCCCGCTCAATCGGGTGGGGGGAAGACTTCAGTTGTTCACAGAGACCTGGCGGGACACCATCAGAGACAGATGGGTGCTCTCCGCAGTAAGTCTGGGATACAAGCTGGAGTTAAAAGGCACTCCTCCTGCCCAATTTATGAGGTCAAATGTGCCAAGAGATCCCCAAAAGAGAGGATCCCTCCTTCTGGCACTAGAACAACTATTGCTCCAAGGGGTAATCATGAAGGTTCCCCTGGAAGAAAGCGGATTCGGGTTTTACTCGAACCTTTTCACAGTCCCCAAACCAAATGGGGACGTGAGGCCCATATTAAATCTAAAAGGGCTAAACAAGTTCCTAAATATCAGGACTTTTCGGATGGAGTCGATCCGATCAGTGGCCACCGCCCTACAAGGGCAGGAATGGCTAGCCTCGATCGACATAAGGGATGCTTATCTGCATATTCCCATCTTTCCGGCCCATCAGAAATTTCTACGCTTTGCAGTAGAAGGGCGCCATTTTCAGTTCAGAGCCTTACCTTTCGGTCTGGCCACAGCACCACGAGTGTTCACAAAAATTCTGGCCCCATTATTGGCCAATCTAAGAACACAGGGTGTAACGATAATGGCATATCTAGACGACCTGCTACTAATAGACCACTCAGTGGAAAAGCTGGAAGTAGCTATTCACAAGACAATCGAGTATCTGGAATATCACGGTTGGATTATCAACCGGGACAAGTCAGCTCTAAGACCAGTCAAAAGTCTGGAATACTTAGGGCTAAGGCTGGATTCAAATCAGAGAAAGATTTTCTTACCTCCAGAGAAGGTGTCGTCTTTAAGAAATTTGACCCACTTAGTGGGTACAAAAAGAAAACCATCCATACGTCTCTGCATGAGGCTGCTGGGAAAGATGGTGGCTTCATTCGAAGCGGTACCCTACGGTCAATTCCATTCAAGGAATTTGCAAAGGGCCATACTGTCAGCCTGGAACAAAAAAGTTCAGGCTTTAGACTTACCAATGTCCCTGTCCCCTTCCGTTCGCAAGAGCCTCCATTGGTGGTTGGTGCCCCAGAATCTGGAAAGAGGGAAACCCTTCAGTCCGGTTTCTTGGAAGGTGGTCACTACAGATGCCAGCCTCATCGGCTGGGGGGCAGTGCTGGAGCAATGGTCTCTCCAGGGCAGGTGGTCAGAAGCAGAAAAGGCCCTGCCCATCAATCTCTTAGAGATACGAGCAGCCCGGTATGCCCTAGTAGCATGGACATCCAAACTCCAGGGGTCCCCTGTCAGAATTCAATCAGACAATGCCACGGCAGTGGCATATATCAATCATCAGGGTGGCACCAAAAGTCGTGCAGCCCAGAAGGAAGCAAATTGCATCCTGGAGTGGGCAGAAAGATATGTCCCAGCCATATCTGCGGTTTTCATCCCAGGAGTGGAAAATTGGAGAGCGGACTTTCTAAGTCGCCAACAATTATGCCCGGGGGAATGGTCTCTTCACCCCGAGGTTTTCCAGGCAATATGCCAGCGGTGGGGAACACCGGATGTAGATCTGCTAGCATCCAGATTCAACGCAAAGGTGGACAGGTTTGTGTCTCGCACAAGGGATCCCCTAGCTTGCGGCTCGGATGCCCTAGTGTTCCCTTGGGATCGGTTCAAGCTGATATATGCATTCCCACCGCCACAATTGTTACCGCGATTACTCCGCAGAATCAGGGTAGAAAAGAAACCAGTGATTCTGGTGGCTCCAGCGTGGCCCCGATGGGCATGGTACGCGGAGATTGTAAAAATGTCAGTGAGGAGTCCTTGGACCCTCCCACTTCGTCCGGACCTGCTGTCGCAAGGACCGATATACCACCCTTCCTTACCAGCCCTAGGTTTGACGGCCTGGCTATTGAAGCCCACATTCTGAAAAAGAGAGGGCTCTCTAATTCTGTGGTATCTACCATGATCAATGCCAGGAAACCGGTATCCAGGCAGATCTATTATAGGATCTGGAAAGCGTACATTACGTGGTGTGAGACCAAGAAATGGCATCCACGTAAGTACATGATAGGGAGGATTCTGGACTTCCTACAGTGGGCTGTAGATAGGAAGCTGGCCTTGAGTACTATCAAGGGTCAGATTTCGGCCTTGTCAATATTTTTTCAAAGGCCCTTGGCTTCGCATTCACTAGTCAAAGCCTTTATACAAGGAGTGATGCGTATTAGCCCTCCGGTTAGTATTCCCATATGTCCTTGGGACTTAAACCTGGTTCTGTCGGTTCTACAGGAACAACCGTTTGAACCATTACAACACATTTCCTTGGTTCTTCTCACCAGGAAATTGGTTTTCTTAGTAGCCATTTGTTCGGCTAAAAGAGTGTCGGAATTAGCAGCTATGTCCTGTAAGGAGCCATATCTGGTTGTCCATAAGGACAGAGTAGTATTACGTCCTCATCCAGCCTTTCTTCCTAAGGTGGTATCGAGGTTTCATTTGAACCAAGATGTGGTTCTTCCTTCTTTTTTCCCCAAACCTAGCTCAGTAGAGGAAAAGTTATTACATTCTTTGGATGTGGTAAGAGCAGTTAAAGCTTATCTAAAAGCCACTGCTCAGATTCGCAGAACGGATTCTTTGTTTGTTCTGCCGGAAGGCCCCAGAAGGGGTCAGGCAGCATCAAAATCTACTTTAGCCAAGTGGATTCGACAGGTCATAATACAAGCCTATGGCTTGAGAAAGAGACCGCCTCCGTTCAAAGTTAGGGCGCACTCCACAAGAGCGGTTGGAACTTCATGGGCAGTGCATCACCAGGCCTCCCTGGCTCAAGTATGTAAGGCCGCAACATGGTCTTCGGTACACACGTTTACTAGATTCTATCAGGTAGACGTTAGAAGTCAGGAGGATGTCGCCTTTGGGCGCAGTGTGTTGCAGGCCGCAAAAGATCCTCATGCCTGATGGCGCCCAGCTTATGTACCCCCCCCCTCATTTGGCATTGCTTTGGGACGTCCCATTAGTAATGACTAAGTCGCTCTGTGTCCCGTGATGTACGAAAAAGAAAAAGGGATTTTTATAACAGCTTACCTGTAAAATCCTTTTCTTGGAGTACATCACGGGACACAGAGCTCCCACCCCTCTTTTTGGGACACTTATTGCTTGGCTACAAAACTGAGGTGCTCCCGGGTGGGAGGGGCTTATATAGGGGAGGGTACTTCCGGTTTGGAATTGGCCAGTGCCAACACCTGAAGGTAAACTATATAACCCATTAGTAATGACTAAGTCGCTCTGTGTCCCGTGATGTACTCCAAGAAAAGGATTTTACAGGTAAGCTGTTATAAAAATCCCTTTTTTTCTTTTCCTTACTAGAGATGAGCTTGAGCATCCGTCGAACTCCTCTCTAGCTGAACGTCAAATGCGCTCTTTTATTAACTCCAATCATTCCCTCCCGACAGCTTTCCTCTTTGTTTACGTGAGCTGTGGGGCAGGAATGACCTGGCTACAGTTCATTAAAGTACAAAAAAAAAAAAAAAAGAAGAGCGAAAATACTAGCTGCTTGGCTGCCATGCTAATTAAATTACATTAATATTGTCTGAGGCTTTGACACAGGACAAGTACGTACAATAGATCACTTCTAATTTTAACATAGAGTGGATATAAAAAGTCTACACACTCCTGTTAAAATGTCAGGATTCTGATGTAAAAAAAAAAAAAATGAGACAAAGATAAATCATATCAGAACATTTTCCAATTTTGGGAAAAATTCAATATTTTTTACTTTTTGCTATAATAAATATCCCCAAAATATATATAAAAAAAACAAATTTTTCCTCAGTTTAGGCCGATACGTATTCTTCTACATATTTTTTGGTAAAAAAAAGCATTTATTGATTGGTTTGCGCAAAAGTTATAGCGTCTACAAAATAGGGACTAGTTTTATGGCATTTTTATAAATATTTTTTTTTTTTACTAGTAATCAGCGATTTTTATCGTGACTGCGACATTATGGCGGACACATCGAACACTTTTGACACCATTGTCATTTTTATAGCGATCAGTGTTATAAAAATGCACTGATTACTGTAAAAATTACACTGAAAGTGAAGGGGTTAACCTGTAGGGGGCACTGAAGGGGTTAAGTGTGTCCTAGGGAGTGATTCTAACTGTTAGGGGGCGGGCGAGACCACACAGTGCCAAATTAAAGGGGACATACCTGTACGCCCATTTGCCTGTCCGTGCCATTCTTTCGATGTAAATCTGCGTGCGGCAGTCCTTAAGCGGTTAATGTGACCTATAAACTGTACAACTCCGTTGAACAACAAACTGAAATCATTTAGGTTGAGGGAAGTAAAAAAATAAAATAAAATAAATAATATGGTTGCATAAATACACACCTTTAAACTAATACTTTGTTGAAGCACCTTTTGATTTTATTACAGCACTCAGTCTTTTTGGGTATGAGTTTATCAGCATGGCACATCTTGACTTGGCAATATTTGCCCACTCTTCTTTGCAAAAACACTCCAAATTTGTCAGATTGCGAGGGCATCTCCTGTGCACAGCCCTCTTCAGATCACCCCCCATATTTTCAAATCAGGTCTTGGCTCTGGTTGGGCCATTCCGAAACTTTAATCTTCTTCTGGTGAAGCCATTCCTTTGTTGATTTGGACGTATGCCATGCTGAAAAATGACATTCCGCTTCATGTTCAGGTTTCTAGCAGAAGCCTGAAGGTTTTGTGCCAATATTGACTGGTATTTGGAATTGTTCATAATTCCCTCTACCTTGACTAAAGCCTCGTACACATGATCGGATATCCTATGGATTCTAATCCGATGGTTTTGTCCATCGGAAATCCGATGAAGCTGACTTCCATCAGTCTTCCCTACACACCATCAGTCAAAAAACCGACCGTTCCAAGCGCGGTGACGTAAAACACTCCGATGAGCCGAGAAAAATGAAGTTCAATGCTTCTGAGCATGCGTCGACTTGATTCGGGTTTTTTATACGATGGACTTGCCCATAGACGATCAGAGTTTTCGATCGGTTTTTTATCCATCGGAAAAATTTAAAACATGTTCTATTTTTTAAAACCGATGGAAAAAAGACTGATGGGTCCCATACACGATCGGTTTGTCTGATGAAAACAATCCATCGGACGGTTTTCATCGGTTAAACCGATCGTGTGTACATGGCTTTAGGCCCCTGTTCCAGTGAAAGAAAAACAGCCCCAAAGCATGATGCTGCCACCACCATGTTTCACGGTGGGTATGGAGTTCTTTTGGTGATGTGCAGTGTTTTTGCGCCAAACTTATCTTTTGGAATTATGACCAAAACGTTCAGCCTTGGTTTCAACAGACCAGAACACATTTTCCCCACATGCTTTTGGGAGACTTCAGATGTGTTTTTGAAAAAATTAGCAGGGCTTAGATGTTTTTGTTGGTAAGAAAAGGCTTCCGTCTTGCCACTCTACCCCATAGCCCAGACATATGGAGATTGTTGTCACATGTACCACACAGCCAGTACTTGCCAGATATTCCTACAGCTCCTTTAATGTTGCTGTAGGCCTCTTGGCAGCCTCCCTGACCAGTTTTCTTCTCGTCTTTTCATCAATTTTGGAGGGACGTCTAGTTCTCGGTAATGTCACTGTTGTGTCATATTTTCTCCACTTGATGATGACTGTCTTCACTCTGTTCCATGGTATATCTAATGCCTTGGAAAGTCTTTGTACCCTTCTCCTGATTGATACCTTTTAACAATGAGATCCCTCTCATGCTTTAGAAGCCCTCTGCGGACCATGGCATTTGCTGTAGGATCTGACTAAGAAGAAAACGTCAGGAAAGACCTACTAGAACAGCTGAGCTTTGTTTGGGGTTAATCAGAGGCACTTTAAAATGATGGCAGGTAAGGTACTGACTCTTATTTAGTTTGAATGTGATTGCTTAAATTCTGAACACAGCTACATCCCCAGTTATAAGAGGGTGTGCACACTTATGCAACCACATTATTATTTTTTACCCCCCCACAAAAGATTTCAGTTCGTTTTTCAATTGAGTTGGACAGTTTATAGGTGGAAAAAGTTCTGAAATCATTTATCTCTGTCTCATTTCTTTTACATCAAAGAAACCGGACGACATTTTAACAGGGGTGTGCAGACTTTTTATATCCATTGTACATTAGAGAAGGTTAGAGACTTAACATAATGAAGTAGGACCCAGCCAATATTTAATAGTTGGTGTAATAAATGTGATATACATTTTGCATGTTAGCCCCATCAGAGGATATAAATTAAAACCTTATCAAATTAGCAATAAAATACTTTATTTTAACATTTTATGCGTCTGTTTTCTTTTTATTTACATTGCACGTTCTCATATTTACATTAAGGAAGAGATGCCACTTGCCAATTCATACTAACGTGTACTCTTTAAATGCACAAACACAATAGGAATGGTCATTACTCTTTTAATGTTTATCATTTATTTATTTTGCACTTTGAGCACCAAGTGAGCATTTTGTCCTCCTGAGTATACCACAAAAGTGGTAAAACATGTTGGGTTAAACTGGTTGTGGGAATCATTACTTGAGATGTAGATGCCAACTTGAGGGAAAATTAATAAGAGTATTTTTGAGGACTATGGTACGTAGTAAGTAGCAGCAGAGTAGGCTTAAAAGGTAGAGTGCAATGATAAAGAAAAGGAGAATATAGTAGTATCTATCAAAAAAAAATGATACCTGTATCCGATTCAAATACTATATACTACTTATATACTAGTATCTATGAAAATAATTGTGATATCTGCATTTGATTCAAATACAATATATTACTAATATAGTAATATCTAGGATAATAATCGAGATATCTGTATCTGATTTAAATACTATATGCAGATATGAACACAGATAAAGATTGAGGGATCTCTACATATACAAACCTCTAGACGTGAGGAGAAACCGTACAGTAATAAAAAAATAAAAATAGCACATGGACATCTCACCCATAGACCCCTTTCACACTGAGGGTTTATTGCAGGCGCTATAGCATTAAAAAAAGCGCCTGCAATCGGCCCTTAAACTGCTGCTCCTTTGTCTCCAGTGTGAAAGCCCAAGGGCTTTCACACTGGAGTGTTGCGCTAGCAGGACGGTAAAAAAAGTCCTGCTAGTCTTTGGAGCGGTGAAGGAGCGGTGTGTGTATACCACTCCTGCCCATTGAAATCAATGGGACAGCGTGGCAATACCGCCCGCTATGCGCTGCTTCAGCAGTGCATAGCGGGCGGTTTTAACCCTTTCTCGGCCGCTAGCATGGATAAAACCGCCCCGCTAGCGGCCGAAATGCACTGCAAATTCGTCCATAGCGTCGGCGGTAAAAAGTAGGATTTTTAAAACAGCTTACCTGTAAAATCCTTTTCTTGGAGTACATCACGGGACACAGAGCAGCATAGTCATTACTATGTGGTTATATAGATTACCTTCAGGTGCTGGCACTGGCAACTTCCAAAACAGGAAGTACCCTCCCCTATATAAGCCCCTCCCATCCGGGAGTACCTCAGTTTTGTAGCAAAGCAATACGTGTCCCCAAAAGAGGGGTGGGAGCTCTGTGTCCCGTGATGTACTCCAAGAAAAGGATTTTACAGGTAAGCTGTTTTAAAAATCCTACTTTCTTGTTCATACATCACGGGACACAGAGCAGCATAGTCATTACTATGTGGGACGTCCCAAAGCAATGCCACATGAGGGGGGGGGATATACCATACATAAGCTGGGCGCCATCAGGCATGAGGATCTTTTGCGGCCTGCAACACACTGCGCCCAAAGGCGACATCCTCCTGACTTCTAACGTCCACCTGGTAGAACCTAGTAAACGTGTGTACTGAAGACCATGTTGCGGCCTTACAAATTTGCGCCAGGGAGGCCTGGTGATGCACTGCCCATGAAGTTCCAACTGCTCTCGTGGAGTGCGCCCTAACTTTGAACGGAGGCGGTCTACTTCTCAAGCCATAGGCTTGTATTATGACCTGTCGAATCCACTTGGCTAAAGTAGATTTTGATGCTGCCTGACCCTTTCTGGGGCCTTCCGGCAGAACAAACAAAGAATCCGTTCTACGAATCTGAGCAGTGGCTTCTAGATAGGCTTTAACTGCTCTTACTACATCCAAAGAATGCAATAACTTTTCCTCTACCGAGCTTGGTTTGGGGAAAAAAGAAGGAAGAACCACATCCTGGTTCAAGTGAAACCTCGATACCACCTTAGGAAGAAAGGCTGGGTGAGGACGTAATACTACTCTGTCCTTATGGATAACCAGATATGGCTCTTTACAGGACATGGCGGCTAATTCCGACACTCTTCTAGCCGAGCATATGGCTACTAAAAATATCAATTTCCTGGTGAGTAGAACCAAGGAAATGTGCCGCAAAGGTTCAAATGGCTGCTTCTGCAGAACCGACAGAACCAAATTTAGATCCCATGGGCATATGGGAGCCTTAATCGGTGGAATAATACGAGTCACACCTTGCATAAAGGATTTGACAAGTGAATGCATAGCCAGGGGCCTTTGAAATAGTATTGACAAGGCCGAAACCTGGCCCTTGATAGTACTTAAGGCAAACTTCCTGTCTACAGCCCACTGCAGGAAGTCCAGAATTCTGCCTATAACGTACTTACGTGGATGCCATTTTCTGGCCTCGCACCAAGTGATGTACGCCTTCCAAACTCTATAGTAGATCTGCCTGGATACAGGCTTCCTGGCATTGATTATAGTTGATACCACAGAGTTAGAGAGACCTCTCTTCTTTAGGACGTGGGATTCAATAGCCAGGCCGTTAAACTTAGAGTTAGTAAGGAAGGGTGGTATATCGGTCCTTGCGAAAGCAGGTCCGGACGACGTGGAAGGGTCCAAGGACTCCCCACAGACATTTTGATTATCTCCGCATACCAGGCCCTTCGGGGCCACGCTGGAGCCACCAGGATCACCGGCTTCTTCTCCAACCTGACTCTGCGAAGGAGTCGAGGCAACAATTGTAGCGGAGGGAATGCATATATCAGTCTGAACTGATCCCAAGGGAACACCAGAGCATCCGAGCCGCAAGCGAGGGGATCCCTTGTCCGGGAGACAAATCTGTCCACCTTTGCGTTGAATCTGGATGCTAGCAGATCTACATCCGGTGTTCCCCACCGCTGACATATTGCTCGGAAGACCTCGGGATGAAGGGACCATTCCCCTGGGCATAACTGTTGGCGACTCAGAAAGTCCGCCTTCCAATTCTCCACCCCTGGAATGAAGACAGCTAATATACATGGGACATGCTTTTCTGCCCATTCCAGGATGTGACTTACTTCCCTCTGGGCTGCACGACTCCTGGTGCCTCCCTGATGATTGATATATGCCACTGCTGTGGCATTGTCTGATTGAATTCTGACAGGGGACCCTTGGAGTCTGGATGTCCAGGCTACTAGGGCGTACCGGGCTGCTCGTATCTCTAAGAGATTGATGGGCAGGGTTTTTACTACATTTGACCATCTGCCCTGGAGAGACCATTGCTCCAGTACTGCCCCGCAGCCTATAAGGCTGGCATCTGTAGTGACCACCTTCCAAGATATCGGGCTGAAGGGTTTTCCCTTCTGGAGATTCTGGGGGATCAACCACCAGCAGAGACTCTTCCGAACGGAAGGGGACAAAGCCATCGGGAAGTCTAGAGCCTGAACCTTTCCGTTCCAGGCTGACAATATGGCCCTTTGTAAATTCCTTGAGTGGAATTGGGCGTATGGTACAGCTTCGAATGATGCTACCATCTTTCCTAGCAGCCTCATGCACAGGCGTATGGACGGCTGTCTTTTTGCACAAAGCAGACGGACCAAGGCCCTCAAAGAGGATACCTTGTCTAGAGGTAAGAAAATCTTCCTCTGGTCTGAATCCAGCCGTAGCCCTAGATATACCAGGTTTTTCACTGGCTGTAGGGCTGACTTGTCCAGGTTGATGACCCAACCGTGAGACTCTAGATACTTGATTGTATCGACAATTACCACTTCTAGCTTGGCAACTGAGTGGTCCATCAACAACAGGTCGTCTAGGTATGCCATTATCGTTACACCCCGTGTTCTTAGATCGGCCAACAGTGGGGCCAGAATTTTTGTGAACACTCGTGGTGCTGTGGCCAGACCAAATGGTAAGGCTCTGAACTGAAAATGGCGCCCTTCTACTGCAAAGCGTAGGAATTTTTGATGACCTGGAAAGATGGGAACATGCAAGTAAGCATCTTTGATGTCGATCGAGGCTAACCATTCCTCCCCTTGTAGGGCAGCGGTGACCGATCGGATCGACTCCATCCGGAAAGACCGGACGTTTAGAAATTTGTTTAGACTCTTTAGGTCCAATATGGGTCTTATGTCCCCGTTTGGCTTCGGGACTGTGAAAAGGTTTGAGTAGAAACCCAACCCCCACTCTTCCATAGGAACCTCCATAATTACTCCTTGGAGCAATAGTTGTTCTAACGCCAATAGGAGAGACCCTCTTTTTAGAGGGTCTCTTGGCATGCCTGACCACATAAAATGGGACGGAGGAGACTCTTTTAACTCCAACTTGTATCCCAGAGTTACTGCGGAGAGCACCCATCTGTCTTTGATCGTCTCCCGCCAGGTCTCTGCGAACAACTGAAGTCTTCCCCCCACCCGTTTGAGTGGGGGCAGCCCTTCATAGGCTTGACTTGGAGGCTGGTTTAGTACCTCTTCGGATCCAGGGCTTTTTATTACCCTGTGGCTGTCCCTGATTTTTACCTCCTGAGTTTGACCGAGGAGGCCGTCGGAACTGCTTAGTAGCAGACGTCGCAGGGATAGGAGAGGTAGTCCTCTTAAAAGATGGACCCCTAGACCTCTTTTTACTCGGTAAGAGAGTACTTTTACCACTGGAAATCTTCTGGATATACTTATCCAGGTCTTCGCCAAAAAGGCGTTCCCCATGAAATGGGAAGCTAACTAAGAGCTTCTTACAGGGAGCTTCAGCAGACCAGTTTTTGAGCCACAGAAGCCTACGCATATGTACCAAAGACAGCGTGAGGCGGGAGGCCTGATGGATAGAATCCTTGATGGCGTCAACCGCAAAGCATAATGCTCTAGGCAGATCAGCCAGAGCCTGGGCCTGCTGGTCTGGCAAATCCCTCAGGACCATTTTCATTTGATCCTTTAAAGCTTGGCAGACCCCAATAGCTGCCACTGCTGGCTGTGTAACAGCCCCTGCTGTGGAAAAAGCAGATTTTAATAAAGATTCCAATTTTTTATCCACTGGATCTTTGAACATTTGAACATTATCTACTGGACATGTCAGTGATTTGTTCACAGAAGAGATGGCTGCATCCACCGTAGGAACATTCCATCTCTGGGTGAACTTTTCCTCCATGGGATAGATCACCGGAAACCTTTTAGGCGGAACAAATAGTTTATCAGGATGTTCCCAGTCCTGGTATATAAGTCCTTCCAATAATGGATGTATTGGAAAGGAGCAATTAACCTGGGGAGCTTTTAGCGACCCCAATGAGGAGACAGCAGTAGTTGATGGTTCAACAAGAGGCATTTTAAATGCAGATCGAACCATGTCAGTTAGGGTCTGGACCCACAATCTTTCAGTCTGCGATGCTGAAAATGGTTCATCTACTGTCGATTCCTCAAAAACAGAGCTAACCTCCTCCTGATCCCCTTCAGGTAGGTCGGTCCCTTCCTGGGACTGTTGCTTTGCCAACAGGCACTCTAATGGAGGTGATGGAGATCTGGCGCGCTTTCTTTCCTGTAGAGAAGAAGCGATCAATGCTGCCAATCTCTGCTCCAATCCCTCCAGAGTTGAGGAAAAAACCTCCTCTGTTATATATGCAGGAGCAGGTGGACTGAGGACAGCCGCAGTACCTGGCACTCCCGGGGGTTCCTTATGGGTATTAACCTCTGATTTCTCAGGGGAGGAGGGTGCAGATGACTGCTCCAGATCCTCAGAGCCCGATGGAGACCCCCTACACTTCCTGAGAGGTATATCTCGGAGTTTTTTAGGCGGC
The DNA here is from genome assembly GCA_029206835.1 of Rana muscosa. Classification (NCBI taxonomy): domain Eukaryota; kingdom Metazoa; phylum Chordata; class Amphibia; order Anura; family Ranidae; genus Rana; species Rana muscosa. The sequence goes on along the minus strand of CM055121.1, from coordinate 721,526,900 downwards.
ATATTCCTTAGTTCAAAGCTGAGGTATTCCAGCCGCAATACACCCCTTACTGAAATAGTCTAATGCAATTTGCTGCTATGTACATCAGTGGGTGTCTACTAATGCGTCTTTCTGGGGATGCCTGTATCAACCGCCCGCTGTAAGCCCCTATACCATGCTACCAGCTCCTTTTCATGCTCTGTGTCCATAGCAAGCAGCGTGGACTGAGTCCTTTTATCTTGCTGGGACGCCCGCACATGCGCAGAAGCGCTGGGCGCACAGAGCGCGTCATCCGCCAGGCTCCGCCCCCTTTTTTTAAGCTAAACCTTATAAAAGGAAAGCATGTGTGCGCGCGCGCGCGCGCGCGCGTGCACGTGTGCGCTCTTGGCGCCATGTAGGGAGAGGAGCCAGGGTCCCTGTTTCACCAGGACTCGGGGATGGAAGGAAACTACTTGGCAGCATGACAGAGGAATGCAGCTTCCCTGATAGAGAGCTCACTCATCTGCCTGGACTTTCACCATGGAAGGAATAGTCCCAAGAAAAAAGACGTTCCACAGCGGCCTCTAGTGGACAAACACAGGTACCGCACCTTTGTCTTTTTTTTTTTTTTTTTAAAACCTCCTTTATGAAAAAACATTTCCAGGTTTACAGTTTTTTTAAAACTTCCCTTATGAAAAAACATTTCTAGGATTTCTTAGGCATATACAGCTATTAGCGGGAATACCCTTTAGGTAACAGGCAGAAAGACATATTAGGCTTGGGGGTCCCCTCAATAGAACCAAGTTCCTGAGGGGCCCCCACTTACCTTTTCCCCGCCGCAGGACTTTGTTTGGTCCACAGAAGCCCAAACTTCACCTCTCACGGCAGGCATTGTACTAGACCTTCAGGGACCGGGTTCCCAAGGATTCCACTCCCCTGGACCTGTATAGCACCCTGCACAGATAGCCTCTTGGTTTTGGGTATGACCAGAGCTCTGGATCCCAGGGTCCAGCCCTCCTAAGAGAGGCATTACAGGCAAAACCCTGCTCTTCTCTGCAAGGCCCGGGTACCGACCGTTTAGCTATGAAGCTTTTTTGGTCGGATCCGGAATAGCTTGCTAAGGCCCAGAGAACCTGTACACAAGCCCAGATGAATACATGTTAACCTTGGCCAACACCTTAGACACTGGCAAAAAAAACTGAGGTACTCCCGGATGGGAGGGGCTTATATAGGGGAGGGTACTTCCTGTTTTGGAAGTTGCCAGTGCCAGCACCTGAAGGTAATCTATATAACCACATAGTAATGACTATGCTGCTCTGTGTCCCGTGATGTATGAACAAGAAATATCGGCGTTTTACCGCCGACGCTATGGGCGGCTCAGTGTGAAAGGAGTCTAAGGCTCAGTTTACACCTATGCAGCTGCGACAGTGTCTGAGTTTTTGCATGACTTTACACTTCACATTTAGGGCAGCCTATTGATTTAAATTCAATTCAAGTACATCGCATTGTATTTCAGAAATCTTTATTCCCGTTTTTTTTAATTTTTTTATTATTTTACACTAAACAGGAAGATAGAATTTCTTCATGTTGCACCATAATGTGTGTAGAAGTAAATGAGGCGGCGCAGACCATAGGCGGCGCTACACTTAGAAATTACAATATCACATAAATGTACATATATCAAAAGATTTTTTTTTAATTTTGAATGGTTTGTACATTTAAAAACTTTTCAGACATACCGTAGTTTGAACTTTTTTAAAGGGACAGCAACAATATAATAATTGGTATTTATAATAATATTTTTTATTATTTTTATCATTATTTTCTACTTTTCAGATTTGTTTATTTTTTTCTCCCTGGAGTGTATTTGAGTTTTTTTTTTTTTTTTGTCTTTTCCGCCTTTTGGCCGCAGTGTAATTTTGTGATATAAATGAGGTGGTAACTTCAAAAGATATCCTCAGAGAAATAAGAGGGCGGTTGGCAGCTGAAATGATAAACATCCACCCACAACCATTTTGTAATTTTCTCTTTATATTGTAATTATCACCTACACAGCCTAGCAATTTAGTGGACACTGTAAAATAAATGTTCATCTGTCTAATATTCATAGACTTGACTGCATACACTATATATAGAATGTGTTTTAGTAATAAAAGGCTGAGTCCATGATAAAAAACAAACATTATTTTGAAGTATAATTATTCGCTTTCTAATAATTTTTATGCAGGTAAGGTTAGATCAAATATAGGGCTATGTTTATAGAAAAGGTCATATAAATAAGAGAAATATATATGCTGCTATTGTAGAAACCAAAGGATCAACATGCTATTTTTGAACCTAGAAAGAACAGCAATGGCAACCAACATATTTCTCTTATGATGATAGGTTCAAGAAGTTCATTTTTTGCTTCCTAATTGAATGCGGTGAGAAAATTTGCTGGAGCTTTGACGAAACTAGGTACATAATTGCTTTTCAGGTTATTTTAATAACGTTTCATGAGTCAGGCGCATGATGTACCAATGTATGAAGATTCTCTGGTGGGGAAAGCTCATTTGAAAATTTCCTACCGAATTAGAGCATTAATGGACCATCATTGGCTTTTCAATCTACCGTATATACTAGAGTATAAGCCGAGTTTTTCAGCCCTTGTTTTAGGGCTGAAAATACCCCCCTCGGCTTATACTCGAGTCAGTGTACCTGAAGGGCTGCGGGCATCCATTGTTTAAAATTTGCGGCTTCCCCCTGGTCCCGTCCCGTGATAGGCGTTTGACACTGTGTTCAGTGTTCTGTCTATCATGGACGTCTTCTCATCCTCAGACTCAGTTTCCCAGCAGACACTGTGTTCAGTGTTCCACCTATCAAGGACGTCCTCTTGTCCGAGGATGAAAGGACATCCATGATTGGTGGAACACTGAACACAGTGTCTGCTGGGAAACTGAGTCTAAGGATGAGAAGACGTCCGTGATAGACTGAACACAGTGTCAAAACGCCCATCACGGAATGGGACGGGACCAGGGGGAAGCCGCAAATTTTAAACAATGGATGCCCGCAGCCTGTCAAGAATTTCAGGTATGCTGCAATGGGCACAGCGAGGTTGGGCACAGTGAAGCTGCAAATGGGCATTGTTGACCCACTTTTCCACTTACAGTAGCTGCTGCATTTTCACCCTAGGCTTATACTCGAGTCAATAAGTTTTCCCAGTTTTTTGTGCTAAAATTAGGTGCCTCGGCTTATACGCGAGTATATACGGTAATAACAATCTGCACTGATACGATTTTGAAAGGATGACATCAGAACAGTGTTTCTCAACTCCAGTCCTCAAGGCGCCCCAACAGGTCATGTTTTCAGGCTTTCCATTATTTTGCACAGGTGATTTGATTAGTTTCACTGCCTTAGTAATTACCACAGCCATTTCATCTGAGGGAAATCCTGAAAACATGACCTGTTGGGGCGCCTTGAAGACTGGAGTTGAGACACTGCATTAGAACACATATTTGGCTCTCAAACAGCCTTTCACTATCCACAATTGTCAAAGTAGTCTGTCACTGTAGACTGTCAAATTAACTGCAGATTGGGTCGCCCACTACCAATGAGCTCTTGAGTAGCCTGATCTGCAAATTCTGAAAGAAGGAGCTTATCTGTTTTAACAAAATAATTCTGTAATAGGAGATCCAAGAAACTACAGCATCTTCCTGGCACAATGCAACAAAAAGTATATCACAAAAAGCAAAAAATACATGGCATATTAATTAATATAACCAGTTATTTGTCTATAAGGCACTTCAAAATATAACGGAATGTTACCCCCAAAGCTATGCAAAACACAGCACTGAACAAGCTTACCCAGGAGCCATGCATAAAGCCGCCGATTTAACGACATATCTCTGCGCAAGACCACACGCAGTGCTGCTGACAGGATCCGAATCATATCGAGACGGGTTGCCTAGGTAACCAAAAAAATTAATAAAAATAGCCCAAATCACTAAAATATTTTAAGATCATACAACAGTGCTGTGAAAGTATTTGCCCCCTTCCTGATTTTTTTATACTTTTTGTTTATTTGTCACACCCAAATGATTCAGATCATCAAACTAATATTAATACTACACAAATATAACCCGAGTAAATACAAAATGATATTTTATATTACATTTTAAAATGATGATTTTATTTATTTAGGGGGGGGGGAAAAGCTGTATAAACCTGCTTGGTGAAAAAGTAATTGCACTCCCCCTTCTAAATCATGAATGAACTCTGATTAACCACATATTTTGATGATTTCCTCCAGGGATAAGCTCATACACGCCAAATTTATATAGAGTCTATTATACACCACAAAGGTTGCACAAGATCTACCCACAGAGGTTCCGGGACTGTCCCAGATGTCATTCCCCTGACAGCACATTCATGCACATGTTTTGGACTTGCCCATCCTTGGCTGGGTACTGGGCCGCAGTTTTTGAATGTATTAATATCCGCCTGCAGTTGTCCCTTCCAATATCGCCTGAATTGGCATTGCTGGGCATTCAGGATGACGAACAGAGACCTCGTTATACTAAGATGCTTATTTGGTATGTCCTATTTTATGCTAAGAAAGAAATATTGCTCAAGTGGACGTCCCCCTCTCCCCCTACGGTCGAATCTTGGGACTCTTCCATAAATGCCGTAATGCCCCATTACAAGCTGACTTATATCAATAGAGGCTGTCCCCAAAAATTTGATCGTCTATGGTTGCCCTGGACTGAACAATTGTGAGTTCTGGGGTGGTAGACCTGGGGATCTGTACCCGGGATCTACGTTTGAAGGGACGGCCGTCGCCCCCTCGTATCTGCGAGGTTCCCTTTGCTATGACATGACCCCGTGGTTTTGCACGCGTTACGTGTTCATGTATTGGAGATTATACTTGTATACTAATTGTCTACGCTTTGAATTTATGTATCATCAATTTGTTCCAATTTCCCTGAATTGTATGAGTATTTTAATGTCTGCCTTGTGTGATGACATGTTTTTCAATTAAGACCAACCTTGTTGTTTAAAAAAACCACATATTTTGGAAAGCCGAGTTAAATTTCACTTGTCACACCCAGGCCGATTTACTGCCAGACCTGTTGAATCAAGAAATCACTTAAATAGACGCTGTCTGACAAAGTGAAGCACGCTCAAAGATCTCAAAAAGCCACACATCATGCTGCGATCTAATGAAATTCAAGAACAGACAAGAAAGTAATGTACATGTATCAGTCTGGAAAGGTTACAAAGCCATTTCTCATGCCGTGTACACACGACCGTTTTTAATGTCATTAAAAAAACTGCATTTTTCTCGACGCAATTCTTCTCAAGCCTGCCTTGCCTACACACTATTGTGGGAAAAAAATGCTTGAGTAAAGCGCGGTGACATACAACACGTACGACGGCACTATAAAGGGGAAGTTCCATTCGGATGGTGCCACCCTTCATGTTAGTAAAGTTTGTTGAGCGACGATTCATGCTTTTCAGCCTCGTGCTTTTCAGTCCGTTACAGCGTGACGAATGTGCTATCTCCATTACGAACGCTAGTTTTACCAGAACGAGCGCTCCCGTCTCATACTAAGATTCTGAGCATGCGCATTTTTTTTTACTTCGTTAAAGCCCACACACGGCCGTTTTTCACGATGAGAAAAACGACGTGAAAAATTAAAGCATGTTCCAATTTCTTCCATGGCCGTTTTTCACGTCGTGAAAAATGCTCTGAAGCCCACACACGATCATTTTTAATGACCATTTTAAAAAATTTAATTTTTCTCGTCATTAAAAACGGTCATGTGTACACGGCATAAGGCTTTGAGACTCCAGCGAACCACGGTGAGAGCCATTATCCACAAATGGAGAAAACAGCTGTGAATTTCCCAGGAGTATTTGTATTTACTCTGGTTATCTTTGTGTAATATAATTATTTATTTTTTTGATGATCTGAATCATTTAAGTGTGACAAATATGCAAAAAGATAAAAAAAAAAAAAAAAAAACAGGAAAGGTGCAAATACTTTTTCACAGCTCTGTAACTGTAAATATACATGTAACCTAATACATTATTAAACTATCACCAAATTTTAAATGAGTCCATTGTTAGCATCAAAACTCTTCAGCCACTAGAACCATTAGACCCCTTTCACACTGAGGCGCTTTTCAGGCGTTTTAGCGCTAAAAATAGCGCCTGAAAAGCGCCTCTCAGGTCTCCCCAGTGTGAAAGCCGAGAGCTTTCACACTGGGGCGGTGCACTTGCGGGATGTTCTGAAAAGTCCTGCAAGAAGCATCTTTGGGGCGGTTTGGGAGCGGTGTATACACCGCTTCCAAAACGCCCTGCCCATTGAAATTAATGGGTCAGAACATGAATTCCTCAGATTGGGATTTTTAAACCGGGCCACAAACAGTTTGATAGTAAAAAATTACTTAAAATTTATTGCACATTGATAATATATAACATGAACATGGGGATATACGCAACAAACACAAAAATGGGGAACAGAAATGGAAACCAGCTGCAAGGAAAAGCCCAGAACACCCAACGCGTCTCAAAAAACAAAATGCAGATCTCTTTCAGGGACAGAGGGCTTGCGGGTTCCAGATCTGTGGCTTATATCTATGATAACAAAATGTATAACATCAGGGGTATGCAGAGATACATATGCATAAACACATATACATTCTAAATACATTTAAAAAAATTGGAACAGTAAAAACACAGCTGAGCATACTGACCCCAAATGTTGATGCTCCACTCATAAAGACGAAGAACATAACTCATGTGGAATGGTTCCACATTATACGGACCTTTGGCTGATGTCACATTGTCTGCTGCTTGTGCGCTGCTCCGACAGACATAGGTTTCTTTTTATTTTTGCGTTCTGTTCTTCGTCTTTATGGGTGGAGCATAAACATTTGGGGTCAGTATGCTCAGCTGTGTTTTTACTGTTCCAATTTTTTTAAATTTATTGAGAATGTATATGTCTTTATGCATATTACGTATCTCTGCATACCCCTGATGTTATACATTCTGTTATCATAGATATAAGCCACAGATCTGGAACCCGCAAGCCCTCTGTCCCTGAAGAAGATCTGCATTTTGTTTTTCAAAACGCGTTGGCGGGTCTGGGCTTTTCCTTGCAGCTGGTTTCCATTTCTGTTCCCAATATTAGTGTTTGTTGCGTATGTCCCCATGTTCATGTTGTTATAAATTATCAATGTGCAATGAATTTTTAATACTTTTTTACTATCAAACTGTTTGTGGCCCTGTTTAAAGTCCCAATCTGAGGAATTCATGCTCTGACTATGTATCAGGGATGTGGTCCACAATCAGTTTAAGTAATTTGTTGCTGTAGAGGGTCTCTTTAAAATTAATGGGCAGTGCTGCAATGGGCAGGGCCCTTTGGGAGCGCGCTATTTACAGCGCTTCCAACCCACGCCAAAGATGCTGCTTGCAGGACTTTTCGTAACGTCCCAGTGTGATGAGACACACGGCAATGAATGCGAGGTGCTTTTTAGGTGCTTTTCAGAGACTATTTCTAGCACTAAAGTGCTTGAAAACCGCCTCAGTGTGAAAGGGGTCTAAGGTCTAAATCTGGCTCTAGCTGGAGTGCTTTACACAATCACCACGAAAAAAAAAACGAAACATGTATAGTTTGTTCTACAAGGGAAAATGTCTACTAAGTGACATATGGCAGAAGCGGATCGGTAATAAGATCATAGAGATTTTCAACACAACAGATTTAAAAAACAGAAATGCTAATTGGAAGCAAACAGGATAATAACAGCAGAGCTTTCTACACATAACAGAGAGAAGCTCAAAAGGGACTAAAATAGCTTTGTGTTACCAGGACACAAATGGTCATGATAGATGTGTACTGTATGACAGAACAAGGCTTTAAGTGTGAGTAGCAGAAATTCGTTCTCACTATATGACTGTATAGGATGAGAAGCTCCATTTTCTGGGGAGACGTAAAGAAGAAACGCTTTACAAAGGGCCCACAACATGCTTTGCCCCTGGTAGGTTTCTATTGTCGCTTTAGGCATATTGGACAAATGAAGATAGAGCCTATTTACCTACCAAATGGGCAGATTCTCCGCCCATTTGCTAGTTTTATTGCTAAAATGTCAAGAATGCATTTGCATCCCCCATGAAAATATTTATAGTTTGTAATCATGCAAGAGGATATCTTGCTTGGCACCCCCTCTTGTCTTCATTTATAAGACCCACATGGACCAGCAAGATAAAATGTGAGACTGGAAAAATAGGATTTTTATAACAGCTTACCTGTAAAATCCTTTTCTTGGAGTACATCACGGGACACAGAGCGACATAGTCATTACTATGTGGGTTATATAGATACCTTCAGGTGCTGGCACTGGCAACTTCCAAAACCGGAAGTACCCTCCCCTATATAAGCCCCTCCCATCCGGGAGCACCTCAGTTTTGTAGCAAAGCAATAAGTGTCCCCAAAGAGGGGTGGGAGCTCTGTGTCCCGTGATGTACTCCAAGAAAAGGATTTTACAGGTAAGCTGTTATAAAAATCCTATTTTCTTTCTCGTACATCATGGGACACAGAGCGACATAGTCATTACTATGTGGGATGTCCTAAAGCAATGCCCAATGAGGGGGGGATACACCATACATAAGCTGAGCGCTATCAGACATGAGGATCTTTTGCGGCCTGCAACACACTGCGCCCAAAGGCGACATCCTCCTGACTTCTAACGTCCACCTGGTAGAACCTAGTAAACGTATGTACTGAAGACCATGTTGCGGCCTTACAGATTTGAGCCAGGGAGGCCTGGTGATGCACTGCCCATGAAGTTCCAACTGCTCTCGTGGAGTGCGCTCTAACTTTGAACAGAGGCGGTCTCCTTCTCAAGCCATAGGCTTGCATTATGACCTGTCGAATCCACTTGGCTAAAGTAGATTTTGACGCTGCCTGACCCTTTCTGGGGCCTTCCGGCAGAATAAACAAAGTATCCGTTCTGCGAATCTGAGCAGTGGCTTTTAGATAAGCTTTAACTGCTCTTACTACATCCAAAGAATGTAATAACTTTTCCTCTACCGAACTAGGTTTGGGAAAAAACGAAGGAAGAACCACATCTTGGTTCAAATGGAACCTCGATACCACCTTAGGAAGAAAGGCTGGATGAGGACGTAACACTACTCTGTCCTTATGGATAACCAGATATGGCTCCTTACAGGACATAGCTGCTAATTCCGACACTCTTTTAGCCGAACAAATGGCTACTAGAAAAATCAATTTCCTGGTGAGAAGAACCAGGGAAATATGCTGTAATGGTTCAAATGGTTGTTTCTGTAGAACCGACAGAACCAGGTTTAAGTCCCATGGACATATGGGAATATTAACCGGAGGGCTAATACGCATCACTCCTTGTATAAAGGCTTTGACTAGTGAATGCGAAGCCAAGGGCCTCTGAAAAAATATTGACAAGGCCGAAATCTGACCCTTGATAGTACTCAAGGCAAGCTTCCTATCTACAGCCCACTGTAGGAAGTCCAGAATCCTACCTATTACGTACTTACGTGGATGCCATTTCTTGGCCTCACACCAGGCGATGTACGCCTTCCAGATTCTATAGTAGATCTGCCTGGATACCGGCTTCCTGGCATTGATCATGGTAGATACCACAGGATTAGAGAGACCTCTCTTTTTTAGAATGTGGGCTTCAATAGCCAGGCCGTCAAACCTAGGGCTGGTAAGGAAGGGTGGTATATCGGTCCTTGCGAAAGCAGGCCTGGACGATGTGGGAGAGTCCAAGGACTCCCCACTGACATTTTTACAATCTCCGCGTACCATGCTCTTCGGGGCCACGCTGGAGCCACCAGAATCACTGGTTTCTTTTCTACCCTGATTCTGCGGAGTAATCGAGGTAACAATTGTGGCGGTGGGAATGCATATATCAGCTTGAACTGATCCCAATGGAACACTAAGGCATCCGAGCCGCAAGCTAGGGGATCCCTTGTCCAAGAGACAAACCTGTCCACCTTTGCGTTGAATCTGGATGCTAGCAGATCTACATCCGGTGTTCCCCACCGCTGACATATTGTCCGAAAAACCTCGGGGTGAAGGGACCATTCCCCTGGGCATAATTGTTGGCGACTTAGAAAGTCCGCCTTCCAATTCTCCACTCCTGGAATGAATACCGCGGATATGGCTGGGACATATCTTTCTGCCCATTTCAGGATGCAATTTACTTCCCTCTGGGCTGCACGACTCCTGGTGCCACCCTGATGATTGATATATGCCACTGCCGTGGCATTGTCTGATTGAATTCTGACAGGGGACCCTTGGAGTTTGGATGTCCATGCTACTAGGGCATACCGGGCTGCTCGTATCTCTAAGAGATTGATGGGCAGGGCCTTTTCCGCATCCGACCATCTGCCCTGGAGAGACCATTGCTCCAGTACTGCTCCCCAGCCTATAAGGCTGGCATCTGTAGTGACCACCTTCCAAGAAATCGGACTGAAGGATTTCCCTTTTTCCAGATTCTGGGGAACCAACCACCAACGGAGGCTCTTGCGAACGGAAGGGGACAAGGACATTGGTAAGTCTAGGGCCTGAACTTTCTTGTTTCAGGCTGACAGTATGGCCCTTTGCAAATTCCTTGAATGGAATTGACCGTAGGGTACTGCTTCGAATGATGCCACCATTTTTCCCAGCAGCCTCATGCACAGGCGTATGGACGGCTGTCTTTTTGTACCCACTAAGTGGATCAATTCTCTCAAAGACAACACCTTTTTTCGAGGCAAAAATATTTTCCTCTGGCCTGAATCTAGCCTTAGCCCCAAGTATTCCAGACTTTTGACTGGTTTTAGGGCTGACTTGTCTCGGTTGATAATCCAACCGTGAGATTCCAGATACTTGATTGTCTTGTGAACGACCACTTCTAGTTTTTTCACTGAGTGGTCTATCAGCAACAAGTCGTCTAGATATGCCATTATCGTTACACCTTGCGTTCTTAGATTGGCCAATAATGGGGCCAGAATTTTTGTGAACACTCGTGGTGCTGTGGCCAGACCGAAGGGTAAGGCTCTGAACTGAAAATGGCGCCCTTCTACTGCAAAGCGTAGAAATTTTTTGGTGGACTGGAAAGATGGGAATGTGCAAATAAGCATCTTTGATGTCGATCGAGGCTAACCATTCCTCCCCTTGTAGGGCAGTGGCCACCAATCGGATCGACTCCATCTGGAAAGTCCTGATATGCAGGAATTTGTTTAGCCCTTTTAGATTTAATATGGGCCTCATGTCCCCGTTTGGCTTCGGGACTGTAAAGAGGTTTGAGTAAAACCCGAACCCCCATTCTTCCAGGGGAACCTCCATAATTACTCCTTGGAGCAATAGTTGTTCTAGTGCCAACAGGAGGGACTCTCTCTTCCGAGGATCCCTTGGCACGTTTGACCTCATAAAATGGGAAGGAGGAGAGTCTTTTAACTCCAATCTGTATCCCAGACTTACTGCGGAGAGCACCCATCTGTCTCTGATCGTGTCCCGCCAGGTCTCTGCGAACAACTGGAGTCTTCCCCCCACCCGATTGAGTGGGGGCAACCCTTCATGCATTTGACTTTGGGGGAGGTTTTGTACCTCTCCTGACCCAGGGTTTTTTATTACCCTGCGATTGACCCTGATTTTTACCCCTGGGATTTGACCGAGGAGGCCGTCGGAACTATTTCACAGCCGATGCCCCAGGGACTGGAGAAGCAGGCCTCTTAAAAGAGGGACCTCTAACTCTGTTTTTATAAGGCAAGAGTGTACTTTTACCGTTGGAAATTTTCTGGATAGATTTGTCCAGGTCTTCCCCAAATAAGCGTTTACCATGAAATGGGAAGCTAACCAGCAATTTTTTACAGGGAGCTTCAGCAGACCAGTTTTTGAGCCATAGAAGCCTGCGCATATGTACTACAGACAGCGTAAGGCGGGAGGCCTGATGGATTGAATCCTTTATGGCGTCAACCGCAAAGCATAAGGCTCTAGGTAGATCAGCTAGGGCAAGGGCCTGCTGATCTGGCAAGTCCCTTAAGACTTGTTTCAACTGATCCTTCACTGCTTGGCAGACCCCAATAGCTGCCACTGCTGGTTGTGTCACCAGGCCTGCTGTAGAAAAAGCAGATTTTAATAAGGACTCCAATTTTTTATCTATTGGGTCCTTGAACATTTGGACATTATCCACTGGACAAGTCAGTGATTTATTCACACAAGAGATGGCTGCGTCCACTGTAGGGACCCTCCATTTTTTGATGAACTTATCCTCCATGGGATAGACCACCGGAAATCTCTTGGGAGGAGTAAATATTTTATCAGGATGTTCCCAATCCTGGTACATGAGCCCTTCCAATAAAGGGTGAAGTGGAAAGGAACAGACAGTCTGGGGAGCTTTTAGCGACCCCAGCGAGGAGACAGTAGTGGTTGATGGTTCCGCAAGGTGCATTTTAAATGCTGATCGGACCATGTTAGTCAAAGACTGAACCCATAATCTTTCAGCTTGAGATGCTGAGAAAGGTTCCTCCACTGTTGATTCCTCTATAACAGAATCAACCTCCTCCTGATCCCCTTCAGGCAGGTCGATCCCTGTATGGGACTGTTGCTCCGCTAACAGGTACTCTGAAGGAGGAGACGGAGATCGGGCGTGCTTTCCCTGTGACAGGGAGGCAGCGATTAATGTTGACAATCTCTCTTCTAATCCTCCCAGAGCTGAGGAAAAAACCTCCTCTGTTACATACACAGGAGCAGGTGAACTGAGGACAGCCACAGTACCAGGTACTCCTGCAGGGTCTCTACGGTCACTAACCTCTGAATTTTCAGGGGAGACTGGTGCAGCAGAAGCATGCCCAAGATCCTCAGAGCCCGATGGAGACCCCTTTCGCTTCCTGGAAGATTTAGTTCCGGAGCTTCTGGACGGCATATTCCTAAGCCCAAAGCTGAGATATTCCAGCCGTAATACACCCCTTTTACTGAGAATAGTCTAGCACAATTGCTGCTATATATCAGTTGGTGTCTACTAAAGTGTCTTTCTAGGGGATGCCTGCATCAACCGCCTCTGTGTGCCTTTTTACTGTCGCTAGCTCTGTTTGTGCACTTCAATAGCCAGCTTGATTGTTTTTAAACATGCTGGACGCCCGCACATGCGCAGTAGCGCCGCGGCGCACACCGAGCATCATCCACCCGCTCCGCCCCTTTTTCCAGATCGCCTCTATATAGAGAGGCGCGTGCTCGCGCACGCGCGCGGGCACGTGCGCCTTTTTTGAAAAAACAAGGAGCTAGATGGGAGCCAGGGTCCCTGCCGCAGGGCCCGGGGATGGACGAGCGCAGCAACAGGGCAGAGGAGACAGCTTCCCAGCAGAGAACTTACCAACTGCCTGGATTTGACTTCAGAAGAAAAAAATACACATTACAAGAAAAAAGAACCATAGCGGCCTCTAGTGTTTAACACAGGTACCGCGGTCTTACACATTTTTTTTTTTTTTTTTTTCTTGCCTACTATAAAAAAATTTACATTTTCTCAGTAGTAACAGGCATGCACAGAATATTTAGTGGGAATACCTTAGGTAACAGGCAGAAAGACAAAATAGGCTTGGGGGTCCCCCAATAGAACCAAGTTCCTGAGGGCCCCCACTTACCTTTTCCTCGCCGCAGGACTCTGTTTGGTCCACAGAAGCCCAAACTTCACCTATCACGGCAGGCATTGTAATCAAACCTTCAGGGACCGGGTTCCCAAGGATTCCACTCCCCTGGACCTGTATAGCACCCTGCACAGAAAACATCTTGGTCGTGGGTATGACCAGAGCTCTGGATCCCAGGGTCCAGCCCTCCTAAGAGAGGCATTACAGGCAAAACCTTGCTCTTCTCTTGCAAGGCCCGGGTACCGACCGTTTAGCTATGAAGCTTTTTTGGTCGGATCCGGAATAGCTTACTGAGGCCCAAAATAACCTGTACGCAAGCTCAGTGAAACACATGTTACTTCTTGGCCAACACCTTAGACCAGTGTTTCTCAACCTTTTTACCGTGGAGGAACCCTTGGCAAAAAGTCTGAGATCTCGGGGAACCCCTAAAAAAAAAATTCAGATCTACAGCTCTCGGAACATCGTATCTGATCAGCAAGCTGTAGATATAACCACGTTTATTGTAGAAATAGCTTTAAATAATGGAATAAAAATTAGAACTCACCTGACACCAACATTATAGTGTGAACAGTGCACATAGAAATCAATTGTTTTCTTTATGTCCCTGCAGAGACCTGCGTTACAACAAGCCCAAAATATTTTAAGCAAGTCAAATTTGTACACATTTTCCATTTTTTGCACATGTGCTGTGAACGAGGCCTTACTGAACTTGAACAAAACTCCCAAATATTGTAACTGATAAATAGGATAGCAGACTACGGGAACAGTTGGGACTTGTTCACAACATTCATGCATAAGAATTGATGGTGCAGATTTCATCTGCATAGACTACTTTGGTCTTGTCCATGTCATGTGCAGAGAGACATGCACTTTCCTAACGTAGGTCTCTGCTAGAACATAAAGAAAATAACTGATTTCTATGTGCCCTGTTCACACCACAATGTTGGTATCATTTGAGTATTTTTCTCTGCAGAGAAATGCATACATGTTGCATATTTCTGTGCAGAAAAAATATGCACATGATACCAATGTTGATTTCAATGTGCACTGACAGCGAGTACTGTCAATGCGCATTAATACCTGGTGCCTCCTCTATAGTTCCAGCTCCTCTGAACCTGTGAGGGTGGTACCAGGAAGAGTGCTGACAGTGGAAGCACATGGCTGAATATTGCAGGAGGTGAGATCCTGTGTATGGTAGTGACTGAATGCAGACTGCAGGGGCCTGTGGCTGGATGAGACTGAATCATAATAGGATTATGTACAACTATGGCAAAATAAAGCTATTATAATCTCACCTCCTGTTACATTCAGCCTGTGTGCCTCAACTCTCTGACCCCCCCCCCAGTCTGCAATCAGTGCTGTTATACACAGGATCTCATCTCCTGTTCTCTGCTCTTCCCTCCCCCAGCAGTCTGCATTCACCCCTGACATACACAGGAACTCAGCTTCTATCTAATCTAGCCATGTGCTCCTTTTCTCTGCTCCCCCCCTCCACAGTGCATTACTGCTACCATTGAGACAGATCTCACCTTCTGATCTGGTGCTTCCGCCTCCATAGTCCTCATTCTCGGCTCTCTTCACGGCTCCCACTCTGTGCTCCCTGCCTCCAGTCTTCATTCTCGGGTCCCATGGCTCTCCGCTCTCCATGCCTAGCTCTCCATGCCCGGCTCCCCGCTCTCCATCAGTGGCGTCACTAGGGTTGGTGTCACCCGGTGTGAAAAAAATTGGTGTCAACCCCCCTCCACCCACTATAGTCCCTCTTCAGTACAGACCCCCCATTAAGTACAAACCCCCCTCCATCAGTATAGACCTCCCTCCAAGTGCAGAAACCCTATCAGCATAGACCACCTCAGAGAAGACCCCCCTCCATCAGCATAGGCACCCCAAGTGCAGACCACCTCCATCAGCATAGCCGCCCTCAGTGCAGACCCCCTTCAGCATAGACACCCCCCAGTGTAGACCCCCCTCCATCAGCATAGACCCCCAGTGCAGACCCCATCAGCATAGACACCCCCAGTGCAGACCCCCCTCCATCAGCATAGCCCCCCTCAGTGCAGACCCTCATCAGCATAGACACCCCCTAGTGCAGACCCCCTTCCATCAGCATAGCCCCCCTCAGTGCAGACCCCCATCAGCATAGACACCCCCCTCCATCAGCATAACCCCCCTCAGTGCAGACCCCCATCCATCAGCATAGCCCCCCTCAGTGCAGACCCCCGTCAGCATAGATACCCCCTTCCATCAGCATAGCCCCCCTCAGTGCAGACCCCCATCAGCATAGACACCCCCTAGTGCAGACCCCCTTCCATCAGCATAGCCCCCCTCAGTGCAGACCCCCATCAGCATAGACACCCCCCTCCATCAGCATAGCCCCCCTCAGTGCAGACCCCCATCAGCATAGATACCCCCTAGTGCAGACCCCCTTCCATCAGCATAGCCCCCCTCAGTGCAGACCCCCATCAGCATAGACACCCCCCTCCATCAGCATAGCCCCCCTCAGTGCAGACCCCCATCAGCATAGACACCCCCATCCATCAGCATAGCCCCCCTCAGTGCAGACCCCCTCCATCAGCATAGATACCTCCACTTGTGCTAGTAGTCCCCCCCTCTCCCCTCTCATAGCGCCCCCAGCACACGTCCATAAAATACACTATTCAGACCTCAGAACAGCGCAGCATAGACATAGCGGTGTGTCCCTCCTCAGACTGCCTCCTCCTGTCCTGTGTATATGTAAACAGAGGAGGGAGGACTCGGGGAGGCGGCTTAAGTCCGCTCCGCTGTGAGAGACACAGATCAGTGCAGGGGTGTGCGGACCGTGTGATGCCGCTGTCCACAGGCGTCACCCGGGTGCGATCTGCACCCCCCACTCAGCAACACCACTGCTCGGCTCCCCGCCGAATTTTAAAACTCCCGCTCTCTGCCTTTCCGCTCTCTGAGTTCTCTGAGCCGGAACTACAGAGAGAGCATCGGGTATCAATGCGCGCTGACTGTTTTCACTGTTCCCAATGCGCGCTGACAGTGAGAACAACATTGGACGGATATACATCCGCCACAATGTTGAATCGCGGCGGAACCCCTGGGGACTTCTCGCGGAACCCCAGGGTTCCGCGGAACCCCGGTTGAGAAACACTGCCTTAGACACTGGCAAAAAACTGAGGTACTCCCGGATGGGAGGGGCTTATATAGGGGAGGGTACTTCCGGTTTTGGAAGTTGCCAGTGCCAGCACCTGAAGGTATCTATATAACCCACATAGTAATGACTATGTCGCTCTGTGTCCCGTGATGTACGAGAAAGAAAATTCAAGGCGGCACCTAGCCCAAGTGAGTGCCTAACCATCTGGAATGTTATATAAATATGTCAGCTGATAGATTTGATCCATGAATCCCTAAAATGGCTCCAGAATTGAACTGATGGCTCCTGATCGATGCTTTAATATGTTAACCTCTGAAAGGAAGCTACAAGAAAAATAGAAATAAACTGCATATGGTTTTGATATGGATGCCAAACTACAATATGAATGCACAATACCAGATGGCATTATTTATGAAAGTCGAAGCAAAGCTGAAGTTTCTGTCCAACTAATCAAAATATTAGCTCTTACGTAAAATAGGGACCATGACTAGAACAATGGAAGCGGTTCCACTTCCGCGCTGTTGTTCAGAAAGCAACTCCTCAGCTAATTTATTAGGTTCTTTGTATTTTACCAAATATTTCTTATAGCGGAGTTCCACCCAAAAGTGGAACTTCTGCTCATTTGTCTCCTCTCCCCCTCCGGTGCCACAATTGGCACCTTTCTGGGATGGGAGACAGGATACCCAGGTACAGGTATCCTGTTCCCACTTCCGGAAGTCCGCGCCGCAGCTCATGACATCACCGCGGGGCTCCATCCTTCTCCCTCCCCCTGTCTCTGGGCCAGTAGGAGAGAGGAGCGGGGCCTTGCACATGCGCAATAGGGTTCCCGATGTGAAGCCGTAAGGCTACACTGCTGGGTTCCCTTACACGCAATGGCGGCGGCGGCAGCACCTGATAGCTGATGGAAACATCAGCTGCAGTGCCCACATCGCTGACTTCAGGACAGGTAAGTGTCCTATTATTAAAAGCCAGCAGCTGCAGTATGTGTAGCTGCTGGCTTTTAATTTTTTATTTTTTTGGGGCGGACCTCCGCTTTAAGAGAGTGGTTTAGAATCAAACATTGACAATGGATAAAAAATTGCCTGTCACCAGTACCTGACTCATATGGAAGGGGAAGCAAAACAAGATGAGATCCAAAGTGCTCCTCTGAACCAGCACACTGGAGTCCTGCACAGATGTACTCACGGCTTCCACCTAAAAACAGCAAAGGCAAAATAAAAAAAAATATATAAATAGAAGACAGATAATATGCCAAAGATATTATACATATTTGGGCACTAAAATATTTGTTTGATCATGTGGAACCTTTGTTCAATAAACCTTAAGGAGGCCACACAGAGGAAGAAATTGGTGTGTAAATAATTATGCAGTAGTCATGGTAGGGTTTCCAAGTTGCAATACAATGTTCAATCTTTTAGTTATTAAAGTGTCTCTTCAACCAAACTTTTTTTAGTTTTTTTGCCAGGTTTTACTGACCCTCTTAAATGACACCGAGGACTAGTAGGGGCACATAAAAAATTAAACGTTTCCGAACCTTTCCCATACTTAAAAAAAAAAAAGGGCTGTTGTTGTCTGTATTTCTATTCAAGAAATTCCTTGTCCTTCCTGGCCTGCTGATCACAGTCACTGGAAACATGAAGTAATGAAAACCTTTCCCAAACCACTGTCCACAATGGGGTAGTGAGGCACATAGTTAACGCTGCCTGGGCGTCTATTTCGCCCTTATGGAAGTTGGTGCACCCTACTCTACAGCAATGGATGCATAAAGTGGAAGACATTAAAGGAAATGGAAGGTCTGACTAGCGTGCTCAAAGATACAGCGGAAAGGTTTACTAAAACGTGGTTTCCTGTACGGATGAATTCAAAAAGATTCCGGTGGGATAATCTTCTGCTACACTTTCCTTACATCATTGACCCTCGATGTTCTTGAACCCCATTTGTCTGTCGGCATAATTTTTTTAGACAATAGGTGTACTGTTGTTCCTCCTCCCGCTGGTGGTGCTGCCTTCCCCCCACCCTCTCCTTTCCTCCTTGCCCCTATTCTCCCCCCCCCTTTTTATTTTTCTTCTTCTTGGTCCCTTTCCTTCTATTCTACGCTTACATTTCTTTTATAAGTCTATCCCGTATACCCTTCCACATTGCATTGGATTTCATGACGCGCAATTGATTAAAGAATCAGCTCGGGTGAGGACACTGCTGGATGCCTGGACAGATAAGTGCCCTAGTAGTAAAAGTCAGCAGTTACAGTATTTATAGCTGCTGACTTAATTTTTTTGGAGGGGGGCGTAACTCTGCTTTCACATGCCTTATTCTGCACCTAATCTCTATGTGGAAGGGTCCATGGTTAGGGTAGGGCTTTACTTCCTCATGTCAGATTCCAGCAAGGAGAACAGTGAGCGGCACAGTAGTGACATCAAGAAATCTCACTCCAAATCTATTGGCACTAGCAGTCAGGGGAAGCACAGCAATCATACAGCTATGAGGCTTTCAGCTCAGGCCCCCTCACTTACCAGGAATCACACGCTGTTTTTCACAAGGAATCCCAGAAAAAAAAATTGTCATGGAACTGCTTAGGCAAATTAAAGTTTCAGAATTTTCTCTATAACATAACAAATAGTCACTTTTTGAGTTTAGTTCTACAATAAAGCTGAACTCCAGGAATTTAACCACCTTGATAATGGCATTACTTGCCTTCTTCTGAAAATGTGGGTTGCCTGGTTTTGTTGGTGTTCAATACTTCAGACCCGTAATAAACATTTTGTAAAGCTGACAATATTCCTCTTTTTTTTTTCTTATTCTGGGTCAGTAACACAAAAGGAACTGGATCAATGAGATTAGCATGGCAGCTAGGGAACTAGCAGTCTCAAAAAGAGAGGTGAGCAATGACAGCCAAAATAATTATTTTGTAACAGGTGCACGTTAATATATCTATTGTTTATTTGTCATATCTGTTATTATAGTCATTTTTCGAACACAAAACAACAAAAGTATGTGGGTGTTAAGTGAGGTATAGGAGTCACCTTTACCATGCAGCATAAAGTGACAACATCTCTGCAAAGAGTCCCCTTTCTCGCCCTGCCCCTGTTATACTTACCTTACCAGCGTGTGCCTGCCACTCTCTTCTTCTCCACAGCTGTCCACAATACCCAACACTTCCGGGGATGGAGAAGCATGCGACTGTGCTTGGTTCTAAAACCCAATTGTTGGGCCCAAGTACTGTCACATGACCAGGAGAGTTACACCATCACCACCCCTTTTTTTTTTTTTACACAAACGGCAATAGAATTTCTTAATACAACAGTACCATTAATTCAATGTCGCTTCCTATGATGTACAGCTGGTCTTCCATTGACAGTTTCCGATTCAAGTGTGATAAGACATAGGTGATGCCAGGAAGGCGCACAGCAGGGCTGGTGAGGAGACTGCCCCACAGGGCACTGTAGAAAGCAGACTGCTCCACGGCTGAGGCCACTTTCTCCAAGAGGGTGTTTGTTCTGAAAAAGGAACGTGTACGTTACCCAAATAAAAAAAAAATACATATAGATATACAAGCAAAATAGATACTCTACTCTTGTATGTAGAGTAATCTTTTCCTTTATCTACTCCGATCTTGGTTTTATGTATTTAAATTGCTTGGGGCATTCTTATTTCCAGCTCGCTACAGTTCCTCAACTTTACTGACTGACATAAGCAGTGCCACTGCCTCCCTAGGTTTGCATTTACCAATATGGCAGCTGCTTCAATAGGGCCGGGTGCTCCAAATACATGAAAGTCATGATTTCACCATTAGGTTTAAAAATGCCAGTAACGTACAACGTAGCTTCAAAAATGTCTGGATCCAACTACAGGTAAACCTGAATTTTTACCTATAAAAAGTTTGGGTCACTAAACCACATCATAAAAACTATCAATATTTTTAATATTTTGCAAAAAACCTGGTTGATCCTGCTGCTCTCCATCTCAAGTTCTGTCCATGTCCCCAATTCAGCGGCTGTGTTGGCAACTCTGATATGCTCAGTTTTCAGTAAAATTCTATGCTAAACTTCACCTCCCCCCCCCATCCCCATCACATCTAAGCAGCCCATACAGTGGTAAATGACAGCCCACTCCCTCCCAGCTAAACACAATGGGAGTGGGATATTACATGTAGATTAATGGAGGCTTCGCCTCCCTCTTATTAAAAGACACAGGCTGGAGGGGCACGACACAGCCTGTGACTGGCAGAAATTCGCCAACACCATGTTATTGCCAAAAAATAATAAATATTTCATTTCAAATATATATATTTGTATGACAATTTGAAACATTTTTGACATTAATTGCATATTTTTACTCTGTACTCCAAAGGCTGTTTTTTTATTTTATTTTAAATCATGTGACCAGCAGCAGAGGACTAGAGGCCCCTCCTGCTTATGTTTTCCTGCAGACAGGCTGTAAATGATCTGGGTCATGTGACAGCTGCATATTAATTAGGAAAGGGTACTATGTTTTTTTTTTTTTTTATTATTAAAATAATTACAGTACCATCATCCACATACAGAAAGAGAAGGGACAATGTAAATTAAACAGTGTGTGTATAAAAGTATCACTTTAAACCCATTATAACACACAAAAAAGGTACTGGGTTCTTTCTGTAATCACTTACCTGTCATAGTATTCAGAGCCCTCTTCCAAGCCAGGCAGAATACCAGTGAGCAGTCCTTGTAGGCCTGGCTTTAAGGTCTTGCCCAGAGGTAGATAGTACATCTCATACAAACTAAGTAATACTGGTTTCACAGACATTGCAGCATTTGTAAGCAGAGGGAAAAGACCAGCGCTAAAAAATACAACAAAAAGAAGAGAAAATTAGGGACAATGCCTAGAAAAATAATTATCAACATTCTCCAAAAAGGTTCTTAGACCATTTACTTGTTTTATAGCAATAAATTAAAGGTCACAGGTTTAGCGGTTTTACTTACCTGTACAGAAAGAGATCTTTGGCAAGGCGCTTTGGTCCAATAATTTTGAAAATTATTTCGTACGTTTCCAGCGCTTTCCTGTGAACTCCACCTGGCAACGCTGGATGAAGACATTGTGCCAGCCGTTTCCCTATGGTTAACTTTCTAGGGACTACTTGATATTTCGCATTGTTCTGTAACACCTATAAAAAATAACAGCATGTCAGTTTTTGTAAGGACACATTTGATTACTACCTAAAAGTTCTCCTTTGGTTGTTGTAATTGCCTAGCTTGTCAATTCTGTTTTCATTTGTCAATGCCTGCCAGGGTCTTCTAATACATTAGCAACATGCACACACAAAATATATTTTATATACGTGTGTGTGTGTGTGCGCGCTATATATATATATATATATATATATATATACACACACACACACACACACACACACACACACACACGCACACCACCCATAACATTGTGACCACTGACAGGTAGGGTGAAAAACATTGACTATCTTGCTATAATGGTAGAGGTGCGCATCTTCACTGGCCTCACGATTCGATTACGATTATCAGGTCAAAGAAACGATTCGGCGATGCATCACGATTACAGCGCAAGTGCGCATGGTTTTCACCAAAAAAATGCAAGCAGTCAGGAGAACTCAATTTTTTTTAAATTATATCTGTTCTTTTAAAAAAAAAAACAACACTCCCTGCATGTAGCAAAGTCTAAACAAAGCAGACAACAACTTGTACATAGTACAGGAGATTGTCAGAGGCTGCAGACCTAGTACAGGAGATGATCAGAGACTGCGGAAATGCTACAGATGATCAGCGACTGCGGACATAGTACATGAGATGGTCAGACTGCGGACATAGTACATGAGATCAGCGACTGCGGACATAGTACATGAAATGGTCAGACTGCGGACATAGTACATGAGATGGTCAGACTGCGGACATAGTACATGAGATGGTCAGACTGCGGACATAGTACATGAGATGGTCAGACTGCGGACATAGTACATGAGATGGTCAGACTGCGGACATAGTACATGAGATGGTCAGACTGCGGACATAGTACATGAGATGGTCAGACTGCGGACATAGTACATGAGATGGTCAGACTGCGGACATAGTACATGAGATGGTCAGACTGCGGACATAGTACATGAGATGGTCAGACTGCGGACATAGTACATGAGATGGTCAGACTGCGGACATAGTACATGAGATGGTCAGTGACTGCACACATGCTACAGGAGATGGTTAGACTGCGGACATAGTACAGGAGATCAGCAGGTAAGTATAAAAAAATAATACCTGTTGTGCAGAGATTCAGAATGGTCCCCCCCGCCGAATTCTGTTCCCCCCTGTCTCTCGGCTACTATCGGAACTCCGCCCCCTCAGCCCTGTACATTGCTGCTTCCTCACGAATTCAAATGCTCCTAATAGCGCCCCGCCTTTCCAGCCCTCTGCTCATTAGCATTCGTGGAAAAACAGTAGGCGTGAGCGGCGCTGGAGAGGCGGGGCGGTATTAGAAGAATTTGCATTCGTGAGTACTAGGAGAAAGCGGCAATGTACAGGGCTGAGGGGCAGGGCGGAGTTCCAATAGCCGAGAGACAGAGGGAACAGTGTGTGTGTACAATACATGCTGCGCTCATGTGACTGCCCTCTCTCCTCTCTGCTTTCACGTCTCTGACGCCAGGTGAGACGTGAAAGCAGAGGCGGGCCGGGCAGTCACATGAGCGCGTCATAGGAAAAAAATAAAAAATAAGGCAACAGCTCTCCTGGGAGGAGGGGGCGGGGCTTAGACATCGCCGTAATCGATTAATAGCTTTCCCTGCATCGGTGCCGCATCGGGGACGCCCGAATCACGATGCACCGATTAAATTCCACACCCCTATATAATGGCATCTGAAAGTAAGTTGGATATATTAGGCAGCAAGTGAACATGTTGTCCCTGAAGTTGGCGTGTTAAAAGAAGAAAAAAATGTAAGGATTTGAGCGACTGACAATGGCCAAATTGTAATGTCTAGACAACTGGGTCAGAGCAAGTACAAAACTGCAGCTCTTTTGGTATGTCCTGGTTTGCAATGGTCAGGACCGACCAAAAGCCGTGAAAGGAAGGAAAATTGGCCAGCTGGCAACAGGGTCATGACTGGCAAATGCTCACCAATTCACATGCAGAGTGAAGACTGGACCATGTAATCTAGCTCAAACTGCAGAACAAAATCATGCCGATTCAGATCGAAAGGTGTCAGAACACACAGCGCATCACAATTTGTTGTGTATGGGGCCATGTAGCCACAGACTGCTCAGGGTGCCCATGCTGATCCATGTCCACACCGAAAAGCGTCTACAATGGGCACACGAGTATCAAAACTGGATCACGGAGCAATGAAAGAAGGCGGCCTGGTCTAATGAATCAAGTTTTTTAGATTTTTTTACATCACGTGGATGGCCGGGTGCGTGTGTGTCACTTGTCTGGGGAAGAGATAGTGCCAGGATGCAGTATGGGAAGGTGCTTTGGGCAATCCTCTGCTAGGAAATCTTGGGTCCTGCCATTCGTGCCTTGCCAGGTCATGGCTGTTCTGGCAGCAAAAGCGGGAACCTACTCAATATTAGGTGGGTGGTCATATTGTTATGGCTGATCTTTGTGAACTTTCAAACAGTACACATACAGTATTATCCATAGCTCCACGGCTATACTCCATACTATATACACAATCACAAATAAACACTTACATACACTCACTCACCAAAGCCTGTTCTGTGTGTTTCTTACAGTAAAGAAAATAGCTGGAATGCGGCCATCCAGACATATCTTCATACCAAATAAAATAGCCAGTCCATGATTTTTCATGCAGCAATTGGCTTGAAGAACCTATCATTATCTATGTATGACTGGATATTCCATATGCCATATAAATTCTAACCGCTGGCAGGATCTATAGCCCATTTTCTACAGCAGCAATGAAGGACCAATACTGGCTCCTCCCATTTACTAGTAAATACAACGAGGCAGAAATAAGCACATCTACAGTATGCATTCAAGTGTGACTGTTTTTTACTGTAAATATTTTTACATGTGAGCTGTATTGGATTTCCAACAGACATATCGTTTGGTGTTGAGGCCTAAAAATTTTAGTCTCATCTGACCATAACAAAGCAACAACAGCAAAAATGACCACACAGTGGTTGAAGGAGAAAAGGGTGAATGTCCTTCCATGGCCTAGTCAGAGCCCAGACTCAAACCCTATTGAAAATCTGTGGAATGACTTGAAGACTGCACTCCACAAATGGTCACCATCAAATTGAACTGAACTTGAGCAGTTCTGCAAAGAAGAGTGGGCAAATATTGCAAAGTCTGGATGTGCAAAGTTAGTAGAGACATATCCTATCCAAACAGACTAAAGGCTGTAATTATAGCAAAAAATGGTTTAACAAAATACTGATATAAAGGGGGGGAGCTAGGGTTGGTGGTGATCCTTTTTTCCCAACTCAGTTTTTTCTTCCCTGGCATGTTGGTGTCCCATCTTTCACTTGGAATCTTAGATGTTATAAGTTGCACTAGTAAATACAGCTGGATAAAACAAAAACTGTGTGTCTTCATTTCAGGCTGCAAAATAGTAGGATTTTTATAACAGCTTACCTGTAAAATCCTTTTCTTGGAGTACACCACGGGACACAGAGCTAGTCATTACATAATGGGTTAAGGGTCACCAGCGGTGATTGGACACTGGCACAACCAATGGAAGACAGTTCCCCTCCATATAACCCCTCCCATCAGGGAAGTACCTCAGTTTTGTAGCAAAGCAGTAAGGTTCCCATAAGAAGGGTGGGACCTCTGTGTCCCGTGGTGTACTCCAAGAAAAGGATTTTACAGGTAAGCTGTTATAAAAATCCTATTTTCTTTATCGTACACCACGGGACACAGAGCTAGTCATTACATAATGGGACGTCCCAGAGCAATGCTCATATGAAGGGGGGGAGACACAGATCAAAACAGGCCGCTTGCGGACCAGAAGCCCTATACTGCTGCCTGCAGCACACTTCGCCCGAAGGCGGAATCCTCATGTCCTTTCACATCTATTTGATAGAATTTGGAAAATGTATGGACTGAAGACCCAGTTGCAGCTTTACAGATCTGAGCCATCGAAGCCTGGTGGTGCACTGCCCATGAAGCACTTATCGCCCTGGTAGAGTGCGCCTTAACAGGAAAAGGAGGAGTCCTGTTCTTTAAACCATAAGCTTGAACAATTACCTGTCTAATCCACCTGGAAATGGTGGATTTTGATACCGCTTGGCCCTTCTTGGGCCCATCTGGTAAAATAAACAAAACATCTGTTTTACGTATCTGAGCGGTTGCTTGCAGATACACCCTTACCGCTCTCACTAGATCTAGAGAGTGTAATAATTTTTCCCCCGCCGTCCGCGGGTTTGGAAAAAAGGAAGGCAGAACAATGTCTTGATTCAAGTGAAAAGCTGACACCACCTTAGGCAGAAAAGCCGGATGGGGTCGTAGTACGATTTTGTCCTTGTGACAAATTAGATAAGGCTCTTTACAAGAAAGAGCTGCTAGCTCTGATACTCTCCTAGCAGAAGCTATAGCAATCAGAAAGGCCAACTTCCTACTTAATATAATTAAAGGAATATGGCGAATAGGTTCAAAAGGTTGCTTTTGCAACACTGACAATACCAAATTCAAATCCCATGGACACAAGGGAGACCTAACTGGAGGATTTATCCTCAATACCCCCTGAATGAATGTCCGAACTAGGGAGTGAGATGCCAATGGTCTCTGAAAGAAGACTGATAGAGCTGATATTTGCCCCTTGATGGTGCTAAGGGCTAATTTCATATCCACTCCTAACTGGCAAAAAGCAAGAATCCTGCTTATTTCATATTTCTGAGGATTCCAACTCCTGGATTCACACCAGGAAACGTATGCTTTCCAGACTCTATGATAGATGAGTCTGGAGGCTGGCTTTCTAGCATTAATGAGCGTAGAAAGAGCCGGACCAGAGACCCCTCTCTTTTTCAAAATGTGGGTCTCAGCAGCCAGGCCATCAAATTTAGCCTTTGTAAGGGAGGGTGGAATACTGGACCCTGTGACAGCAGGTCGTGTCGAAGTGGAAGCTTCCAGGGCCTTCCTATCGCCATCTTTACGATCTCGGCGTACCAAGGCCTCCTGGGCCAGTTTGGGGCTACTAGGATTACTGGTATTCCCTCCTCCTTGATCCTACGAAGCAGTCTTTGTAGAAGAGGGATCGGAGGGAATGCATAGATCAGTGAGAACTGATTCCATGGAGTTATTAGAGCATCTGTCCCGTAGGCTAGAGGATCTCCCCATCTCAGACATATGGCCTGAAAGATCTCAGGGTGAAGAGACCACTCTCCTGGTAGCAGCTGCTGACGACTCAGGTAGTCTGCTTGCCAGTTTTCTATCCCTGGAATGAAGATTGCAGAGATGCAAGGTACATGCTCTTCTGCCCATGCCAAGATCCGGTTCACCTCTCTTTGGGCTGCCCGACTGCGGGTGCCTCCTTGGTGATTGATGTAAGCTACTGCAGTAGCATTGTCGGATTGAACCCGAACTGGGTAGCCCTGTAACCTGTATGTCCAGGTTTTGAGGGCTAGATATACTGCCCGGATCTCTAGCACGTTGATGGGCAGGATCCCCTGAGTCTTGGCCCAGGTTCCCTGGGTAGAAGCCTCTTCGAATACTGCACCCCAGCCCGATAGGCTGGCATCCCTAGATACCACCTTCCAGGCTGCTGGGAGGAAGCACTTTCCCTTCCGTAAATTCTTGGCTTCTAGCCACCAATTGAAGCTGTGGCTTACTTGTGAGGACAGGCGCATGGGTATATCCAGAGCTTGGCTCTTCCTGTTCCAGGAGGCTAAAATATTGCCTTGAAGTAGTCTCGAATGAAACTGGGCGTAAGGGACCGCCTCGAAGGAGGCTACCATCTTTCCCAATAGTCTCATGCAAAGGCGGCCTTTTGTTTGCTTTGACCTTGTGGATCAGGTCTTTCAGAGACTGTATCTTTGGCTCTGGCAGGTATATCCTGTTTTGGGCTGTATCTATGATCATGCCCAGGTACACTATCCTTCTTTGGGCCTGGAGAGAGGATTTTTGTAAATTTATAATCCATCCTAAATGCTCCAGGTATCCTACTGTAGTGTCTACAGCGTGATCCAATCCCTCCTTTGACTGATCTATTAATAGTAGATCGTCTAGATAGGCTGTTACCGCAATGCCCCGTGTTCTCAGGTTTGCTAACAGAGGAGCTAGCACCTTTGTGAATACTCTGGGCGCGGTGGCTACACCAAATGGCAGGGCCACAAATTGAAAGTGGCGATCTTCTACCGCAAACCTTAGGAATCTTTGGTGAGCGGGGAGGATTGGTATGTGTAGATATGCGTCTTTGATATCTATGGACGCCATGAATTCTCCGCCTTTTAAAGTAGCGACCACGGATCGAATCGTTTCCATTCGAAAATGGCGAACGTTCAGAAACCGGTTTAGAGATTTTAGATCCAGGATGGGTCTGACTTCTCCGTTTGGCTTTGGAATCACAAAAGAGGTTTGAGTAAAAACCTGAACCTCGCTCCTTTTGGGGTACCTCTGTAACCACTCCTTGGGCTATTAAGTGATTCAAACCTTTGAAGAAGGATCCCCTTTTTTGTGGATCCTTCCTCGGAATTGAGAAGACGGGATCTCTCGAAATTCCAGTTTGTACCCTGAGGATATTGTGGATACCACCCATTTGTCCTGGGTTTCTGTCCGCCAGGTCGCTGAGAACTGACAAAGCCTTCCCCCCCACTCGGCCGAGCGGGGGCGCCCCTTCAATGAGAGGTTTTTGGGGGCTTGCTTATTAGCTCTTGCACCCCACGGCTTCTTGTTCTTCTGAGCCTGTTCTTTGGCTTTTGTGGGCGGCTGAAAAGGCCGTCGCCACTGGCTGGAGTCTGATTTCCCGGGAGCTGGGGAGAGAGTGCGTTTAAAACAAGGTCTCTTGTTTTTCTTTCTCTCAGGTAAAAAAGTGTCATTTTACCACTTGATATCCTTTGGATATATCTTTCTAAATCTTCCCCAAATAGGCGTTCGCCATGGAACGGGAAACTTGCCAACAACTTTTTGCATGGGGCTTCCGCTGACCAATGCTTAAGCCAAAGTACTCTACGCATCTGTACCAGCTGGAGTGTAAGGCGTGATGCCTGTATGATAGAATCTCTCATGGCATCCACTGTGAAGCATAAGGCTTTAGGCAAATTATCCCAATTTTTAGCCTGCTCTGAAGGAAGCTCCTTCAGCCCCTGCTTTACCTGCTGGCTGATGACCTGACACATACCGACTCCTGCTACTGCAGGTTGGATAATTGAGCCGGCCAAAAGGAAGGAGGATTTCCGTAAGGATTCCAACTTCTTCTCAGAAGGATCTTTAAACACTTGTACATTATCCACCGGACATGTCAGGTTTTTATTTACACAAGAAATAGCCGCATCTACCGCAGGCAGGCTCCATTTCTTTAAAAAAATTTCCTCCATAGGATAAAGAATGTTAAACCTTTTTGGAGGTGAGAAACGCTTATCTGGATGTTGCCAGTCTGTGTATATTAGATCCTCTAGTAACGGATGAACCGGGAAGGAGCATGCACCTTGCAGGGATCTTAATGACCCTAGGGAGGAGACAGGTAATTCCGTTACCTCCGCAGAGGGTAACTTAAATGCAGATCGCACTGTTCCTGCATAGCATTGTACCTGTGACCTTAAAATCTGGGATACCGAAAAAGGCTCATCCGATATCCCTGATCCGTCTGACTCCTCATCCTCTGCTGATGTAGCCTCCTCCTCCTCATCCTCCTCCCTCAGGTACTTCTGAAGGGAGGTCCAATACTGGAAGAGACCTGCTTCGCTTATTGTCCTTTTTAGAGGACTTAGCGATTAAGGTAGCAATTTTCTCCTCCAGATTATTCAGGGCAGCTGATAAAGTGTCCTCAGTGACATATGCAGGCCCAGGCTTCACTAGGGAAGCCGCCATACCTGACAGAGGTAATGGCTCATCCTGCACAGGTGCATTTGGCAACACAGGAGAGGAAGGTACCGAGTCAGCACAGCTAGAGCCTCCTGTCTCAGGCGGCGGTGCTCTTTTATCTCTTTTTGTCTGCATTACTTCCCCTGGAAGGCTTACTGTTTAGACAAAATACAAGGTACCTAAATGCATATACTACCGTGCTTAGCTTAGCAATTACATTAAGTATGCAACTTTTAACACATAAATATGCATAACATGGATGTCTTCTAGGAAGTACCCAATCCAACCACATGGAGTCTTACGTCCCTGTATAGCTGCTGTGTTTCTCTGCCAGGAATAAGAGAACTAACGAGCTTGCTTGCTGCTGCAGTGCTTCTCACACTGACAGTCTTTTAAATTTGGCGCCATTTCTGTGCCTGCGCGCGCCACGTGCCCGCGCACGCCTTCGGCCCCCCCTCCGATAAAGCGCGCGCGCGGCCTTTAGCGCTATGGCGGTGGCCATAGTGAGAGAGGACTCTCATCAGCCCCTGTTCCCACTTACCTGCATCTGCAGGTGTCTGGTCGGCCACCGAAAGGAGGAGCGGGGTGCCCAAGCAAGCTCAGCAGCGGAGGTGACGAGCAGTGTACTTCGCCGAAGCCGACACTGAACAGAGTGAGGTGAGTGTATTCAGCTCTTTACTCCCCCCAGTGGTGGAAAAAAAGAAGACATCCACTTTTTGAAAAAGGTCCCAACCTAGTTATGGACCTTCTAATCTCACCTTATCCACGCCGCAGGTTTTTCTGCTGAAAGTTTTCAGACAGATACCAAACTTCACCCTTCACGGTGGGCTATGTGTGCCAACCTTCAGGGATATGGGTTCCTATTTAAAGGATACCTCTCCCCTGGGCCTTGTACAAGACTCTTACCAGGACTTTATAGCGAAATAGCGAAAGTGCTGGATCTTAGAGCCCAGTCCTCCGAAGAGAGACATTACAGGCGACGCCTCATGGATGAGGCCCGGATCCCATCCAGATTCGGCTTAACTTGTAGGCGTCTTGGATGGATCCGAAAGCATAGCTCTTTTACCCCCAGAGGGTCTCTTTGGTAGAGCTTTCCTTTAGCACCTCCTAACGCGTCCAACACCTTTCGACACTGGCGAAAAAACTGAGGTACTTCCCTGATGGGAGGGGTTATATGGAGGGGAACTGTCTTCCATTGGGTGTGCCAGTGTCCAATCACCGCTGGTGACCCTTAACCCATTATGTAATGACTAGCTCTGTGTCCCGTGGTGTACGATAAAGAAATGATTATTTTAAAGTATCTTTTCATACCCACTGTATGTAAGGGTTTACAATACTTAAAGTGGTTCTAAATGCAGAAGTTTTCTTACCTGAATGCATTCTCTGCATTAAGGTAAATAACCTTCTATGTTCATCTCCACTCCCCAGCTCCCCTTATACTTACCTGAGCCCCATCTCAATCCAGCGCTGTGCTCAAGAGCATCGGCTCTCTCCTCTCTCTCTCCCTCCTCACTGTCCATGGAGGCAGCAGCGGGAACCATTGGCTACTCTCACAACGGGAGCAGCAGTGCCGTTTGTGTCAATGGACGCACAGAGCATTGCTAGCGATCATGAGCGCCCTCCTAGCAAGTGGTTTGCTACAGAGGGGCACTCAGAAGGGAGGAGTTCTGGGGGGGGGGGACAGAAGAGGAAGATTAGGGCTGCTCTCTGGAAAATTATTGCACAGCGTAGGCAAGCATGACGTGTGTTATTTTAAGAAAAAAATATATATATATTCTCCTTTACAATCACTTTATTAAAAAAAAAAAAAAAAAAAAACCTTTGGCAAAAACAGCCAAATAGATTTTTGTTCACATGCGATTAGATCAGCAGTCTCAAACTTGTGGCCCTCCAGCTGTTGCAAAACTACAAGTCCCATGAGGCATTGCAAGGCTGACAGTTACAAGCATGACTCTCACAGGCAGAGGCATGATGGGATATGTAGTTTCGCAACAGCTGGAGGGACACCAGTTTGAGACCCCTGGATTAGATGATTGAAGTTAGGACGGCTTCAATTAAGTTTTTCACTAAACTACTTTTCAAAGTGAAAATTGGCTTTGCTAAGTGAACAGCATATCCTTCAGTAAATAATTCCTAATTTCTCCAAGCATTGTGGTGAATAGGAAATGCCTGATTAGCACAGCACAAGTTATTATGTACTGTATAGTTATCTAAGGCATGTCTGCATTTATACAGTATGCAACAGTAAAGTTATAGAAAATAAACATTTGAATTCATTGAGGAAGTTTATGCTGGGCTTGTCTCTCCCCTATTACAATAACTCATTCACCTCCAGATCTGGCATCTTTTCAGACAAAAAAAAATAAAAATTCTTATGCTATACTGTATTAGGCTGAAAACCTGACTAGAGTTATTTTAATGATGTAGAGTACAGGTTCGCCCATGGGAAGAAGCTGATCGATAGAACTGATGACTTTGCATTGTTCCAAATAAAGGGCAGGCTGTGGAAAATTAAACCTGTGGGAGTCTGAATGGGTTCTAGACATAATAAAAAGCCAAAAGCCAAGTAAACAGATCTATAAAAATCCTACATGTATATATGAAATATATTAAAACCTGTCTGATTTAAATAACATTTTGATGTGGGTTAAAATACACCAGTCCCTTGACAACATACCAAGGCATATGCAGTTCTGCAACATTTCACGTAAAACCATCGCTAAGAAAGAAGTGTTTAAAGTGGACCTTCACTTCAATGATACCCTATATCCACAGTAAAAAAAAGAAATGGCAATTATTTTTTTTTAAAGAGAAGTATGGGATTTTTTATTTTTTTTTATCCCATTAACATACTTACCTAGGTGGATCCGGCATCTGTACCCCGGCGCATCTACACTGAGAACCGAGCGATCGAACACCGCCGATGGCTTGGTTTTGTCACCTACCCGAGTGAAGAGCTGCCAACTGTCAATCAGCATCTCTCCTGCTCTGCTCCTCTACGTTCATTGGAGCACTGATCTGTGGGGGGGCAGGGAGCGGCTGTCTCAGTGGTTCGCCGAGACGCCTTTCCACCAGCTCCCGATGATGTCACAAAGGAAGATGATCGTTTGGGACATTTAGCTGCAGATAGCGGATCACAGCTTTACAATGCTGGATTCTCTCTGGGCAGGTTAGTATGTTTTTTTAGGAATAACCCAGCTTAAAAAGAGATTACAAAACTTTGTTCCAACTTCAGCCCAAAAATGTTTTTTTAATATCAATCAGTGAAGTCCCAAACATGGATCACTCTGCATGCTGTCCACTAGATGTACTGCACAGGTTAGAATATAACAGTGTATTTAAACCGGAGTTCCACCCAAAAGTGGAACTTCCGCTAATCGGATTCCCCCCTCCCCGGTGCCACAATTGGCACCTTTTGACAGGTATACCCTTTGACAGGTATCCTTTCCCACTTCCGGGAGTCCGGGCCGCGGCATCACAGCGGGGCTCCCTCCTCCTCCACCGGGCGTGTAGGAGAGAGGAGTGGGCCTCACGCATGCGCAGTAGGGTTCCTGACGTAAAGCCGAAAGGCTACACTGCCGGGTATCCTTGCCCGCAATGGCGGTGGGAGCACCCGACAGCTGATGGAAACATCAGCTGCAGGTGCTGACATCGCTGGCCTCCAGGATAGGCAAGTGTCCATTTAGTAAAAGCCAGCAGCTGCAGTATGTGTAGCTGCTGGTTTTAAAAAAAAAATTATGGGCGGAACACTGCTTTAACCACTTCAGCCCCGGACCATTTGGCTGTCAAATGACCGAGCCACTTTTTGCGATTCGGCACTGCGTCGCTTTAACTGACAATTACGCGGTCGTGCGATGTGGCTCCCAAACAAAATTGACGTCCTTTTTTCTCCCACAATTGGAGCTTTCTTTTGGTGGTATTTGATCACCTCTGCGGTTTTTATTTTTTGCGCTATAAACAAAACTAGAGCGACAATTTTGAAAAAAATTCAATTTTTTTACTTTTTGCTATAATAAATATCCCCCCAAAAATATAAAAAAAACCATTTTTTTTCCTCAGTTTAGGCCGATACGTATTCTTCTACATATTTTTGGTAAAAAAAAATATAAAAATCCTATTTTTGCGGTTTTTTTTTAACAGCTTACCTGTAAAATCCTTTTCTTGGAGTACATCACGGGACACAGAGCGGCATAGTCATTACTATGTGGGTTATATAGATACCTTCAGGTGCTGGCACTGGCAACTTCCAAAACCGGAAGTACCCTCCCCTATATAAGCCCCTCCCATCTGGGAGCACCTCAGTTTTGTAGCAAAGCAATAAGTGTCCCCAAAGAGGGGTGGGAGCTCTGTGTCCCGTGATGTACTCCAAGAAAAGGATTTTACAGGTAAGCTGTTATAAAAATCCTATTTTCTTTCTCGTACATCACGGGACACAGAGCGACATAGTCATTACTAATGGGATGTCCTAAAGCAATGCCCAATGAGGGGGGGGATACACCATACATAAGCTGAGCGCTATCAGACATGAGGATCTTTTGCGGCCTGCAACACACTGCGCCCAAAGGCGACATCCTCCTGACTTCTAACGTCCACCTGGTAGAACCTAGTAAACGTGTGTACTGAAGACCATGTTGCGGCCTTACAGATCTGAGCCAGGGAGGCCTGGTGATGCACTGCCCATGAAGTTCCAACTGCTCTCGTGGAGTGCGCCCTAACTTTGAACGGAGGCGGTCTCCTTCTCAAGCCATAGGCTTGCATTATGACCTGTCGAATCCACTTGGCTAAAGTAGATTTTGACGCTGCCTGACCCCTTCTGGGGCCTTCCGGCAGAATAAACAAAGTATCCGTTCTGCGAATCTGAGCAGTGACTTTTAGATAAGCTTTAACTGCTCTTACTACATCCAAAGAATGCAATAACTTTTCCTCTACCGAACTAGGCTTGGGGAAAAAGGAAGGAAGAACCACATCTTGGTTCAAATGAAACCTCGATACCACCTTAGGAAGAAAGGCTGGATGAGGACGTAACACTACTCTGTCCTTATGGATAACCAGATATGGCTCCCTACAGGACATAGCGGCTAATTCCGACACTCTTTTAGCCGAACAAATGGCTACTAGAAAAATCAATTTCCTAGTGAGAAGAACCAGGGAAATATGCTGTAATGGTTCAAATGGTTGTTTCTGTAGAACCGACAGAACCAGGTTTAAGTCCCATGGACATATGGGAATATTAACCGGAGGGCTAATACGCATCACTCCTTGTATAAAGGCTTTGACTAGTGAATGCGAAGCCAAGGGCCTTTGAAAAAATATTGACAAGGCCGAAATCTGACCCTTGATAGTACTCAAGGCAAGCTTCCTATCTACAGCCCATTGTAGGAAGTCCAGAATCCTACCTATTACGTACTTACGTGGATGCCATTTCTTGGCTTCACACCAGGCGATGTACGCCTTCCAGATTCTATAGTAGATCTGCCTGGATACCGGCTTCCTGGCATTGATCATGGTAGATACCACAGGATTAGAGAGCCCTCTCTTTTTTAGAATGTGGGCTTCAATAGCCAGGCCGTCAAACCTAGGGCTGGTAAGGAAGAGTGGTATATCGGTCCTTGCGAAAGCAGGTCCGGACGATGTGGGAGGGTCCAAGGACTCCCCACAGACATCTTTACAATCTCCGCGTACCATGCTCTTCGGGGCCACGCTGGAGCCACCAGAATCACTGGTTTCTTTTCTACCCTGATTCTGCAGAGTAATCGAGGTAACAATTGTGGCGGTGGGAATGCATATATCAGCTTGAACTGATCCCAAGGGAACACTAGGGCATCCGAGCCGCAAGCTAGGGGATCTCTTGTCCAAGAGACAAACCTGTCCACTTTTGCGTTGAATCTGGATGCTAGCAGATCTACATCCAGTGTTCCCCACCGCTGACATATTGTCCGGAAAACCTCGGGATGAAGGGACCATTCCCCTGGGCATAATTGTTGGCGACCTAGAAAGTCCGCCTTCCAATTCTCCACTCCTGGAATGAATACTGCAGATATGGCTGGGACATATCTTTCTGCCCATTTCAGGATGCAATTTACTTCCCTCTGGGCTGCACGACTCCTGGTGCCACCCTGATGATTGATATATGCCACTGCCGTGGCATTGTCCGATTGAATTCTGACAGGGGACCCTTGGAGTTTGGATGTCCATGCTACTAGGGCATACCGGGCTGCTCGTATCTCTAAGAGATTGATGGGCAGGGCCTTTTCTGCATCCGACCATCTGCCCTGGAGAGACCATTGCTCCAGTACTGCTCCCCAGCCTATAAGGCTGGCATCTGTAGTGACCACCTTCCAAGAAATCGGACTGAAGGATTTCCCTTTTTCCAGATTCTAGGGAACCAACCACCAACGGAGGCTCTTGCGAACGGAAGGGGACAAGGACATTGGTAAGTCTAGGGCCTGAACTTTTTTGTTCCAGGCTGACAGTATGGCGCTTTGCAAATTCCTTGAATGGAATTGACCGTAGGGTACTGCTTCGAATGATGCCACCATTTTTCCCAGCAGCCTCATGCACAGGCGTATGGATGGCTGTCTTTTTGTACCCACTAGGTGGATCAAATCTCTCAAAGACGACCCCTTTTCTTGAGGCAAGAAAAATTTTCTCTGGTCTGAATCCAGCCTTAGCCCCAAGTATTCCAGACTTTTGACTGGTTTTAGGGCTGACTTGTCTCGGTTAATAATCCAACCGTGATATTCCAGATACTCGATTGTCTCGTGAACAACCACTTCTAGTCTTTCCACTGAGTGGTCTATCAGCAACAAGTCGTCTAGATATGCCATTATCGTTACACCTCGTGTTCTTAGATTGGCCAATAATGGGGCCAGAATTTTTGTGAACACTCGTGGTGCTGTGGCCAGACCGAAGGGTAAGGCTCTGAACTGAAAATGGCGCCCTTCTACCGCAAAGCGTAGAAATTTTTGGTGGGCTGGAAAGATGGGAATGTGCAAATAAGCATCTTTGATGTCGATCAAGGCTAACCATTCCTCCCCTTGTAGGGCAGTGGCCACCGATCGGATCGACTCCATCCGGAAAGTCCTGATATGTAGGAATTTGTTTAGCCCTTTTAGATTTAATATGGGCCTCACGTCCCCGTTTGGCTTCGGGACTGTAAAGAGGTTTGAGTAAAACCCGAACCCCCATTCTTCCAGGGGAACCTCTATAATTACTGCTTGGAGCAATAATTGTTCTAGTGCCAACAGGAGGGATCCTCTCTTCTGGGGATCCCTTGGCACGTTTGACCTTATAAAGTGGGAAGGAGGGGAGTCTTTTAACTCCAATTTGTATCCCAGACTTACTGCGGAGAACACCCATCTGTCTCTGATCGTGTCCCGCCAGGTCTCTGTGAACAACTGAAGTCTTCCCCCCACCCGATTGAGTGGGGGCAACCCTTCATGCATTTGACTTTGGGGGAGGTTTTGTACCTCTCCTGATCCAGGGCTTCTTGTTACCCTGCAATTGTCCCTGATTTTTACCTCCGGGATTTGACCGAGGAGGCCGTCGGAACTGTTTCACAGCCGATGTCCTAGGGACTGGAGAAGCAGGCCTCTTAAAAGAGGGACCTCTAACTCTGTTTTTAACCGGCAAGAGTGTACTTTTACCGCTGGAAATTTTCTGGATATATTTGTCCAGGTCTTCCCCGAATAAGCATTCACCATGAAATGGGAAGCTAACCAGCAATTTTTTACAGGGAGCTTCAGCAGACCAGTTTTTGAGCCATAGAAGCCTGCGCATATGTACTACAGACAGCGTGAGGCCTGATGGATTGAATCCTTTATGGCGTCAACCGCAAAGCATAAGGCTCTAGGTAGATCAGTTAGGGCAAGGGCCTGCTGATCTGGCAAGTCCCTTAAGACCTGTTTCAACTGATCCTTCACTGCTTGGCAGACCCCAATAGCTGCCACTGCTGGTTGTGTCACCAAGCTTGCTGTAGAAAAAGCAGATTTTAATAAGGACTCCAATTTTTTATCTATTGGGTCCTTGAACATTTGGACATTATCCACTGGACATGTCAGTGATTTATTCACACAAGAGATGGCTGCGTCCACTGTAGGGACCCTCCATTTTTTGATGAACTTATCCTCCATGGGATAGACCACCTGAAATCTCTTGGGAGGAGTAAATATTTTATCAGGATGTTCCCAATCCTGGTAAATGAGCCCTTCCAGTAAAGGATGGATTGGAAAGGAACAAACAGTCTGAGGGGCTTTTAGCGACCCCAACGAGGAGACAGAAGTGGATGATGGCTCCGCAAGGGGCATTTTAAATGCTGATCGGACCATGTTAGTCAGGGACTGAACCCATAATCTTTCAGCATGTGATGCTGAGAATGGCTCTTCCACTGTTGATTCCTCTACAACAGAATCGACCTCATCCTGATCCCCCTCAGGTAGGTCGATCCCTGTATGGGACTGTTGCTCCGCTAACAGGCACTCTGAGGGAGGAGACGGAGATCGAGCGCTTTTTTCCTGTGACAGGGAAGCAGCGATCAATGCTGACAATCTCTCTTCCAGCCCTCCCAGAGCTGAGGAAAAAAACCTCCTCTGTTACATACACAGGAGCAGGTGAACTGAGGACAGCCACAGTACCAGGTACTCCTGAGGGTGCTCTACGGTCACTAACCTCTGATTCTTCAGGGGAGATTGGTGCAGCCGAAGCATGCCCAAGATCCTCAGAGCCCGATGGAGACCCCCTATGCTTCCTGGGATTTTTAGTCCCGGAGTTTTTAGACGGCATATTCCTAAGCCCAAAGCTGAGGTATTCCAGCCGAAATACACCACTTACTGACAATAGTCTAGCACAATTGCTGCTATAAAAACAGTTGGTGTCTACTAATGTGCCTTTCTATGGGGATGCCTGCATCAACCGCTTGCTGTATGCCTTTTTTAAAATGTTGCCAGCTCTGTCTCTGCACTCCATAGCCAGCTCACAACACATAATTGTGCTTTTTAACATGCTGGGACGCCCGCACATGCGCAGAAGCGCTGCGGCGCGCACAGAGCGTCATCCCCCAAGCTCCGCCCCCTTTCCCAGCTCACCTCTATATATAGAGGCGTGTGCACGCGCACGCGCGCCTTCGGCGCTCTTTTTTGAAAAGGGAAACTAGGGACAAGAGACAGGGCCCCTTTTGCCGCAGGCCGGGGGATGGACGAGCATTGCAACATGACAGAGGAAGCAGTTTCCCACAAGAGAACTCACCATCTGCCTGGACTTGCTCTGATGAAAAGAAACTAGTCCACATGACAAGAAACGTTCCACAGCGGCCTCTAGTGGATTAACACAGGTACCGCAGTCTATATATATATATATATATATATATATATATATTTTTTTTTTTTTTTTTCTTGACCACTATTAAAAATATTACATTTTTTAGTAGTTACAGGCATGCATAAATATTTAGCGGGAATACCGTTAGGTAACAGGCAGAAAGACATATTAGGCTTGGGGGTCCCCTCAATAGAACCAAGTTCCTGAGGGGCCCCCACTTACCTTTTCACTGCCGCAGGACTCTGTTTGGTCCACAGAAGCTCAAACTTCACCTATCACGGCAGGCATTGTAATTAAACCTTCAGGGACCGGGTTCCCAAGGATTCCACTCCCCTGGACCTGTATAGCACCCTGCACAGAAAACATCTTGGTCGTGGGTATGACCAGAGCTCTGGATCCCAGGGTCCAGCTCTCCTAAGAGAGGCATTACAGGCAAAACCTTGCTCTTCTCTGCAAGGCCCGGGTACCGACCGTTTAGCTATGAAGCTTTTTTGGTCGGATCCGGAATAGCTTACTGAGGCCCAAAAGAACCTGTACGCAAGCTCAGTGAAAAACACATGTTACTTCTTGGCCAACACCTTAGACACTGGCAAAAAACTGAGGTGCTCCCGGATGGGAGGGGCTTATATAGGGGAGGGTACTTCCGGTTTTGGAAGTTGCCAGTGCCAGCACCTGAAGGTATCTATATAACCCACATAGAAATGACTATGCCGCTCTGTGTCCCGTGATGTACGAGAAAGAAAAGCGTTTATTGATTGGTTTCCGCAAAAGTTATAGCGTCTACAAAATAGGGGATAGTTTTATGGCATTTTTATTAATATTTTTTTTTACTAGTAATGACGGCGATCAGGGATTTTTATCGTGACTGCGACATTATGGCGGACACATCGGACACTTTTGACGCTATTTTGGGACCATTCACATTTATACAGCGAGCAGTGCTATAAAAATGCACTGATTACTGTATAAATGTGACTGACAGTGAAGGGGTTAACCACTAGGGGGCTAGGAAGGGGTTAAGTGTATCCTAGGGAGTGATTTTAACTGTTAGGCGGCGTGGCTACGAGTGACATGTCACTGATCGCTGTTCCCGATGAGAGGGAGCATACGATCAGTGTCAGTGTCACTAGGCAGAACGGGGAGGTGTAAATATACGTCACTTTGCCCAGCCGTGCCATTCTGCCAATGTATATAGTCGTGAGCCGGACGTTAACCGGTTAAAGAATTTTTAACTATTCAAGCAGTGAGCTTAGTAGTTACAAAGAACCCTCACAATGGGGACAAGAAAAACGGGACACTATAGCATTTTAGACCAGAATGTATAAAACTATTTAATCTTTATTAGTACAAAAATATAAAAACATCCAAGAAAGTGTACCGGCTATTTTAGCATATGCGTGTACTGTAGAAATGTAGTTTACAAAAAAAAAAAAAAAAGTATAAAAAGGTCAAGATGTATATAAAGAAACAAGAAAAGCCACTCCAGGTAAGTTAGTCTCTGGTTAATACCCGGCTAGCCCAACTCGCATGCTGTGTAACATAAGTAAATGATTCCGGATGGCTGCACAAAAATCCTTTTATTGAAGCTTCATATGACAAGTGATTGTCCCCTGCTCCATCTGTCAATCAATTGTCATATGAAGCTTCAATAAAAGGATTTTTGGAAGTGCAGCCATCCGAAATCATTTCCTTATGTATATAAAAAAAAAAAAAAGGGGGGCTTACAATTCCCTAGTATAGGGAAAATATATTGTCCAATCTTTAATGGGCTGCCGGCAATAGTGCACCCAAGCACTGCTAAAAATATGAATAACCAGATGCTCTTCAATGAGTATCCCAATCGCCTAAAAGAAAAAGACACAACTGGATAGCCATGAGTGCCATATAACTAATGCAGAGCGTCCCACAGGTTTGACTAAACAAATCAGCGTTGCAGACCTGCCTGATGATAAAAATATGGCCCAGCATTCACCTGGAATAATTTGCAGCAAGTGCATAGCCTGCCAAACCCCTAGGTTTATAAAGCCATGGGCAGTGTAGATTGCAGAAGAGGGGAGGTGTGCCACCAGCCAATCAGTGGCAGTGAGGTACTGGCTGCACAAGCAATCGCGGCCCCCTGCTAGGCGACGGCCCGCATATTAGTGGCGGTAAGACGTCACGCATTGCGTGGATGGACTGCTGCTGGCAGCCCATTGAAGATTGGACAATACAAAATATCTTAGAAAAGTCTCCTCCCTCTCATGCTATCTGTACTGCCTAACGTATAACAAAAGATGTCTGGTCACGATCCTGTGTCAGTGAGCAGGGGCTGGAGAGTATGAAATTCTCTGGGCGTGGTGATGTCACTCATAGGCTCCCATGTTCCAGCCACTGTCAGCGCTCTCTCCTCTACCCCTCAACCACCGCTGACTGACACAGGAGAGCCGGAGCTGCGAATCACGTGACTGGGCTTCAAGAACAAGAAGTTATAGATGACGTACTGGATGAGGGGCGAAACGCGTTGACGCAGTTCCGGTTTCACGTCCAGTGACGTTTACTTCTGGCATCCGTGGAACGCACGTGACCAGCGGCGAGCACGGAACTCACTGAATGCCTGTTCGTTCAGCTGATTCGTGAGTGGCGCTTTACTATTGCATCTAGCTATAGCACCGGCGGTACTTTACTATATTTGTTTTTCTTCTTTTTCCCGGCCTCTTGTCCTGCTATGAGTGATCCTGCCCTGGTCCATACGATCCCCAGTGTCCTGGATGCCTTGCTCTGAATGGGAAGACTGACTTAACAGATCTTTATGATCACAGCATTTCTGACCCTAGACTGAAAAGCTGAGGGTCCAGCAAATTTGGCGAGTGGGGCCACAAGAGGGGAAAGCGATATTTGAAAACATCTCTCCTTTACAACCCGAACTCCAAGCTACCATTGAATATGATTTGAATCTTGCAACACATTGGTTTTCACGTTTGTTCACGGATTGCATATTAGTGTATATATGTATATATATATATATATATATAGTTTTATTCAAATCTAGCGAGCGCT
Organism: Rana muscosa; assembly: GCA_029206835.1. Taxonomy (NCBI): domain Eukaryota; kingdom Metazoa; phylum Chordata; class Amphibia; order Anura; family Ranidae; genus Rana; species Rana muscosa. Next base: position 721,484,830 of record CM055121.1, on the reverse strand, counting down.
GTTTAATATATATTTTCTGTCACTCATTTAAGGTTTTAGCACCTTTGAATAGCTGCTGCTGGTTTGTCACATTTAATACTCCATTTAGAGCAAGTTTTTTTACAATATACATCCAACAGATCTGCCCCGTGTGAACCCAGCCTAACATGTTTATTATTTTTAAATGAAAAAAACCGAGAGATTAGTATCACTTGAACACCTACACTTGCTTTACACACCTTATTTCAGACCCTAGTGACCTCATCACTAGGTTTCTGTGTTTCTCTATGCAATGCAAGCAGACCATGGCTGTGGTTGGGGCTGGCAGGGTGCTGTACATAGCTTTCTAAAAGCATCACATGGCTCTGCCATAGTACTCCTCTCAACATCTTTCAAGCCCTGATTCAAGCAGTGGGCTGGCTTTTTGGAAGAAGTTAGCAAATATCAAAATGCCTTTATGGGTAGATGTCAGTCTGGAGGAGTGGGTGTTCCTAGGCAGGCTGATTTTGCATGGAGACTGCTCAAGGTGATGCTCACATGTTATGCTGAGCTTCCATGATGGAAATCCAATGAATGAAAGTGGAAGGTCATGAACAGTAAGTCTAGGGAGGAAGATGATGCTGGTCGTTCTCCAACCAGGAAGTACGGTGGGCTCTAGCTGAAGTGCTGCAGCTTCTAATGCAGTGTGAGAAGCTCACAGTGTGCAGTTAAATCAGAGTAAGCACTTTCGGTGCAGGAGGAACTAAGGGTAAAGTTGTAGTGCATGGCCGCACTCCAAAAAACCTTGATGGTTGCCTTTATTGTAAAATTGGATAAGATGCACTACAAATCACTGCAAAACCGGTACAACAGCTGACACGTTTCGCACTACAACCTAGTGCTATGAATAAGCACTAGGTTGTAGTGCGAAACGTGTCAGCTGTTGTCCCGGTTTTGCAGTGATTTGTAGTGCATCTTATCCAATTTTACAATAAAGGTGACCATCAAGGTTTTTTGGAGTGCGGCTGTCCATTACTCATCCATTCCTTCCATTTGCTACGTGCATTGTCAGCACCCACGGTCTTCCTGAGAATAAATTGATTGCTGAGCACATTCACCTGGAGCGGTAACTTTCCTTTCTTGTAAAGTTGTAGTGCAGATATAATGATGTAAGTAAATAATATACTGATTAAAACTAATACAACAGAATATAGTCATGCATATGCACTATAAAAGCGATAAGGGTGTTACCAGTACTGATTTGAGTTTGCTCTCCAGCATTTTCATCATTTAACAACTTTTTACTGTCGAGTTCGAACACTGACACCTTTGCGGTGCGATTTAAGCCCATACAAAATAAATGGGCTCAAATTGCACTGCAAAGAATCGTATAAAATTTGGACAGGAATGCAGTGCGATTGCTGTCCGAATCGCACAAGGTTTCCCTCGAGTGTGAACCCAGGCTGAAGTCACTATGTGAGAGATTTCATGCGATTCAGATAGAAATCGCACTGAATACATGTTCAAATCGTATATGATTCTTTGCAGTGCAATTCGAGCCTTTCCCTTTTTTATGGGCTCAAGTCGCACTGCAAAAGTATTGGTTTCGGGTACAAGAGCATTTGTACGAGAACCGGTATCAGTGCAACCCTAATTATTATTGGCAAATAAATTACTCTTACCTTGTTGAGTTTCCCAAGCGCAGATATCAAGTCAGCCCATTCGCTGGAGTACTCAAAATTCTTCAACGCCTTGTCCACAGCAGCCACATAATTCCTGTATTTGGAGTCACTTAGTAACTCCACTTCTTCAGTGTTCATTCTCCCTCCACGTCCCACTAGAGACCAGCTCTATTCTCAAACCATCACCTGCAACAACAACATAGGTCTGAGCAGGAGAAAAAAAAACAAACATATATAACTTTTACAGTGCCTTGAAAAAGTATTCATACCCCTTGAAATTTTACACATTGTGTCATGTTACAACCAAAAACGTAAATGTATTTAATTGGTATTATAGACCAACACAAAGTGGCACATAATTGTGAAGTGGAAGGAAAATGATAAATGGGTTTCCAAATTTTTTACAATTAAATATCTGAAAAGTGTGGTGTGTATTTGTATTCATCCCCCTATACTCTGATACCCCTAACTAAAATCTAGTGGAACCAATTGCCTTCAGATGTCACCTAATTTAGTATATAGAGTCCACCTGTGTGTAGTTTAACCACTTCAACACCGGGCTTTTGACTCTACGGTCCGTCGTCATCCGATCCCCCATAGGGGAGAGCGGCGCTCTATCAGGTCGGTCCCTGCACAGTGTGCGGAGACAGACCTGTCATCTGCCTGCTCAGCGGGGATCGACGGAGCGATCCCCGCTGAGCAAAGTGGAGCCCGCACACGGACATGTCCATGTAAAAGGGCCCTTAGAGGTTTGTTTGAGAACCTAACACCCCTTTCACACTGGGGCGGGAGGTGCGTCGGCGGTAAAGCGCCGCTATTTTTAGCGGCGCTTTACCGCCAATTTCACCAAGTGCGGTTTTACACCACGCTAGTGGCCGAGAAAGGGTTAAAAACCACCGGCGGTATAGCCGCGGTGACCCATTGGTTTCAATGGGCAGGAGCGGTGGAGGAGCAGTATACACACCGCTCCAAAGATGCTGCTAGCAGGACTTTTTTTACAGTCCTGCTAGCGCACCGCTCCAGTGTGAAAGCCCTCTGGGCTTTCACACTGGAGAGACAGCAGCGGCTGTTTCAGGTTGGTTTGCAGGCGCTATTTTTAGCGCAATAGTGCCTGCAAAACGACCCAGTGTGAAAGGGGTCTTAGTGAACAAACAGCATCCTGAAGGCCAAGGAACACACCAGACAGGTCAGGGATAAAGTTGTGGAGAAGTTTAAAGAAGTGTTAGGCCCCTTTCACACGTGCGTTTTTTCATCCATCCGTTGACGGATTAAAACAGACATCAATGCATCTCTATGGGATAGCGGATGATCATCCACTAACATCCGTCTCCGCTAAGCTCCGTTTTTCATGACGGAAGAAAACCCTATTTTTTCATCCGTAAAAAAACGGAACGGACGAAAAATTGATGTTAGCGGATCCTATACCCACAGTTGATCCAGAGAAATGCAAAAAAAAAACCAGCAAAGCATGATCCAATTTGCTCAAGCAGGGAAACAAAAAACCTTCCTGATCCCCTGCAAGGCATTTAGATGTTCCCTGGATCAACTTTACGTATAAATGTTAGTATCCATCTATTATGTACATTTATGAAAGAATCCAGACCTTTTTTAAAACAATCTTCTGAGCTGGAAAGAACCAGGTCTTGAGGGAGTATATTCCACATTTTCACAGCTCTTACTCTGAAGAAACCTTTCTGTATTTGGAGATTACATCTTTTTTCCTCCAGATGTAAAGAGTGCCCCTTTGTCCTCTGTGATGACCTTACAGTGAATAACTCAACACCAAGTTCACTATATGGACCCCTTATGTATTTATACATGTTGATCATATCCCCCCTTAATGTCCTCTTCTCAAGAGGGGACAGATTCAGTTCCTCTAATCTTTCCTCATAGCTGACCTCCTCCATGCCTCTTATCAGTTTGGTTGCCCTTCTCTACACTTTCTCCAGTTCCCCAATATCCTTTATGGGAACTGGGGCCCAAAACGGAACCCATGGTGGAAGGCAAGAAAATTGCCTGCCTAAGAATCAAATTCTACAATCTGCTTTAGGGATTGTTAACATGAGCGGCACACTCTACCGCAATCCGCTGTTCAGAGAGCAGTAGAGCAGCAGCTGCCAGGCTTATAGAAGACAATACTGCCGAAGGGATAATTCAGCTTGCAGTTGTGAAGCAGTCCAATTCACTTGAACTGTTCCAGTGTGTACCAACATGGTAACTTGTGAACAAAATTTAGAGGTGCCATCACAATCAATTAAAGGCAACCTAGCACCATCTGTTTATACACTTTAGGTTGCATTCGATCTGGTTGTTCATTTTTACTAACAAATGGCTAAAAATTGGTTGGTCAAAGTCCTCTCTGAACTGTTATAAAGTTATGCTACCAAATGGTACTTCACAAGTATGCATTGATTCAAATACCGATAACATGAATCACTATAGGAGAGCAAACACTTTCCCTGTGATTACCTCATGTTACCACAGTCCAGTGTGTCTCATGTGACTGCTAGAAGGAGACACCAAGAATAGAGGAAAGGTGAGGGTGGCTGGTTACAAACTTTACCTTCATCTTTCCCAACAGTGTCTATAGTTGTAACTTATGGGATATTTGTACGGTTGGAAGCATGTCTGCACAATATATTATATACTCCTATACAGCAGCAAAGATTCCTACAGGTGGAGTTTTGTAATACCTCACGCTTATGCTAACTAGGTTGTTGTTGTGATCAAGGTCCTGACCAGCTGGGCCTGCGATAAGATAGTTCTCAGGGTCGTAAAGCATTGTCTGAATTTACACAACAGCTGTAGAATTTTTTTTTCAAAAGAACCCTGGCGCTAGATGGAGGATGTACATAGCTGATCATTTTAATTCATGGAACATCAAAGGGACCAGCCAAATCAGAAATACTTACAGTGTTATAAGCTGATTTTAGGGAACTGGTCAAAATTCACCCCTTGCACTACAAAGGTTAAAAGCTAGTTTAGTCAAGGGGTGCACAGAGAAGGTGTAATACTTACCTTAAAGCTGGTTCCAGTAGGCTTCCACCATTGGCATGACCGGTCCAAGGCTGACACTTCAATAAGGTGCTTCGGGCCTAGGTCACATACTTGCCTCCTCATACAATGCAGGGTTAATAGCCCTACACTGTAGGTGAAAACACACAAGGCCACCCACAGCCCGGACCTTTGGGCAGAAGACAACAGTGCTGGAGCCTGCCGGACTGAGGGATAGGGCAAGTAAGGCAGGCCATACATTATGCAGATGTCTTTCCTTTAATCACGGGTTGAAGAAAAGAAAATTGGTCAATTCCCCCATCAACACAGTCAGTGTTGATGGGGGAATCCCTCCCGCAGCGCAATTTCGTTCTGCCAGCAGGGAACGCAGAGAGCCTGCCCCACTGGCAGAATACAATGATCACTGCTTGCGAGTATAAACTACTGGCAATGATCAGGTGAAAATAAAATAAAAAACAGGCTGGTTGCATTGAGGTCAATCGATGGATCGACTTTGTACCTTCCAATTAACATAGGAACATCATCAACAAATAGGTCTTTTAGAGGGAAATTTCAGGTGGTACAATGATGACACACATACATTATCATTTGACTTTTTAACTTGGTTCCATGCTAATAAAATAAATAGTTTTACAAAATGTATGCCGACATCTCTGTAGCATCTGAAATGCCCCTCTAAAAGATTTCTATGCGTTGTTGTCAACCAAACTGCCCAATGACAGATCAAAAGTCGTCTGGTTCCTGCTGAACTCCCATCCATCTATGGCCAGCTTAATGCAGCTTATTTCTGCACCCCTAGACTCAACGAGCATTTAACCCTTGCAGTGCTGGGCCACTGCAAGTGTTTAGTATATCTAACTCCAGGAGTCCAGATTTTAGGCTGCCATAGATGACTAGAAGTTCAGCCAATTCCTGCTGATTCAGCAAAAATTCAAGCCATTGTTAGCACCATCCAGCCTGACAAAAAGTTAGATTTTTCAATGGAATTTTGGTTGGGTGGAAAACAGTCAGCAAAATGCTACTGTTTCAGAATTCTGACAGTCGCGGGTGCTGTGGCGGTCTAAATACAATAACTGGCTGGGGAGCTTTTTTCATTCACGCAGTTTAGTGTGGATGGCGGAATCTGGTATATTTCTCTTCTGTCCGGGGGCTAGTAAGGCTGGCTTTAGTGACTGGCAGTCAGCTGTATTTAATAGGAAGGCTACCTGAGATATAGAAAAGATAGTATATGCATAAAGAACACATATGAACATAAATAAGATTGGGCATACTGTATATGTTGGGTGTTTGGAGTATCTGCATCCTTGCTAAAATCAAGACATGAAAAGCTTAGGGTTCTGAAGAGACTCATAGGGTTATTATGAGTATTTTGTGCATACTGGGTAAGGCCTGCCATATGTCTCTAGAGCAGGGGTAGGCAACCCCCGGGAAAGGGTGCCACAAGTGCAACGCAAAGCCCGTTTTGCTGGCACACGACTCCCTCCCCATCAGCAGAGCAGTGCAGGTAAGTGTCAGTGAGACACTAATGCATTCCAATTTCTGAATTCCCCACACCGCACCTGCACTAAGTTGGAAGCACTGTGCCCCCACACATTGTAAAAGACGGGAAACATGGCTTGTTCTCCAACTTTGCTTTAGCTGCGATTAGTGCTGCACGATTCTGACTAAAATGAGAATCACAATTTTTTTGCTTAGAATAAAGATCACGATTCTCACAGCGCAACATCATCTTTCACATTATACAAAAAATTGGGCTAACTTTACTGTTATTTTTTTTTTCACCAAAAAATGCATTTGAAAGACCGCTGCGCAAATACAGTGTGACAAAAAATATTGCAACAACCGCCATTTTATTCTCTAGGGTTCTCTGCTAAAAAAAATATTTATAATGTTTGGGGTTCCAAATAGTTTTCTAGCAGAAAATACTGATTTTAACTTGTAAGCAACAAGTGTCAGAAAAAGGTTTAGGCCCCTTTCACACGGGACGGATCCATGAAAATGCGCCCTGTGAACCTCCGCTTGCTCAGCGGGGATCGCTCCGCTGATCCCCGCTAAACCGGCGGATGACAGGGCGGTCCCTGAACACTGTGCAGGGACCGCCCTGTCACATCTCCGCTCTCCCCTATGGGGGGATCGGATGAACACAGACCATCTGTCCGCTCTGCAGACGGATTGAAAAATAGGATTTTCCTCCGTCTGCAGAATCGGGGGTGTAACGGGAGGGCCTGTGGAACCCAGAAGTTCTTAGAAAGTATGAGCCAGAAAATAATGGATATTGAAAATATATCTTGGACTACCTAAAACGGGATAGTAGTATTAATCCACAATATTTACTGGTTGTTTGATTCTGAACTCAACAGGTTAATTGAGAGATGCTAATGGGTCCCGGCTAACTGCTAAAGATCCTTTCATTGTGGATTGTGATAATTAACTCTGTAATTGTGGGTATTGTAAATTAGCAGACAGACAGTCTGGGGAACATAAAGGTCATGCATAGTCATTTAAACTGTAAAGGGATTAGCTAATGAACTCACCTGTTGTCTGCTAAGAGATGTTCACACTGGGCTGTGGGAGTGAAGCCGTGCGAGTTCAGCTGAACTCGCACGATTTCACTCCTGCCTGTCAGTCCGGATTTCGGCCGCAATTACAGGGACATCTGTGCAGGTTTCTGCACAGATGTCAATGTAAATTGCGGCCCGAAATCGCAAAAAGTAGTACAGAAACTACTTTTTGAAATCGATGCAGCGCCGCAGATACGGCGTCGCACCGATTAGGACGGTTTCATTGCCCGCAATTTGCGGCAAATACCGGCGTTTTGACATGCGATTTGGCATGCCAAATCGCATGTCAAAACGCACCAGTGTGAACCAGGGTTAATGTAACCATTGTGTGATGTTGTGGGGGGAGTTGTTCATTTGGACTACAGTATTATTTTAGTGTATATAAGAGGCTGTTTTTCTCAATAAAGTCAGACCGGTTGGAAACCTAAACAGAGTGGTTGTCTCGTCTGTGGAGGGAGAAGTATTTGTATGGGGTCTTATTCGGCTGGTTGGAGTGTCTGGTGGCTGTCGTGTGTTCGGAAAGGGAATATCCTAACGGCGTTAACCCCTTTCATACTTAGGCTGCCGTTACAGGGGGATTACGGACACGGAGGAGAACGAGTGTCAGCGGATGTTCATCCGCTGATAAGCGCTATCTCATAGGGACCAATGTATGTCCCTTTTTCATCCGTAAACGGATGGATGAAAAAGCGGACATACGGTCCGCATGTGTGAAAGGGGCCTGAGTCTTCAAGTGGTTAAATTGACCTAATTTGTAGACCGAAGTTCAGTCCTTTGATCTAAGGCCCCTTTCACACTGGGGCGGTATAGCGCCGCTATTTTTAGCGGCGCTATACCGTCGGAATTGCCGCAGAATTGCGGTGGTATTCGGCCGCTAGCGGTGCAGTTTTAACCCCCGCTAGCAGACGAAAATGGGTTAATACCGTCCGCAATGCGCATTACCGGCGGTATTACCGCGGTTTCCCACTGCTTTCAATGGGAAGGAGCGGTAAACGCACCGCTCCTCTCACCGCTCCAAAGATGCTGCTTGCAGGACTTTTGGAGCGGTCCCGCCAGCGCATCGCCTCAGTGTGAAAACCCTCAGGCTTTCACATTGAGAGTGCAGGGCAGGAGTTTTTCAGGCGGTATTTAGGCGCCATTTTTCTAAAACACCTGAAAAACTCCTCAGTGTGAAAGGGGTCTAAAAGATACGAGAGATAACATTGTATGTCTTCTCTTCTCCATCTCCCAGCGCTAAGGAATTTTTTTTTTTTTTTTTATGGACAGCTCCGAGCGGCTCTGCATTTGTCACATAGAACTGAAGAAATATTGGGTTAAGATTGTGAAGGGGGTTGAATCGAGATCTTATTGCTTTTAAAAAAAATGCCCGTGACCTGAGCTCATCTTTTCCAGATGCTTTTATGTGACATCACATACAAGCACGTGGGCTGGATGCGAGAGGCAGATCAATGGGGATGAGTGTACCAGGACAGGTAGATGTGTCTCATCTCTGCTTCCTTTCACCACTCTGCATATCGCGCATATCATAAATGAGAAGAGGGTACAGTGGTGGAGCAGAGAAGCAGGAGGGTACAGCAGTGGGGCAGATGTGCAGGGAGGTACAGTGGCGGGGCAGAAGAGTAGGTGGGGGGGGGGACAGAGGTGGGGAAGAAGATCAGGGGGGAACAGAAAGAGGTGAGACAGATGTGCAGGAGGTACAGTGGTGGTGGGGCAGATGAGAAAGAGGGTTACAGTGGTGGGGCAGATGGATTCAGTGTTAGGACAGATGAGAAGGTGGTTTAGTGGTGAGACAGAAAAGCATGGGGATGTGAAGGTGCAGGAATTGGGGCCGATCTGAGGACTGGAGATGCAGGAATGCTGATCCCAGGGCTGGAGGAGCGGGACTTGGGGCTGATCCCAGGGCTGGAGGAGCGGGACTTGGGGCTGATCCGAGGCATGAGAGTGCAGGATGTTAATTTTTCATTATTACTCAAGTAGTTTACATCATTTACTTTATAAAAAATCCTTTTTGTGATTGAGAGTGTAAAGTTTACATTTTTTTGTTATAAAATCGGCACGCTCAATTTGTCTCAAAACATTTTTCGGCACTCTGTGCTCAAAAGGCTGCCTACCCCTTCTCTAGAGTCTCTAATATCAGATACTGACTACACTCTGGAAAATGAACTGACGTTCCCTGTAAGGGTCCTTTCACACGGGGCGGATCCGTGAAGATCCGCCCCGTGAAGCTCCGCTTGCTCAGCGGGGATCGCTCCGTTGATCCCCGCTGAGCCGACGGATGACTGGGCGGTCCCCGCACACTGTGCAGGGACCGCCCTGTCAGAGCGCCGCTCTCCCCTATGGGGAATCGGATGACGACGGACCATAGAGTCCGTTGTCATCCGATCCGCTCCGCCGACGGAAGGAAAAACAGGGTTTTCCTCCATCACACTTTGGCGGAGCGGATGTCAGCGGACATGTCTCCGCTGACATCCGTGCTTCCATAGGGGTACATGGAGGATCCGTTTCAGGTCCACCTAAAAAACTGACAGGCGGACCTGAACGGATCTCCGTGTGAAAGAGCCCTAACCTGTTTGGACGTTGTATTCTCTACACTTCTGCATCTAAAGTGACACATCCCCCTGTGGTCCAAGGGGCTACAAGGGGAGGCCTGCAGACCTGTGTGTCCTGCGTCACATAAACCAGATGTAGTGTTGTGCACAGGGGAATGTATAGATTGTTTTATAAATGTTTTGTATGGAGATCTCTATTACTGTAAGTACAGTATATGATCACTAAGAAAATATCATGGGGGAGTATTTAATAAAGCAGCGACGGTGACTCATCAAACATTCACAGGTGACAAACCAATCACTGCGATTTAAAACACATGCACCAGGAAGGGTCAACTGCAGAGAATGTTTGCTGAATGTCACCTTATAATGGTGCTTCTAAGAATGTTGGTAAAAGTGAATAGTGTAAGCATCTGATATTGACTTGGTATCAGCCTCTCTACAGAATAGCCCAGACTGGGAAAGGGAAAAGCATTATAGCCCAGACTGAGAAAGGGAAAACAGCATATTGAGGTAATCAGGTGTACTCATGTACTAACAAGGGATAAACTTATAGGAAGAGAGCAGAGTGACAAGCTTATCTGTCTTCTGCTTCTCCTTCACTGTCCAGTCACAGGCTGGGGGCAGGGACAAGACTTAAAGCGAAAGTAAACCCATCCATTTACCAGTTTCAAAAAACTGTTTCATTTCCAGCGTGTGCCTTTTTGTAGAGGAATGGATAGAAATACAAATGCTTTGGTGAATAACACAACTTTCCTATGTATGTCATCTGTGTGTTAAACTGTTCGGAGATCAGCTTTAAATGGTAATCTGATCCAATAGCTTCATTACTAAGGATGAGTTCCGGCGTGTTCGCCAGCCCCACGTGCAGAGCCCGCCAGGAAGTCGGCACTGCGCTAATCACAGGCAGTGAGCCATTTCCCGATCTCTGCAGCTGCACACGGGGAAATGTCTCACTGCCTGTGATTAGCGCAGTGCTGACTTCCTGGTGGGCTCTGCACGTGGGGCTGGCGAACACGCCGGAACTCATCCTTAGTCATTACTCTGATCTTCTAATCTGCATCGTTTCAGACCAGGCACCTAGCATTCTTAGAAAGTGGACAGCAGTAACAGAGCCCCAGTTTTCTTACAGTGAAAGTTTCCTTTAAACCAGTGGTCTCCAAACTGCAGCCCTTGGGGTGCTATTTTATTCACTGACAACAATAAAAGGGTACAAATCCTCCCAATGACACCAATGATGGGGCACAGTTCCTCAGAATGACACCAACAATGGGCCCCAATGACACCAATGATGGGGCACAATTACTCCCAATGACATCAACAATGGGCCCCATTGACACCAATGATGGGGCACAATTACTCCCAATGGCACCAACAATGGGCCCCAATGATGGGGCACAATTACTCCCAAAGACATCAACAAAAGGGCCCAATGACACCAATGATGGGGCATGATTCCTCTGAATGGCACCAACAATGGGGCACATTTCCTCCCACCGACACCAATGACGGGGGATTGTTTACTCTCCTTGACGCTGGGACATTTTGTACTGCGGATGGCCGCAGTCCGGCCCCCAGTACACCGGCCCATTGTTTAGAGACCACTGCTTTAAACTACAGATTTCTCTATTCAGTGCTGAATAAAATACATTTACAGCCTACTACACCAGCACAAAACATGACAGGAAATGCCTTGTAGTGCTATCATTTATGTTGCTTTATTGCTCAGTTCTACTACTAGGTGCAAGGCACTAAAACAAGGTAAAATAAAACGAATGTCTTCAGAGTCTGAGATACACAACCACTGGGCCACATGATCATACCTTCACCTGACCCAACATGATCCTGACCAGATCCATACATGAGCTGCTCAACACGATTATGCTTTCACATGACCCAATTTATAGGGGATCCCGATTATAATACCTAATCCTAATCTGATCAACACATGACCTGACCTATAGGGGATCCAGATTATGATACCTGATCCTAATCAACATATAATCGTACCTTCACATGACCTGACCTATAGGGTATCCAGATTAATGGTACCCGATCATCACATAATCGTACCGTCACATGACCTAACCTATAGGGGATCCCAATTATCATCCCTGATCAACACATAATCAGATCTATAAATGATGTCAGTCATAATACTTGATCCATACATGAACTGATTACCACATGATCATGACCCATATATGAGCTGCTCAACACATGATTGTGCCTTCACATGACCTGATATACAGGAGATTGCAATTATGGTACCTGATCCAGTCAACACATGATCATACCTTCACATGACCTGATCTATTAATGGTTGCGATCAGAATACCTAATCAACACATGATCATACCGTCACATGACCTGATAGAACAATGATGGCGATCATAATACATATGATCATACCTTCACATGACCTGATCTATTAATGATGGTGATCATAATACCAGATCAGACCTTCACATAACCTGATCCTGAGCAGGATACCCGGTCCTGTCCAGATCCATATATGAGCGACTCAACACAGGATTGTGCCTTCACATGACCGGATATATAGGAGATCTCAATTATGATACCTGATCAACACATGATCATACCTTCACATCACCAGATCTATTAATGATGGCGATCAGAATACCTGATCATACCGTCACATGACCTAATAATGATGGCGATCATAATACCCAATCAACACATGATCATACCTTCCCATCACCAGATCTATTAATGGATGGCGATCAGAATATCTGATCATACCGTCACATGACCTAATAATGATGGCGATCATAATACCCAATCAACACATGATCATACCTTCCCATCACCAGATCTATTAATGATGGCGATCAGAATACCTGATCATACTGTCACATGACCTAATAATGATGGCGATCAATACATGATCATACCTTAACATTATCTGATCTATTAATGATGCCGATCATATTACCTGACCCGAATACATGATCATACCTTCACATGACTTGATCTATTAATGACAGGGATCATAATACCCAATCAACACATGATTACACCTTCACATGACCTGATCTAGAAGTAATGCCAAATATGAGACATGGGCCTGGTCTGTTCAACACCTGATCATACCTTCATATGTCCTTATCTATGATCCCAGGCATGATACCAGAATCTGATCCATACATGATAACACCTTCACACGACCTGATCTACAAGTAATCCCAGATATGATACAGTATCCTGGTCTGATAACATATACATGATCCCAATCTAATCAACACATGATCACACCTTTACAGGACCTGATCCCAATCATGATAGCTGCTGAACACATGACAGTGCCTTCACATGACCTAGATATGATTCATCAGGTGTAATACTTCTACATACCTGAGCAGCACATTACCAATCCCCTTTGTTGTTGATCACACACAATAATTGGGATGTACATCCAGTATATCTGTATTCCTTTATGAACACCATATCTGTGCAATGTTTGATTATGGTCACCCGTGGTGATCTTTATCCTAGATCTTACACACAGATAGACAAATCAGTGCCCAGGCTGTGGGCAGACAGGGGTGATCCCAGCACCAGGTGCCATGTCTTCCTATGCCCATCTATTACCCCCGAGTGACCCCGCACAGCTCCCACACTCTCCAATCAGGGCCGCCATGTACAGCCTGTGCCCGGGGGGTGATGGCAGGTCCCCTGTGACCTTTACACGGCTCCCTGTCCCGTCCAAGCATCATCTGAGTGGGCTCTCACCTGTGCAGTGCAACGACCAGCTGACAGCTCCCGGCATGCATCGGGAAAGCAAACCAGACCGGGGGAGAGACGCTTGGAGTATGCGACAGGAAGTCCATTCTAGCTCCACACCCCGCACGGCCATCTTTGAGACTGGAGCTCTGCCCACACTAAGTAGTTGCAAATCGCATTACATTTCGAACTGTGAAATCGCATTTCATTGGCATGTGTTAAGAAGGTCAGCGATGTGTTCACACAGATCGCAGCTTAAAAAGACACACATTTGATAAGGTTTACTTGTGATTGCTGCTCTCAAGTAAGCGTGTGCTGCCCCAGGCTCAGCGGATGTACAGGGAGCTCAGGTGTCAGCTCGGACCATTGCTGCAGACAGGCTCCTAGGCTGCAATGTGTGCCCTCGGCCGAATGGTGGCGCTGCAATAGTCGTCTGTGAGAACAGATCACACTTGCAAAGCTTCCTGCATGCTTGGACGGTGGCGGGATCACTGAACATGGGCTCTAGGCTACGGCTGGAGATAAGGAAGAACATGGAGACTGGCAGCCTGATACTGGGGTAATGTATTCATATTATCTCTGATAGGTGGCTCAGCTCTATAGTGATTGTACATAGTGCCCAACTCATGTGGGAGCTCACAGGTGTTATCCACTGAGTAGTGCTGCATGAGGGAACAGTGTGTACATGTCAGAGCACACCCCTCTCCTGTATACGCACACATGTATACACACTTCTGTATATACACATACACAGTTGTGCTCATAAGTTTACATACCCTGGCAGAATTTATGATTTCTTGGCCATGTTTCAGAGAATATGAATGATAACAAAAACATTTCTTTCACTCATGGTTAGTGTTTGGCTGAAGCCATTTTTTGGAAGATGGACTTTAAACAGCACATAGGTAAATAGGGTAAAAATCTAAGGGTTTTTATTAATAGAAAAACTATAAAATTAAATTTTATATAAAAAATGTCATTATAATGATCATTAGTACATGACCCGGAGTAGTGCTAACATCTCACTTCCAAAAACAACAGTATAGATAGGCTCAAAATTGTAGTAAGAGACACATATCCAACAATCAAACATTGCATTTGGTAGAGCAGTATATATAGGAAGTGGGTAGCCTTAATCCTGGGTCCAGTATGTAGAAACGTAGTCTTGCTCTGCTCCTACATGTTTTGCGTGTCGTGACGCTTCTTCAGGAGCATAATAGTAAACAGGCCGTATTGAAGGTGCAAGCCGGCCCTGAATAACAGTACACTGGCAATTTATCAATAGAAAATAGCCAGTTGGGTAAGTAGAAATCATAATAGGCAACAGCAGGGTAATTTAATGGAGCACAGGCTGCTGGTAAACAGATGAAAGGGTTTCCTCCAGGTATGTAATGCTATAGACGCCGGTGGGTATGCATCGGTCAGAGCCTGGTGCATGGACTGCGCAGAAATTTAATGGAGCACAGGCTTCTGGTAAACCAGGGGTCTCAAACTGGCGGCCCTCCAGCTGTTGTGAAACTACAAGTCCCATGAGGCATTGCAAGGCTTACAGTTCCAAGCATGACTCCCACAGGCAGAGGCATGATGGGACTTGTAGTTTCACAACAGCTGGAGGGCCGCTAGTTTGAGACCCCTGTCAGGTAAACAGATGAAAGGGTTTCCTCCAGGTATGTAAAGCTATAGACGCCGGGGGGTATGCATCGGTCAGAGTCTGGTGCATGGACTGGGCAGAAAATAATCTGTCCACAGTATAACCCCCGGGTACGGTAGCGTGACCAAGCTTGAATCTTGGGCCAGTCGTCTGGTAAACAGATGAAAGGGTTTCCTGTGCGCACAGGAGAGGCTCCTGACAGGTTTGCTCATTAGACGACTTGCCCAAGATTCAAGCTTGGTCACGCTACCGTACCCGGTGGTTATACTGTGGACAGATTTTCTGCCCAGCCCATGCACCAGGCTCTGACCAATGCATACCCCCCGGCGTCTATAGCATTACATACCTGGAGGAAACCCTTTCATCTGTTTACCAGCAGCCTGTGCTCCATTAAATTACCCTGCTGTTGCCTTTTATGATTTCTACTTACCCAACTGGCTATTTTCTATTGATAAATTGCCAGTGTACTGTTATTCAGGGCCGGCTTGCACCTTCAATACGGCCTGTTTACTATTATGCTCCTGAAGAAGCTTCACGACACGCAAAACATGTAGAGCAGAGCAAGACTACGTTTCTACATACTGGACCCAGGATTAAGGCTACCCACTTCCTATATATACTGCTCTACCAAATGCAATGTTTGATTGTTGGATATGTGTCTCTTACTACAATTTTGAGCCTATCTATACTGTTGTAGTTTTTGGAAGTGAGATGATCATTATGACATTTTTTGTATAAATGTAATTTTATAGTTTTTCTATTAATAAAAACCCTTAGATTTTTACTCTATTTACCTATGTGCTGTTTAAAGTCCATCGTCTAGTTTAAATTAGTGTTCAGCCATAATTATCGGGACGTTGGCACATTTATACCAGTACATCCACAGTGTCACCATGTGAGGATGCACATTTAAGCATTTCTCTTTGAAGCCATTTATTATCAATCAACTGTGTTTTACTCTTTTTAAGCCCTGGTTCACACTGGTGCGTTTTGACATGCGATTTAGCATGTCAAATCGCATGTCAAAACGGCGATATTTGCCGCAAATTGCCGGCAATGGCACCGTCCTAATCCGGTGCGACGGCGCATCTGCGGCGCTGCACCGATTTCAAAAAGTAGTTCCTGTACTACTTTTTGCGATTTCGGGCCGCAATTTACATTGACATCTGTGCAGAAACCTGCACAGATGTCCCTGTAATTGCGGCCAAAATCCAGACTGACAGGCAGGAGTGAAATCGTGCGAGTTCAGCTGAACTCACACGGCTTCACTCCCGCAGCCCAGTGTGAACCTGGGCTAAATCAAAATCACAACAGAAACTTCCCAAATGACCCTGATCAAAAGTTGATCCCTGGTGATTTTCACCTGATAATATGCACACAAGTTGACACAAAGGGGTTTGAATGGCTATTAAAGGTAACCATCCTCACCTGTCATCTGTTTGCTTGTAATTAGAGTGTGTGTGTGTGTGTGTGTGTGTGTGTGTGTGTGTGTTTCTGGACTCCTGACAGACCCTTGTATCTTTCATCCAGGGCTTCACTGATGTTTCTGAGTCATGGGGAAAGCAAAATAATTGTCAACAGATCTGCGGGGAAAAGGTAGTTGAACTGTATAAAACAGGAAAGGAATATAAAAAGATGCTTAAGGAATTGAGAATGCAAATCAGCAGTGTTCAAACTCTAATCAAGAATGGAAAATGAGGGGTTCTGTTGAAACCAAACCATGGTCAGGTAGACCAAATAAAATCTCAGCCACAACTGCCAGGAAAATTATTCCGAATGCGTAGAAAAAACGCACAAATAACTTCAGGTGAAATACAGGACTCTGACAACACGTGGTGTGGCTGTTTCAAGATGCACAATAAGGAGGCACTTGAAGAAAGATGGGCTGCATGGTCGAGTCGCCAGAAGAAAGACATTACTACTCAAATGCCACAAAGTATCCTGCTTACAATGCGCTAAACAGCACAAAGACAAGCCTCAGACCTTCTGGCACAAAGTCATTTGGAGTTATAAGACCAAAATTTAGCTTTTTGGCCACAACCAGAAACACTACATTTGGAGAGGAGTCAACAAGGCCCATGATGAAAGGTACACCATTCCTACTGTGAAACACGGAGGTGGATCGCTGATGTTTTGGGGATGTGTGAGCTACAAAGGTACAGGAAATTTGGTCAAAATTTATGGCAAAATTAATGGAATGCAGTGTGTTATCAAAAATACTGGAGGAACATTTGCATTCATCAGCCAGGAAGCTGTGCATGGGACGTACTTGGACATTCCAACATGACAATGATCCAAAACACAAGGCCAGGTCGACCTGTCATTGGCTACAGCAGAATAAAGTGAAGGTTCTGGAGTGGCCATCTCAGTCTATGAAAATGTCAGGAAAGACATACTAGAACTGAACTTTATTTGGGGTTAATCAAAGGCAATTTAAATGACCGGTGTGTACTGTCTCCTATTTAACATGAGTTTGAGGCTGGGTTCACACTTATGCACTGTGAATTTGGTCAGTTTTTTGTCCATTCTGAGGTGCGAATTTTACCGCAAATTTCAGGAGTGGGACATAGCTGCGATTATGTTCTAGCCAATGGAAACAGTGTAAAAAAAAAAAGTGTTACTTTTTGTTTTTTGTGGAGAATCGCGTGGTGGAATTCGCACATTTGAACCATCATTGCGATTCCAGAACAATTTACACTGATGTCTATAAAGACTAAATTTGCAACGCAATAAAACCGGACAAGACTTTTTTTTTTTTCTTTATTGCATCACATTCGTTGAGGAATCGCAATGCATGTATGTGAAAAAACACGGTCTTCTGCAGAATTCTTGTATTTTTGTGTGTTCATATGCTTGTACCATCGCATATGTGGGGAGATTAAGGCCCCCATGCACACGGGACGCTGTTAAACTCGCGTTCAGAGGCAGTTGGACACTTTTTTTCAACTGCCCCTGAACTCATTCAATGTTATCCTAATGTGTCCATGTACACTGTGTGACAGCAGGAAGGTAAAGTCACCTGGTTGCATCCAGGGGGGTAGATATATTTCGCCCAGATTCAGGCTTTACGCCGACTTATACAACTAGGTGGAGAGTTGTATAAGGCTAGTGGGCTCATGGATGACTCATACCTCTAGGGAGAGGGCTGGGCGTCGTACAGACAGGGAGTTGATGAGGCCAGCTGAAGCTTGTCGGCTCATTTAGGCCTCTATAAGAACTCCCAGATTCATTAGATGTTAGCTCATGCCTGGAACCAGACCTGTGTGGACTGTCTAGGGAGAGTGAACCCCTGTGCGGTGAGGCAAAGCCTGTGTGGCTATTTGTTTGGACTTTTACTAAACCAGGAACTTAGGGACTAGGACAGCACTAGGCTGATCCCAGTTGTTAGTTAGGAAACCTGTATGTTTAGTCAGAGGTCAACTTGACCAGGATTTATTTTGGTTATGTTTCTTTTGCTTTGCTGTGTTTTGTCACTGTAAATAGAAAATAAACCGCACCTTTTTTTGATTTTGAAAACCACCACCTCCGTTTGCTGGGCCTGTTTTGTGTGGGGAGCCCATCCCGGGGGTCACACACACCCGCTGTCGAGCTAACCCCCTCACAGTTGGTGGAGAATGCGGGCAGCAGTTTTTTTTAAGCCAGCATGGAGGAGATACTGAAGCAGCTGGCTCTAGCAAATGCCAATGAACAGCAGACAAATGCAGGTTTGCAAAGGAGCCTTGCAGCCCAGCAGCAGACAAACGCAACTTTGCAACAGAGTCTGGAGGCTCAGCAACGAGCCCAGCAGCAATCTGAGGCCCGCTTCATAGACCTGTTGCAGAAGCAAGAGCAGAGACTACAACAACAGATGGAAGCAGTAATGCAGCAACGTCCGCAGACCAGTGAGGAAAGCCGTCCCACTAATACCGCGTCCTTTGGGGTGAGTCGTTTATTGACAAAAATGACTGGAGAGGATGATCCAGAGGTATTTTTGACCACATTTGAAAGGACCGCTGAAAGAGAAAAGTGGCCTGAGGAGCAGTGGGCTGGACTGGTGGCTCCTCTGTTAACTGGTGAATCGCAGAAAGCTTACTATGACCTAGAGCCTAACCAAGCAAAAGACTATGTGATGCTAAAAGCTGAAATATTGGCAAGGCTGGGTGTCACCCAGGCTGTCCGGGCTCAGCGTGTGCATAACTGGACTTTCCAGCTTGGAAAACCCCCCAGGTCTCAAATGTATGATCTCATTCACCTGAGCAGAAAGTGGCTACAGCCAGAGACTTTGTCCGCACCAAAGATTGTGGAACGTGTTGTAATGGATCGGTTTTTGAGAGCTCTTCCTACTGCCATCCAAAAGTGGGTAAGCCATGGAGACCCAGAGACGGCCGATGGTCTTGTGGATCGTGTGGAGAAATACTTGGCTACAGAGAACCTGACGGCCTCTTCCAGAGACACTCGGACTTTCCACCCTAAGACCAGACCATCCCCAGGGGCGGATAAGAGGATTCCAAGGGGTGAGGGTGGAGAGAGTGAGAGGGTGGGAGCTCTACCCCAAGTTTGGCGAGAACAGCCTGGGAAATCAGCGGCTCAAGAGGCCGCAAGAAGGATCGTTTGCTACCGCTGCCGGCAAGCGGGACATATTGCAGCCAATTGCCCGGTTGTGGAGGAACCCATGCAGTGTGACTTTCTGACGGGCAGACGTCAGTCGCTGTGTGCGACAGTCGCATGCACTGCCATTCGAGGAACTGAGAAACATTTATGCAAAATGTGTGTTAATGGTAGAAATGTTGTGGTATTGCTGGATTCAGGTAGCCTTGTGACCCTGATAAAGGCTGAGTTAGTTAAAACAGAGGTCTCTGGGAATAGCAAGGTAGCTGTTATTTGTGTGCATGGGGACACCCGAGAGTATCCAGTGACTACAGTGTGTTTCGAGACCCCCAAAGGTACCCTCTCTCATCCAGTGGGCTTAGTATCTCAGTTACCGCATGACGCCATTGTGGGAAGGGATTTTCCGAAGTTCTGGGAACTGTGGGATGATCCTGAGCCCCTCACTGGTGCCCCTATGTACCAGGAATGTGATAGCCAGAACTCCCCTGAGAGTGGTGAGGACTCTCCGGAATTTCCCTTATCAGTATTGGCAGGGGAGACTCAAGAAACTGGAGAGGAGCCCACCTCCTCAGACGAAAACCTACCGTCTGTGGAGTTTTCTGATCTTGAGGTTCACAGGGAAAACTTTGCCACAGAACAGTTGAAAGACCCCGCCCTAATAAAGGCACGGGAAAACGTAGTGAAAATAGATGGCGAGTTAGTGAACCCAGATAATACCTGCACTTACCCATACTTCAGCGTAGAGAAGGACCTACTGTATCGGGTGGCAAAAAGGGCAGAAGAAACCGTTGAGCAGCTTGTGGTGCCCAAACCTTACAGGAAGTTGGTGTTGGAGTTGGCCCATGGGCACATTCTTGGAGGTCATCTGGGGACAGAGAAAACCCGAGAGAGGGTATTACAGAGATTCTATTGGCCGGGGGTGATGAAGGACGTAGAAAATTATTGTTCCTCCTGCCCTGTGTGTCAGAGGTTGGCCCCGATGCCACATTTCCGTAGCCCGCTGGTCCCTCTACCCATCATTGAGGTCCCGTTTGAGAGGATCGCCATGGATTTGGTAGGTCCTATAATCAAGTCCGCTAGGGGGCACCAGTACATATTAGTTATAATGGACTATGCCACCCGTTATCCAGAAGCGATCCCTCTCCGAAATACCTCGGCCAAAACCATAGCCAAAGAGCTATCTCTTGTTTTTAGCCGGGTGGGTATTTGTAAAGAACTGCTTACGGACCAAGGTACACCCTTTATGTCCCGGGTTATGAAAGAGCTGTGTAAATTGTTCAAAGTGACGCAATTGCGTACGTCTGTGTATCACCCCCAAACCGATGGGCTGGTTGAAAGATTCAACAAAACCCTAAAACAAATGTTAAAGAAAGTGGTGGATAGAGATGGAAAGGATCGGGACTGTTTACTTCCTTATTTGATGTTTGCTATTAGGGAGGTGCCCCAATCCTCTACGGGATTCTCCCCCTTTGAGTTACTGTATGGGAGACACCCAAGAGGGCTGTTGGATATTGCCAAGGAAACTTGGGAAAGTGAGAGTTCTCCCCACAGGAGTGTGATTGAGCATGTCGCCCTGATGCAAGATCGAATTGCACAGGTAATGCCCATCGTGAAGGAACATTTGGCCCAAGCGCAGTTGGCACAGCAGAGAGTGTACAACCGTGGAGCCAAGACCCGTACCTTTTCCCCGGGGGATAGGATATTGGTACTTGTCCCTACGGTTGAAAGTAAATTCCTTGCCAAATGGCAAGGCCCCTACGAGATAATGGAAAAAGTGAGCGAAGTGAATTACAAGGTCAGACAACCAGGAAGGCGAAAGCCCGAACAGATCTATCACGTTAATCTGTTGAAAGCCTGGAGGGATAGAGAGTCCCTAGTCGCAGACACTTGGTCACCAGCTCAAACTGGTTGCGTGATTCCTGAGGTTGGAATAGCAGCCACCTTGTCACAACCCCAACAACAGGAGGTTAAGGAGTTTGTGCTTCGCAACAAGGAGGTATTCTCTGAGCTGCCGGGACAAACATCTGGGGTAGAGCATGACATCATTACCCCGCCCGGTGAAAGGGTGAAGTTAAAACCCTATCGGATCCCAGAGGCTCGACGGGAGGCAATACGGGAGGAAGTACAGAAAATGCTGAACTTAGGGGTGATAGAGGAGTCCCAAAGTGATTGGTCTAGTCCCATCGTGTTGGTGCCTAAACCGGATGGGAGCTGGCGATTTTGTAACGATTTTCGTCAGTTGAACAAAGTTACAAAATTTGACACCTACCCCATGCCACGTATAGATGTGTTGATCGACCGGCTGGGAACAGCCCGATACATGACGACTCTTGACCTCACAAAAGGGTATTGGCAAATCCCCCTGGCCAAGTCGGCCAAAGAGAAAACCGCATTTGTAACCCCAGACGGGGCGTTCCAATATAAAAGAATGCCGTTCGGGTTACAGAATGCGCCGGCCACATTCCAGCGGAAAATAGACCAGATGCTGAGGCCCCATCGGAAGTATGCTGCGGCTTACCTGGATGACGTAATTGTCCATAGCACAGATTGGGCCTCACATCTGCCAAAAGTGCAAGCAGTCCTGGACTCTGTTCGGGAAGCGGGGTTTACGGCTAACCCCAAGAAGTGTACCATTGGGCAGGAGGAGGCCAAATATCTTGGGTACACCATTGGGAGGGGAGTAATAAAACCCCAACTCAACAAAGTCGAGGCCATCCAGAGTTGGCCACGTCCCAACAGCAAGAAGCAGGTACGAGCCTTTCTGGGAATCGCTGGGTATTATCGGCGATTCATTCCTCACTTTGCTTCTAAGGCTGTGCCCCTAACCAACCTGACGAAGGGGAAAGGGTCGGTCATGATTAAATGGACCCCCGAGGCTGAGGCAGCATTCCAGTTCTTGAAACAAGCCTTATGTAGCCAGCCAGTGTTGTACTCACCCGACTTCTCTAAAGACTTTGTCGTACAAAGTGATGCGTCAGATGTGGGGTTAGGAGCAGTATTGTCCCAGGTCTGGAACGGGGAAGAGCACCCAGTCATTTACCTCAGCAGGAAGTTGAAGTCCCATGAGGTAAATTACGCCACCGTTGAAAAGGAGTGCTTAGCGGTGAAGTGGGCTCTAGATTCCCTTCGGTACTACCTGCTAGGTAGGCACTTTGACATGGTTACGGATCACGCTCCGTTAAAGTGGATGGCTCAAAACAAGGAAACAAATAGAAGAGTGAATAGGTGGTTCCTGGCCCTCCAGGAATTCAACTTCACAGTAAAGCATCGCCCTGGCGTTCAAATGGGGAATGTGGATGCTTTGTCTCGAGTACATGAATGCCTGATTGCTGGTGTTCCAACCCCGAGGTTAAAACAAGAGGGGGGGGGTATGTGACAGCAGGAAGGTAAAGTCACCTGGTTGCATCCAGGGGGGTAGATATATTTCGCCCAGATTCAGGCTTTACGCCGACTTATACAACTAGGTGGAGAGTTGTATAAGGCTAGTGGGCTCATGGATGACTCATACCTCTAGGGAGAGGGCTGGGCGTCGTACAGACAGGGAGTTGATGAGGCCAGCTGAAGCTTGTCAGCTCATTTAGGCCTCTATAAGAACTCCCAGATTCATTAGATGTTAGCTCATGCCTGGAACCAGACCTGTGTGGACTGTCTAGGGAGAGTGAACCCCTGTGCGGTGAGGCAAAGCCTGTGTGGCTATTTGTTTGGACTTTTACTAAACCAGGAACTTAGGGACTAGGACAGCACTAGGCTGATCCCAGTTGTTAGTTAGGAAACCTGTATGTTTAGTCAGAGGTCAACTTGACCAGGATTTATTTTGGTTATGTTTCTTTTGCTTTGCTGTGTTTTGTCACTGTAAATAGAAAATAAACCGCACCTTTTTTTGATTTTGAAAACCACCACCTCCGTTTGCTGGGCCTGTTTTGTGTGGGGAGCCCATCCCGGGGGTCACACACACCCGCTGCCGAGCTAACCCCCTCACAACTGTCTCGTTTATTGCCGTTTATATGCGGTTGCGTTTACCCTTGTTTTTCTGAAAGCAAAAAAATGGGTTCAGACGCAAAAATTTCCACGTTCCAGACGCTAAACGCTGTACCGGCGTTTTGCCGCAATTTCGTGTTTAAGTGGTTTTTAAAGGTGACCTATTTTTTTTACATTAGAAATCTCAAAAATGATGGCAAATGATGAAAAAACCATTAAAAAATATAAAAAAACTGTAATTGCTTGCATTGCATTGTGGACAATGCACAACTTGTGGCAGGTGACGTGGCAAGTGGACAATCCACAACTTGTAGCAGGTGACGTGGACAATCCACAACTTGTGGCAAGTGGACAATCCACAACTTGTCCACTTGCCACTTCACCTGGCCAATCGGCAACTTGTGGCCCGGGTGGCCAATCGGCAACTTGTGGCCCGGGTGGCCAATCGGCAACTTGTGGCCCGGGTGGCCAATCGGCAACTTGTGGCCCGGGTGGCCAATCGGCAACTTGTGGCCCGGGTGGCCAATCGGCAACTTGTGGCCCGGGTGGCCAATCGGCAACTTGTGGCCCGGGTGGCCAATCGGCAACTTGTGGCCCGGGTGGCCAATCGGCAACTTGTCCACTTGCCACGTCCCCTGGCCACAATTCACAACTTGTGGCAGGTGATGTGGCAAGTGACACGCTAAATACAAGTACACTGCTGCTCTCTCAGCTGCTGCTACTTACTCTGGTCTCACAAAATGGCTGAAATGGTTAAATAATACTGTTTTTTTAGCTTGGGGAGGGTCGTATGATGTTTCTTAGCTAAACGCTTATCGGTGCAAACGCGGTAAAACGCCGCTAAAATCGCGGCAAAACAAGCATTTCTAAACGCCGGTTTCAGCCTTTAAAAACATGCGTTCAGCAGAGTTTGCACCGGTGTCTCGTGTGCATGGGGCCTTAGAGTTTCGGTTCTTCAAAATATCTGGGTGCCAGGTTAAAGAATTGCTGTCATGACATTCTACATTTTAGAATAGGGGTCTCCAGACTTTGTAAACAAAGGGCCAGGTTACCGGCCTTCAGTTTTTAAGGGGGCCAGATTGTGGTTAGTGGGAGTAGAAAGTGCTCAAGCATTATACCGGGGAAAATAATGCCTCCGGCAACTACATTTACAAAGCAAAAGCTGAGCTTTTTACGCAACTGTATGTTGTTGTTTTTTTTTTTTTGCGGTTTCATACAGTTTAGAAATGTGCTTGGTCAGTTATTTTTAGCTGTATGCAGCTTTTTTTTATGGTTTCTTTTCCTGCCGTTTTGTTCTGCAGCCTGTATCTTGCAGGTGAAATATTTGTTTTTCCATGCATCTTTATTGCAGACCTAGAGAAAAGCTTGTGTTCAGTAGAGCAGGTTTTCTCAACTCCAGTCCCCAAGGCGCCCCAACAGGTCATGTTTTCAGGCTTTCTATTATTTTGCACAGGTGATTTGATCGGTTTCACTGCCTTAGTAATTACCACAGCTATTTCATCTGAGGAAAATCCTGAAAACATGACCTGTTGGGGCGCCTTGAGGACTGGAGTTGAGAAACACTGCAGTAGAGAACACTCAAACCAGTATGTTGCGCAGAGATGCCAACAGTCATACACTTGGCATTTTTGTTGCTTTGACCTGCACCTTCCTATTCAATCAGTTTTGTGAGACCTATCAAAACTTGCATAAAACACATCTGAAAATACCTCTAGAACAAGCCTGCCTAAACACATGACTCCAGTGCGAATCAGTAAAGAGGAAAGAATCGCCACTACTACCGACCAGCACCGGTGAATAAATGATAAAGAGCGGCCTCAGCCTATGTATCTTTACCAAAACACACACCTTGATGTGTCTCGCACCGCCCTCTGGGTCCTAGTCGTTGGATCCCCCAGGTCTGGTTGGCAGGGAGAAATGCATCAGGGTGTGTGGTTTGGTGGAGACATGTAGGATGACACCGCTCCTTATCGTTTATTCACCAGGGGGCTGCTCAGAAGTAGCGATCCTTTCCTCTTTACAGTTACTAGCCCCCTGGATTGGTTTTTAGTATAAGCCTGTGCTTTGAGACACAGGAATATGCATTCACCGCTACTTTGAGCGGCGTCAAAAGCAATATAACAACAAAAATTGTGTGCTTTTGGTGCACCAAAACCCCTCATGGATTATGGAGGCAGACTCATGTGTGAAACTATAAAAAGGTATATTTCTATTTTACACACATACATAAATTAAAAAAGGGACAATAATCTTAATAACAAAACATTGCATCAAATAGACATACAGTACATATGTTGACCTATCATCATACAGTAACATCTAAAATACCCTATACACATCAAATGCATCTAGAGGGCTACCCGTGTTCAATTGCAGGTCAGCTCCAATGAATAGCTGTGGTGAAACCCAACATGTTTCAGACTTGCAGTCCTTCCACAGGGTATATGCTGGGTATTTTTAGCTTCTAAAACATGAATACATAATAAAAATTAGTTGCATAAGAATATAGCTTCATTGTACATATATCATATTATATCTGGTATATCACACAGGCTGCTGTGAATACTTACAGAAATCAAACCTAGAAACACGCAATGGATAAAATCACATAAATTCCTGCTAGATGTGGTGGTCCTGCGGAACCGTCTCCCAGGAGAGTAGAAGGGATATACCAAATGGCCAGACGGGCAAAGATGACCCCTAATGGCATCAGCCAGTTAAGATGCCTGTCTAAAGGTAAGAGCTAGTAGTATAGAAATGTAATAATTATCCAAACTGCAAAATAAAGTGCCAAAAAAAAGAGAAAAGGAAACGGGAGGGACATTGGTGAATATAGGCGATTAGCTATATAGTAAATGCATCACAAATTATATTAAGATTGGATGAAGTTTCAGGGGAATTAGAGGAGGTATATGTAAGGAAAAGGCAGAGAAAAGAGCACCCCCACACACCCAAAACTATGTAGGCCAGGTAAGAGATTGTGATACCTTAACCACTTAAGCCCCGGAAGGATTTGCCCCCTTAATGACCAGGCCTTTTTCTCTTATCGTCCATTGACTGACACAGCTGGATACTGTAAACGTGTGGGTATATGTCCCTGCTCGCAGGAGAAGATCTAGGCAGAATGTTCGATGTTAGAAACATACATTCTAGAACAAGCCAGAGCTGAACAGCCCCGCCCAGCAGGGCGGTCCCTCCGGACATTACCCTCCCATCTGCAGCTAGCAGCCTCAGTTTTTTTCTGCCTAGCAGAAGGAGAAGACGTGGCTCTCTCAGGAGCCAGTCTCCTGGAAGATTTTACTTTTAAATTGTATTCCTTTGGCAATTTTTTTATTTTGTTTTTGAGACCTTCAATCGACTGTCGCCTGGGCAACAGGTTGGGTACACTGGTATCCTCGTAGTCTTCCCTGTCCGACCATCGAGCATGCTGATTCTCGCCTTGTGTGCGTGAGACTCCGTTCACGACATGCCCCATGACTCCAGGGGTGGCTGGGTTGCTTATATGCTCCCGTGGTCCTCTCAAGATTGAACAGTACCTGACTGACTGTATCTTTCGCGGTGGACCGGGTCGACAGCTACGCAGTACTGCTCTGTGATAGGTCTGTCTGAAACAAGCCAGTGGGTCCCTGAAATGGACGGGTAAGTAGTCTCTCCTACTGCAGGTGAGTACATGCTGGCTGTGTTTCTTTATATGGGGGGTTTCTCCCTGTCTCCCCCCTGTTATGCTGCTCTCTGCACCCTGTACTGGTGCTGTGCTGTGGGGGTGCTTGGGGGTCACTCTGGCCTGGCCAACTGGCAGTGCTCCTGCACCTGCGGTCCTTATGGACCAGTTGTCGGCAGTCCTGGAATCATTTCTTGTCAGAATGGAAGCGGTGTGCGAGCGCAAGGGAGCTATAAAGCCCCCTCTCCCCACAAAAATCTTTAGTGGAGGAGTGCTCTGATTCAGATATGGGCCTAGCTACTGTGCTCGGGACCCTACTCTGAATATTTTAATGTTTTTGAACAGGACATTCCCTTGTGAGGAAGACTCCAGTTCTGTGTCAGTAAATTACAGGGCGCTTGTAAGTGAACTCATTGATGATGTGAGGAACACTCAAGCTGGATGCTGGTTGCTGTGGCTGTGGTACCTCAGGCGGACGCTGTTTCCCTTGGTTCCTTCAAGCTTTTCTTTTACACAGCTTCCTCACTGTTTTCCTCACACGCTGCGTCAAGAGCAGCATGGATGATACAGTGGTACAGTGTCCCCCCCCCCCCCCCCCCCGGTCCGTGCAGCATGGTGGGGGGGGGGGCGACTTTATTCACTTATGTCTCTAGTCACTGTGAGCCTTCTGTGTGATGTCCTGAGGCAACAACAGGGTCTCTGCACCTGTGGTTTCCCGCCATTTCCTGGGGAACGCTCTGAGCTCTGACAGACACACGGTCTTCGGCAGCACAGTTAAGCAGGTTGGAATGATACAGAGAAGATTATGTGTCTCTGTGCCATAATTTAAACTCATCCTATACCTCTACACTGCATACATTCACAGTGTATGTATGTGTTATGGGTATTTGTGTCTGCGTGGGTGTCCCCCCACGTTCCAATGCTGTGTTTCAGTGCCATACATGATATAAACATACACAATATGTTTATGCACGACTCTAGATACATTCACAGTATATGTATGTATTATACTCTCTGGGTCAGCGCGGGGGCTCCGGTGTTCTCCTGCTCTCTAATGGTATGTGCGCTTCGGCTCTCTGCACAGTATAGACATGTTCAATATGTTTATTGCACATACTATACATATTTACAGTATGGGTATACTGTCTGCGTGGGGTTCCTCCGGGTACTCCAGTTTCCTCCCACGTTCCAATGGAAATGCACAGCATAAACATGTGCAATATGTTTATTCACATGCTATCATTCCTACACGGTATCTGTGTGCTGTCTACGTGGGTTTCTTCCGGGTGTTCCGGTTTCCTCCCACGCACTGACGGTATGTGCGCCTTTGGCCCTCTGTACAGTTAAACATGTTTATCACGCATGCTCTAATACCTACACGGTATGTGTATGCAGTCTGTGTGGGTTTCCTCAGGGTGCTCCGGTTCCCTCCCACACTCCATTGGTATGGGCGCTTTCAGCGCTATGCACAGCCTAAATTTGTGCGATTTGATATCCACATACTAACATACCTACCCGGTATGTCTGTGCAGTCTGCGTGGGTTTCCTCTGGGTTTCCGCCCACGCTACATGACATGCGTGCCTTTGGTGCAATACACGGTGTAAACATACACATTATGTTTATACACAACACTAAATACATTCACAGTAGTTGTATGTATTGCATTCTCTGGGTCTGCGTGGGGTCCTCCGGGTACTTCGGTTCCTCCCACGCGCCAACGGTGTGCGCGCCTTCGGTGCTATGCACACATAGGCTTGTGCAAAATGTTTATCACACATACTATAATACCTACACGGTATGCGTATGCAGTCTGCGTGGGTTTCTTCCGGGTGCTCCGGTTTCTCCCCCGTGCTCCAATGGTGTGCCCATTTTCAGCGCTATGCACAGTAAAAACATGTGCAATTTGTTTATTCGCAGGCTAACATATCTACACGGTTGTGTACGCAATCTGCGTGGCTGGTTTTTGTCCAAGCCCCGATGATGTGCGCGCCTTCGTCGTTAGCACAGTATAAATGTGTTTAATATGTTTATCCACACATACTAAACCAAATACGCCGTATGTGGTTGTATTATGCTCTTTGAGGCTGGGTGGGTTTCCTCCCACACTCTATTTGCACGCAATACACAGTATAAACTATGTGTTTGTACAATCAGCACTTATCAATGGGGTAGCTGCTGGATGTAGCATTGTCATAAGGATCCCTGGTATCAGGGGTACCACTTTCCACCTTTTTTCAGTGGTGATCAGAAGCGCTGGCTTGGACTGTGTTCGCCAGGCTGGGGTTAGCGTTGGAGGCTGAGTTACTGGTCCTCTGACTGAGTTTTTAAGGAAGCTCTGTCAAGTTGCCTTTCTTGGCCAACAGTTGAGGCACCCTGTAAACCGGGGCCTCTCTTCTCCGGTACATGCAGAGTCTCTTTGGGAACATCTCGCTGCAGGACGGTCCTGTCGGTCGTTTGCATTGCAGGGGAAAGGGTCCTTACACCCGGAGGTGTTTCCACCTCCTTTACCGGAGGTGGGGCACCGGATGTGGACCTTATGGCCTCTCGACTCACTCGCAAGGTGTCAAGATCGTGGCCAGGTCCAGGGACCCCTGGACAGACGCGTCTGACACATTGATAGCCCGTGGGGTCAGTATCGCCTGATATATGCTTACTCTCCGCTAATGTTGTTGCTTCGCCGAGTAGGGGCCGAGGCCGTTCCGGTGATCCTCATTGCTCCGGAACGGCGTCATTGGCACGCCAATCTAGTTTGGTTGTTCGCAGACGTTCCTTGGCGACTGCCTATTTGGGTGGACCTTCTGTCTCATGGTCCCATACTTCATCCTGCTTTACAGTCCTTGGCTTTAATGGCATGGCTGTTGAAAGCCAGGTGCTGAGGGACCGAGGTCTCTCGGATTCGGTCATCTCATCTATGTTGTTGGCACGGGAATCTTCCTCCAGAAAGATATATCACCGTACCTGGAAGGCTTACATCGCTATGTGCGAGGAACTTGATGGGCGTCCTCGGACGTATTCCGTTCCCAGGATTTTGCTGTTTTTTACAGCGTGGTGTGACCCAAAAGCTGGCCTTGCATACCATTTGAGGGTCGGATTTTGGCCCGGGCTGTCTTTTCAACGACCGCTACCAGGCCATTCCTTGATTGGCACCTTTTTGTGCAGGGAGTTCGCCATGTGATCCCCCCTGTCAAGCCCCTCTCCCTACTTGGGATCTGAATTTGATGCATCTCGGTTCTCCAAGAACATCCCTTTGAGAATATCAGAGAGATTCCTCTCTTGACCTTGTCCCAGAAGGTGGCCTTCTTAGTGGTCATTTCTTCGGTTAGACGGGTGTCTGAGTTGGCGGCCTTGTCCTGCAAGTCGCCTTTCTTGGTCTTCCATAAGGATATGGCGGTGTTGCGCCCACGACAGTCCTTCTTTCAAAAGGTGGTCTCGGCCTTTCACCTTTTAGGAGGGCATTGTTCTTCCGTCCTTGTGTCCTCACCCTTCGCATCCCTGAGAGTTTGCGCTTCATACATTAAGATGAGTACGAGCCTTACGGGTGTACCTGTCTGCTACTGTTTCCATTCGGAAGTCTGACTCACTGTTTGTGTCTGTCTCTGGTCCAAAACAGGGCCGAGCAGTGTCGTCTGCCACCGTCTTAAGGTGGATCAGGCAGACCGTCATACAGGCCTATGCCCTTAAGGGGCGGGCGCCTCCCTTTCCGGTTGCGGCGCATTCCACCAAGGCAATTGGTGCTTCCTGGGCTTTCCGACATCAAGCGTCGGTTGCACAAGTGTGCAAGGCGGCGACCTGGTCGTCCGTCCATGCCTTTTCAAAATTCGATAAGGTTGATGGGGCTGCATCTTCGGATGCTTCCTTCGGCCGCAAAGTGTTGCAGGCCGCTGTTTAATGTTGCAACTCCTCCGTTGAGGAGCTCTGCTTGTTTGGAGTGAAGTTTCGGTTGTTCCTTTACTACTGCTCCCACCCTTCTGATACTGCTTTGGGATGTCACACACGTTTACAGTATCCAGCTGTGTCAGTCCATGGACGATAAGAGAAAATAGGATTTTTGTACTCGCTGTAAAATCCATTTCTCTGACGTCCATGGACTGACACAGCACCCACCCTTCCTTTTAAGGTTTGTACTGCTTTGTTACGAACTGAGGCTGCTAGCTGCAGGTGGGAGGGTAATGTCCGGAGGGACTGCCCCTCTGGGCGGGGCTGTTCAGCTCTGGCTTGTTCTAGAATGTATGTTTCTAACATCTAACATTCTGCCTAGATCTTCTCCTGTGAGCAGGGACATATACCCACACGTTTACAGTATCCAGCTGTGTCGGTCCATGGACGTCAGAGAAACGGATTTTACGGTGAGTACAAAAATCCTATTTTTTGTGATATGGCACTGCGTCGCTTTAACTGACAATTGTGCTGTCATGCAACGCTGTACCCAAACAAAATGTATGTCCTTTTTTTTTTTTCTCACAAATAGAGCTTTCTTTTGGTGCTATTTGATCACCTCTGCGGTTTTTATTTTTTGCGCTATAAACAAAAAAAAATTGATTAATAAATATCCCAAAAAGAAAAAAAAATTCTTCATCGTTTTGGCCAATATGTATTCTTCTACATACAATAAGCGTATATTGATTGTTTTGCGCAAAAGTTATAGCGTCCACAAAATAAGCAAGAGATTTATGTCATTTTTATTATTTATTTTTTTTAATATTTTTTTTTTTACTAGTAATGGCTTCAATCTGCGATTTTTAGTGGGACTGCAACATTGCGGCGGACAGATCGGACACCGTGACACTTTTTTGGGACCAGTAACATAAATACAGCAATCAAAGCTAAAAATAGCCACTGATTACTGTATAAATGTCACTGGCAGGGAAGGGGTTAACACTGTTCCCTGGATGTGTTCCCGATGACTGGGAACAGAAGATCTCCTGACATGTCACTAGGCAGAACGGATAATTGCCTTGTTTACATAGGCAGTTCGCCGTTCTGCCTCTGTACACCGTGGGTCATCAGTGGACATCGAGTCCGCGGGACCCGCAGACGCACCCGCTAGCCTCCCTGCACAGACCGACGTACACCTACAGCGGTTTGCGCAGGAGAGCAGACCTGCTGCTGTATAATGACAGCCACTGGTCGGCAAGAGGTTAAAGTAAAAAAGATCCATGTGTCCACAGCTGGTGTGCGGACTGGGGTGCTGTATAAATACCCTACCTTGTAGTAGAGGAAGTGCAAACACCCTATTGGAGATGGACTTTGGCTGGGCAATGGCACCAAGACGTGCACCCCGATCCGGGAGGGAGTTGCTGCTTTGATGCATGCCTGCTGTATACACATGGATCTCTCTCGCTTCAAGTTATCACAATCGATTACCTGGCCTACATTCTTTTGGTTTTGTGTGTAGGGGTGCATTTTTGTTACATATACCTCCTGTGATTTTTATCCATTGTGTGTTTCTAGGTTTGATTTCTGTATTCACTTCACAGCAACTAAAAATAATAAAGTGAGCGCTAAACAGAAAAATTAAATAACCTCTGCTAGCAAAAACAAGGTAATACAGTGAAACCTCGGATTGCGAGTAACGCGGTTTACGAGCGTTAAGCAATACGAGCTATTTTTACAAACAATTCTGACTCACTTTGTGAGCGTTGTCTCGCAAGATGAGCAGGATTCAAGCCGCTAGGGTGTGCAGTACCACATTTGGCCAGAGGTGCCGGGGCGCCGGTGACACTCGGAGACACTCTATCCCGAGCGGTGTCGGAGCATTTCCGAGTGTCTCCGGCGCCCCGCACCTCTTGTCACATGCAGTACTGCATAGACAAGCATTGGCTATGGAACGGATTATCTGAGATTCTATTATATCCTATGGGGAAACTCACTTTGATATACGAGTGCTTTGGATTACAAGCATTCTTCTGGAACGAATTATGCTCGTAATACAAGGTATTACTGTATATCCAATCCTCCTAAGCAATAAACATAAAATATGCAGCTCTGTGATAAATATAAACGTGAGTTACATAAACATAAAAAAGTCCTTCTGTGTATATCAAAAAAAGTCAAATGTTTCCAGTGCAAAAGAAGGTGTCCGAGGATGCATTTTTATGCGAATTGCGAAGGGTAGGATTTCAGAGCCAGAACGTCGTGTAGGTCGGTGTGGCAGTGTTATGTGAATCGAGCGGCATGATAGTTTTTATGCAATTTTACCTGTTCGTTGTATGTCCTTTTTAACAAATGCTACACTATGAGGCATATCTTTTGTTTATGGCCTTTGGTATTTTTACCCATATGAATGGAGCTCTACCCTGTGAAGTGAGATAAAATGAGAGGAAATAATTGCACTGAAACCTGTGGACATCCCTGTTTTCACCTTTGATGCTTCTTATGATCTTTTGTTCGGTGAGTGTGCATTGCTTTGGGGTGGAGGCTGGTGATCGGCAGTTGCACTTCTATTTTATGCATGCAGTGTTACTCACCTGGGTGTAATTTATCAGAGTGGTAACAGTATTACACCATATCAGTTTTTTTCGGCCTAGGTGGAGTTCCAGAGATAAGGATCAAAGGAGAGGAGTTATCGTGCTCCACATGAGTGGCATTATCAAAGCGTGTTTGCTGCACTTAATTTTGTTGCCACAAATTCTGGTAAGCCTTCCATCCTTATGGTGGTCGGACACCTTCTTTTGCACTTGCTGAGTGGCAACATTGGAGTTTTTTGTTATACACTGGACTTTTTTTATGTTTATGTAACTCACGTTTATATTTATCACAGCGCTGCATATTTTATGTTTTTAAAGGGACACTAAGAGCCCATTCACACAGGGACGACTTTGGATCCGACTTCAAGTCGCGCTCCATGAGAAAATCAATGTAAGTGAATTGAGCGGTCTTAATGCATACTACTGCAGTTGCTCCGACTTCAGAAAATGTTCCTGTACTACTTCAGTTCGACTTGTAGGCAACTTGTACCCATTGATTTCAATGGAAGTCGCCTCAGAAGTTGGATCACTGTCTTAACAGAAGCAACAATACAGGAAGAGAACATGCATTTCTCAGGCAAACACCTCCCTCCCACAGAGCTGATTCTTGTTTGATTGGCCACTGGAAAGCCTCCTGTCCTGGAGACAACTTGAAGTTGCCTTGTAAGTTGCCTCATGTCGTGCTGTGATTCATACTCAAGTCGTGTCCAAGTTGCCTCCCAAAGTCGCGCTGGAAGTAGTGTTGCCCCTGTGTGAATGGAGTCTTAAGGTTCCCGTTTAAAAAACAAACAAACATGTTTTATACTTACCTCCACTGTGCAGCTCGTTTTGCACACAGTGGCCCCGATCCTGGTCTTCTGGGGTCCCTCGGCGGCTGTCTCGGCTCCTCCCCGCAAGAACTAACCCCCTTCATGGGAGCTCTCTCCCATGGGGGTTAGTTTGCGGGCGCACTCCTGTGATACAGCCGGCGGCTATAGCCGCCGACTGTATCACTCGGCCCCGCCCCCGCTTGGCGCGCCGCATCATTAGATACAATTGACAGCAGTGAGAGACAATAGCTGCGCTGCTATCAATCCATCCAATCAATGGCCAGACTGAGTGGAGAAGAGGACGTCGGGGGGCAAGCACAGCAAATGAATGGGCTCAGGTAAGTAAAACGGGGGGGGGGGGGGGGTGTCTGCCAGGTTTTTTTTTTTTTTTCACCTTTTTTTTAGGATGCATGAAGGTGAAAAAAAACGAACCTTTACAACCCCTTTTAAGTATTCACAGCAGCCTTTGTGATATATTTCTATATAGGATTGCAGGTTGCAATTTAGATATTGCAGGTGCATTTTGCGTTTTTTCAATACACGCTTTTGATCCATTGAAGTCTATGGAACCAAAAACCAGAAAAAAAAGTCATTAGCCCTTTCAATAAAATGCAGAGATGTGAACTACCTCCATAGGAAACCATGTTAAATGGACTGTAGTGTTTTTCTGCAAAACTAAAACATGCAAAAGAATGCATAGATGTGAACCAGGCCTTATTGAGGTTGAATCTTTGTCAGCATTTACTTACCCATGGGCTGCTGGAACCTCCTACACGTAGTTTGTCGTTTTAAATATTTTAACATTATTTTTTCTCCCAGTTATCTTCAGAAATGATATTTTTGCCATATGCATACTTCATGGTTACGGATATGATGTCATATCCTACTTGTTTCCAAGAAATAGGTTGATCTGTTTATGCTGAATTCACTTTGGGCCCGATGGAGAACAGGGAATGTTTGCAACTGATGCCTTTGTTGCTTTGCATCAAAAGCCTGAATAACTTTTGAAATGTTTGCTGTAACTTGTTGCCTATACGCTCTCTTTTTCATACTCCCTTTTATGCGTTTGTCTTTTTTAGTGGCCTTGAAGGCAAAAGATTTCCAATTGACATTTCTGTGAGTCAATCAGCTTTGCAAATTCAGTCTCCGGATAGCTGTGACAAGCTTCATCTGCCACAAGAGGTCAAGCTAGTTCCTTCAACATGTAGATATGTACAGCACGTCTCTGGGGAAGGTTTGCACGTAAGGATGAAGGCTCATGTTGACTACAAAACAGGTACTGGCTCTGTAAAATAAGAATTTATGAAGAACTGAAAACAGATTATTGAAAACCTAATCCAAGACCAACAAATCACACTGGCAAATGTTGTTATTAAAGGGTGTCCATTGACTATCAACTTACTCCCAGAACCCAGCCCCCCCCCCCGCAGCTGATCACAGGTCGAGGCAAAGGGCCAATCACAGCAGCTCTTTACCATGTGATTCGCTGTATCCAATCACAGCTGATCACATGTAAACAAATACCGGTTATCAGCATTTCTTTCCGAGGAGGAGGGAATGCAACCTGCAGAGGACCATCAATGATTACCTGTGTGAGTATGGCACCGGGGTCAGGGGAGCTTTTTTTCGCCACGCCAGTGGCTACTGATCAAGGATGCATGCACTGTCCTGTCACCTTTTGAGGAGGCCATGAGGATGGTGAGCAGTGACAATGCATGCATCAGTGATACGGTCCCTTTTGTCTTCCTGTTGGAGCACACGCTTCGTGAAATAATGGACAGGGCACTTGAGGCAGAACAGCGGGAGGAAGAGGAGGACTTACCTCTCAAGGCCCCCTTTATCCAGATAGTATTCCTGTGGGCCCGCCAAACACACAGGAAGAAGAGGAGGATGGTGTCAGCATGGACGTGGAGGCTAACACTCAGCAGCAGTCTTCAAGGGATCGTTTTCAGTCCCCAGAAATCCAAGGAGATGTACGTGGCTGGGAGGAGGTAGTTGCGGATCATGTGATCCTTCGTGACCCAGAGGACTCAGAATCGAATGCCTCTGCAAACTGACACTGCATGGTAGGGGTGCAACGGATCAAAAAACTCACGGATCGGATCGATCCTCGGATCAGAGCCACGGATCGGATCATTTTCGGATCGGCAAAAAAAAAAAAAATTAGTAATATCCACGTCATCCCCCCCCCCCCACTGTAATATCCACAATCTTCCCCCAGTAATATCCACAATCTTCCCCCAGTAATATCCACAATCTTCCCCCAGTAATATCCACAATCTTCCCCCAGTAATATCCACAATCTCCCCCCGTATGTAATATCCACAATCTCCCCCCGTATGTAATATCCACAATCTCCCCCCGTATGTAATATCCACAATCTCCCCCACTTACCAGTCTCTCCCGCCGGCCAGTTCAAATCCACGAGCAGCGAGGGGTGATGACGTTACAAGGCGGCCGACCGCCCACGGGTGTACCAAGATGGCCGCGGCTCCGGAGCTAGGCCGAAGCCGCGGCCTTTCCTAAGGCCGAGGATCGCGGTGTGTGCCGATCCGAACGGGGTGACCCGTTCGGATCACGGATCGTCACCGATCCGTTGCACCACTACTGCATGGCCTCTGATTCTGCAAAGCCTGCGAAAGGACCCTAGGATTTGTGGTATCAAGGAGAGGGATCATTACTGGCTGGCAACCCTTCTTGATCCACGTTACGAGGGTAAGGCCTCGTACACACGGCCGAGATTCTCGTCGAAAAAAAACATGTCGTTTTTTTCGACGAGATTCTTGGACAAGAAAATTGTCCCGGCCGAGTGTACACACGCTCGATTCAAAGAACCCGCGGTTCTTTGAATGGAGCGTACGCGGTGACGTCATCGACTACGACGAGCATGCGCTCGTCACATTCGATGCCGTCACCGCCATCTTGGTATACCCTACGTATGCCTAGGAAGCTACCGCGCATGCGTCGAATTCATTTCGAACATGCGCGGGCTTCCGGGAGGACAGGTAAGTGTACACACACTCACTTTTCTCGTCGAGAAACATGCCAATGAGAATCTCGACGAGAAAATAGAGAGCAGGTTCTCTATTTTCTCGTCGAGGTTACTTGTCGGTTTTCTCGACGAGAAACCATACACACGAACGAATTTCTCGGCAAGACATCTCTGCCAGCAAGTTTCTTGCTGGTTCTTGCCGAGAAACTCGGTCGTGTGTACGAGGCCTAAGGTTGCAGAATTCATCCTGCCTTCACAGAGCAGAGGATGAAACCTCTTCAGAAGTCCTTGAAGAAAAGTTTGTGCAATGCATTTCCAGAGCCTGGGAGGTTACAATTTCCTGGTGCTGGACAACGTGTTGCTGAGGCTTCCTTCAGTCGGAGAAAGAGCGATGGAGAAGGTGGCCGGCTGACCGATGCTTTCAGACAATTTTTCAGTCCTCAGCGCCAAGGTCTGATCGAGTCAAGCAACCATCGTCCGCATTACATGGTACAGGAATATCTAGGGGCAAGAGCAGACCTGGAGACCTTCCCAACGGAGCATCCACTGGGTTACTGGGTCTTGAGGATGGACCACTGGCCAATGCTTGCTCAATATGCAATTGAGCTACTGGCCTGTCCTGCATCCAGCGTTCTTTCGGAACGCACATTCCGTGCTGCTGGAGGCTTTGTAACCGATCAGAGAGTGCACCTGTCCACAGACTCGGTTGATAGGCTCATATTTACAAAAATGAATCAATCTTGGATCAGCAGCTACCAAGCACCTGATGCTGATGTAACTGATTGAATTTTCTATGGATGTGGGATCCCTTGAAGACTGCCTGTGTTGAGTGACTATCCTATTATGCTGAATGACTATCCTATTCCTCCTGAATCTTGATGATGCTAGCTTCTAAGAATATTTTTGGCTTAGGGCACCACCACCACAACTTCTTAAAGCCCAAATTTTCTGCCCCTGTTTAACAGGGGCATGTAATTACAATTCTTGATCTAATATTTCACAGCAGGGCCCGTTCCTGCACCCAACAAGAGTAACTGTGAGGACTTAGTGTTCTGGCGCCACCAAAACCAAAGGCCCAATTTTTGTAAATAGGGCTGGCCGTATAGTATATATACTTTTTTAATTTGGGTGCGGGGTTCCCCTTAATATTTAATACCAGACCCAAAAGGCCTGTTAATTGACTGGGGGGGGCCCCATGGCGTTTTTTTTCAATGAGTTTTATCTGTATTGCCGAGACCCGACAATTCATTACAGCCGCGATCAGTTTTAAAGGACTTTTTTGCGGGACTGTTCTAAACACGGGAAAAATGCGTCCCTTTACATGCATACTATAGACACCCCCTAGGCACGAAATTTAAAGGAATATTTCATTTTTATTGTTTCACTTTAAGCATTATTAAAATCACTGCTTCCGAAAAAAAAAAATTGCATTGATACATGTCCCCTGGGGCAGGACCCAGGTCCCCAAACCCTTTTTATGGCAATAACTTGCATATTAGTCTTTAAAATGTGCACTTTTGATTTTTAATGTTCCTGTCCCATAGACTTTAACGGTGTTCGCGCGTTCGAACAAACTTTTTGCCTGTTCGCATGTTCTGCTGCGAACCGAACCGTGGGGTGTTCGGCTCATCCCTAGTGCCCAGTAGGCAAGTGATTACAAAAGCTGGCTCCTAGATTCAAAGCAAATTTGTCAAGCCCTGGCCTATGGGGTTGATTTACTAAAACTGGAGAGTGCAAAATCTTCTAACGTCAGCTTGTTCATTTTTGGAAGCTGATTGGTTTCTTTGCAGAACTGCACCAGGTTTTGCACTCCCTGCTTTTAGTACATCAACCCCAATGTTTTTGTCTGGTAGCAGGTAGCCAGTGTCCATCCATATAAAGGTAGCAATGAACAGGGAGTGTGTCTGACCTTTTTGAAATGGAACAATTTCTGTACCACTTAGCCATACATGTGCCTAGCCATACACTTAGATTTCTCTTGTTCAGCCCTTTTAGATAAACAAGTGAAATTTGTCGATTCCACTATCAACGTTAACAAGTTTGGATAGAGAAATCTGCACTGCTGTCCATTGTATTCCGACAGCAGTGGTTGTCAGGTTGCCCTAACTGTTCCTGCATCTGATTGGATGCAGGTGCTGTTGGGTCAACAATTTTCTGCCCCACTGCTTCAGTTTTCTGATTGAAGGATGTTGGGCAGAGTGGTGTGGACACTGCCACCCACAGTTTGAATGTCAGATAGTTCATCACAAACTGGCCGAAATGTGTTTGTTGTATGGCAAACTTTAGGCTATAATACATTTCTTATAAGTGAACAGATAAAGTATTTTCTGAAGGTCCTGAAATTATTTCAAAGGCTAATTCCACCTTAACACACTCATATTGATTAACAAAAAAAGTGCATTTTTTTTTTGTCTTTGAGCCTGCAAAGCATTGCAACTGAGATCAGCGGATTGCCAGTTTGGGGGAGGAGGGTTGCAGACTGTAAACATGTGTCATGTTAACATGGTGGTAGCATGAAACATGGTCATAAAGATGGACTTCACTTTTAAAACTATGCATTATTTAATTGAGAATAACATTCAGGTCTTTAGTTACATTTTGAGAATCCCAAATGTAACTGAAGAGTACCACAAGTTTACAATATATCCATAAAAAAAATACAATATTTAACCTGTACTTGTATCCAATTAAGAGCACTAAGTGTCAATTTTGTCTGCTGCTTTTGTTCCTCTATCAACGTGAAGCACCTCTGACAAGTTTTCCTGACACCAAGAGAACAATGATGACAGGGGAGGCACCTCCAGCTGACGTTCCTGTGTGCTGTGTAAAGGGGGTGTGTCCCCTCCTCCAATCAGCTTTCAGAGCTCCCCTCACAGAGCTCTGCAGAGTGTAACTTCAGTTTTCCGCCTCCTCTTTTCTGAACTCTCAGACAAGCTGTATAATTCAGCACTTTAAACAGATGTAGCGAAGAGGTGGGCTACAGATAAACGGGTACAACGTATGTAGGGGGATTTGTTTCATCTTTGTGTAGCACCTGATGCCAGTCACTGCACTGGATGTATGTAGGGGTTTACAACTACTTTTAAAGTAAACCTGTACAGAAACAAATGTGAAGGCTGCCATTGATGAACTCCTGAAAAATAGCGGCTTGATATTCTTAGACATTATGGCATAAAAAATATATTGAAGCAGTATTAAACCCAATACCAAATATGTATTTTAGTGTAGGATACCAATCCATGTGATGATTGCATTAGTTCTCTTTTTTTAGACGTTTCTCCCTCTGTTTTTACCTGGTGATCTTTCCAGTAACACACCTGTATTGGAGGGCCCCCTCTCTGGATGAATGAGCACAAGGGGGCACCTTTTGGACAGCATCATGATCAGTCGGGGGGGGGGGGGGGGGAGTCCGAAGCCAAACTTCAGCTCACACTGCAGTTACAAGCAACAGTTTTTATTGTTTTAGGATAAATGTTTTACATAAAAGCTGATCATTGTAAGCACCCCTGCCAGTGGTAAATGGTTTGTCTCAACACTCCAAACTCCTGCATTTGCAGATGAGTTTGTTCTGTTGAAAAACAGAATTACTTGCTGGATCACCAGGTGAATATAAAGGAAAGAAAGCCTAAAAAGGAAACTTATGCAGCCATCACATCTAAGAATTTGTGAGCTGAAATATAACTGTTTGTTAGCATATTCTATACTAGTATGTTCAGAAAGAAGAGTCGCTTCCTCCACACTGTATAATACAATAACTAAAACATGGAGAGCGGCAGTCCGGCATAATGGCTACAGTAGGTGTGAAGACCTTTAGGCTCCGTTCACACCATGGCGTTACAGATTGGGGGCAGAATCGCTGCAATTCTGCCTTGCGATCCCCGTTACTTTTAGAGGCACCCCAATCGGTCCCGGAACTTCCTTTGGGCGACGGGCGTCCTGTGATTCTGTTTGCACAATTTTACTGCAATTCATTGGGCAACAATCGCGGCAAAATTCCCAGGGCGTTTTGTGGCTATTCAGGAACGTGGCCAGAATTGCGGCGATTCTTCCCCGATCCAGAACGCCATGGTGTCAACGGAGCAAGAATCTCAAGCACAGATGTCTTGCCAACATTCGCCACTGTCGGGTAATTTAACTTTCCAGCGTCTACCAAAATCTGAGATTATTTTGGGTAGGTTTCCACGATAGGTGGCGCTTCTCATTAGGTCTCTGTATAGCCATGAGCATGCTTGCACCTGACCCATGTTGCCGTGAAGATGCGGACCATTCACTTGACTTTTTGGACACACCTCGTAGTGCCCCATCATTGGTGTCAGTGGATAGAAGAGAGCCAAATAAAGGCAAGTAAAGTGTGCCAAAGTTTATAGACCCCTGCTGTAGGCTGTCATTTAACTGAATTTTTTACAAGATTAGAGTGTTCTTTTAATATAGGCTTTGGTTGTAGCTGGCCTGCACCAAGTGACTGAATAACTTCTGTCTAAAACTTCAGTGGTGGGCAGTTTTATTGGTATGTAGCTGTAAGGAGGACTTCATATTTTCCTACTTTCATTGTTGGAAGAATGCAGTGATTTGTGTTATCTGGGTCAAACAGAAAATTTTTGTTTTGTGTCTCCAATAAACCTTCCTAAAAGCATTATTCCTCTGCTTCTATTCTCCTTATTATAGAAGTATTTCACTTTTGTTGTAGAAGTGATGTCTTTGCAGTTTTTATATGTCCACTTTATTTTTTGTTACTTTTCAAATGTTTTGAGATATACAGTACGGTAAAGCTAAAGACTTCTTTATGCTTAGAATAAAATAGTGCTTTTATTTTCTACCAGAATGGCGAGCTCTATTGTAGCGGCTTTTTAAAATACTTCTGAAGCTTTAGCTGTGTAAAATAGAAGTATAAAAGCGTGCTTGGAATTTTTCTATATACAAAGCTAATGTATATTTTTCTGACGACTGCTGGAGGAAATGACCCCCCCCCCGTTTTATAAATTATAATGTGGCGCTTGCTTGTGCAATATATGCAAAAAAATTTATGGAGTATTGTAAACCTGCTGGGTAATATGGTCCAAATGCCAGTGCTGTACTTTCACATCTCAATTAATTTAAATAAAATATTAATGCGATACTCCTACTGGGCAGTGCATCCAATCACCAGTGCTTTAAGACATACAGAATAGTGCAAAATGTGCAAATAAGGATACAATTATAAATTGATCATTAAATTGACGTGTCAATCCAGTTCAGTGATAAAACTTTCACAAAGATATGTGTCCATGA
The DNA here is from genome assembly GCA_029206835.1 of Rana muscosa. Taxonomy (NCBI): domain Eukaryota; kingdom Metazoa; phylum Chordata; class Amphibia; order Anura; family Ranidae; genus Rana; species Rana muscosa. Next base: position 721,441,907 of record CM055121.1, on the reverse strand, counting down.
ATCTATATTGTCATCCCAGTTGGCAGAGTTACCTTTCATATGAGGAGATTATCAATACCCATTGGGACATTTTGATTACCTGTCATTTATTGATTGGACTGTCATTTTTGTTTCATTATTGCACTGCACATACCATTCATTTCCATGAATCTATAGACTGAAAATCCAATGACGCTGATTGTACAGATACATTCACCTTCCTGTGTAGTGTGATCACTCTCCCATACACCACAATCCAATCTGTGTGTGCTAGCAGCTCACCTCATTCCTTAGACCGTGAAGGTCTAATATAGTTTAGGATGTAAAAGATTCTTCTCCGTGGCTCACTGTGTTCTAATTAGTAATGCAATACTTTTTAAAGTGGTTGTATACCCACTTTGTGATTTTTACCTACAGGTAGGCCTATAATAAGGCTTACCAGGCTGTAGGTAAAATGAATGGTTTAGGAGGTATTCACCTTGCATGCAGCCTCTGACGACGTCAGCGGCGCACGCGCTCTGAAGGTCCGGCGGATGCTCCCGAAAAAATCAGAGCTCCTTGCCTGAACGGAGGACTCCCTTGCATGCGCGGGAGTTATGTCATCGCGGCTCAGGCCGCTCACAGCGCCGGAACCTCGAACACGGAAGAAACATGTCGGCTCCCTCAGCGGTGACCAGGAGGCAGTACGGGGGCTTTGTTCTAAGGTAAGTATTTCATAATGAGCTTGTACGCGATGCATACAAGCTCATTATGCCTTTTTCCCTACAGGTTTTTTTTTTGGTCGGGCGTACAACCGCTTTAAGACCATATGAGTGTCAGTGTTTCCTTTCACTATGCACTCTCCTCTCCTCCAGTAAGTGATGTCATTATGTAAGAAGCTAAATCCTCATAGTGTAGTATTAAAATTTTATAGAATTTATTAAAAATGTAGTAACTCGCAACAAGTACTTTACAAGTAATATCAAGCAAGGATGGGTATTGAATAACATACAGACATGCAAAAAGTTTTTTTTTTTTTTACTTTTTGATTGGGTATGTTTATAGCAGAAAGTCAATTTTTTTTTTTTTTTTTTCTTTTTTTTTCTTTTTTTTTGTTCATTGTTCAAAAAATAAAACTGCAGAGGTAATCAAACACCACCAAAAAAAGCACTTTGTGCGAAAAAGGGACACATTTTATTTGGGTACATTATCGCATGACCGTGCAATTGTCAGTTAAAGTAACACCGTGCCGTATTGCAAAAAATGGCCTGGTCATGAAGGGGGGTTAATCATCCGGAGGTCAAGTGAGTAAGGACCAATTCACACCACATGCAGTGCAGTGCTTTTTTTTTTTTTTTTTCTGCCTCGAAAAAAGCATGGAATGTAGGTTATATAGGTTCCAATGGCATAATTCACACCAGCGCAGTGCATTCCAGGTGCTTTTCAGTTCCAGCAAAAAAAAAAGCTTTTTCTCTTATCGTCCATGGACTGACACAGCTCTCATACTGATTTCATGTGGGTATATGTCCCTGCTTGCAGGAGAAGACCTAGGCAGAATGTTAAATGTTAAAACATTCTAGAACAACCAAGAGCTGAACAGCCCCGCCAAGGGGGGCGGTCCCTCTGGACATTACCCTCCCACCTGCAGCTAGCAGCCTCAGTTTTTTTCTGCCTAGCAGAAGAAGACGTGGCTCTCTCAGGAGCCAGTCTCCTGGAAGATTTTACTTAAAATTTTTATTCCTTTGGGAATTTTATTATTTTATTTTTGAGACTTTCAATCAACTGTTGGCTGGGCAACAGGTGGGTACACTGGTATCCTCGTAGTCTTCCCTGTCCGACCATCGAGTGGTCCTTGCATCCGGAGGTCTTTCAACTCCTTTGTCGGCGGTGGGGCACTCCGGATGTGGACCTGATGGCATCTCGACTCATTCGCAAGGTGTCGAGGTTTGTGGCCAGGTCCAGGGACCCCTGGGCGGATGCCTCGGACGCGTTAGTGGCCCCGTGGGGTCAGTATCGCTTAATGTATGTCTACCCTCCGCTGCAGTTGCTTCCTCGTCTGCTGCGCAGGGTAGCGGCCGAGGGCATCCCGGTGATTCTCATTGCCCTGGACGGGCCTCAGCGTCACTGGTACGCCGACCTGGTACGTCTCATCGCGGACGTCCCTTGGCGCCTGCCCTTGAGGGAGGACGTTCTATCTCAAGGTCCTATCTTTCATCCTGCTTCACAGTCTCTGGCTTTAACGGCATGTCTATTGAGGTGCTGAAGGACCGGGGCCTGTCGGATTCGGTAATTTCGACCATGCTTAGGGCAAAGAAGTCTTCTTCAAGGAAGATCTATCACCGTACCTGGAGAGCTTACATCGCTATGTGCGAAGAGCTAGACTGGTGTCCACGAACGTACTCTGTCCCCAGAATCCTGCGGTTCTTGCAGCGTGGTGTTGCACAAAGGCTGGCTTTGAGCACTATTAAAGGTCAGATTTTGGCCTTGGCTGTTTTCTTTCAAAGACCCCTAGCAGGTCATTCCTTAGTTAGCAATTTTGTGCAGGGGGTACGCCATGTGGTTCCACCTGCCAAGCCTCCGCTCCCTCCTTGGGATCTGAACTTGGTGCTCTCGATTCTTCAGGAACCTCCTTTTGAAAATATCAGAGATATTCCTCTTTTAACTTTGTCTCAGAAGGTGGCTTTTTTTAGTGGCCATCACTTCTGTTGGACGGGTGTCTGAGTTGGCGGCTCTGTCATGCAAGTTGCCTTACCTGGTCCTCCATAAGGATAAGGCGGTGTTGCGACCGCGACAGTCTTTCCTTCCTAAGGTGGTTTCGGCTTTTTACCTTGAGGACATTGTCCTTCCATCCTTGTGCCCTCATCCATCGCATCCTAGAGAGGTTGCGCTTCACAATTTGGATGTGGTGCGTGCCTTACGGGTATACCTGGCTACTGCTTCTATTCGGAAGTCTGACTCACTGTTTGTGTCTGTCTCTGGTCCGAAACAGGGCCAAGCGGTGTCGTCTGCCACCATTTCTATGTGGATCAGACAGACTGTTATACAGGCCTATGCCATTAAGGGGCGGGCGCCTCCCTTCCCGGTTACAGCGCATTCCACCAGGGCAATTGGTGCTTCCTGGGCTTTCCGACATCAAGCGTCGGTTGCACAAGTGTGCAAGGCGGTGACCTGGTCGTCCATTCATACCTTTTCAAAATTCTATAAGGTTGATGTGGCTGCATCTTCGGATGCTTCCTTCGGCCGCAAAGTGTTGCAGGCTGCTGTTTAATGTTGCAACTCCTCCGTTGAGGAGCTCTGCTGGTTTGGAGTGAAGTTTTGGTTGTTCCTTTTACTATTTTGCTCCCACCCTTTTCTTATACTGCTTTGGGACGTCCCACATGTAATCAGTATGAGAGCTGTGTCAGTCCATGGACGATAAGAGAAAATAGGATTTTTGTACTCACCGTAAAATCTGTTTCTCTGACGTCCATGGACTGACACAGCACCCACCCTTCCTTTAAGGTTTGTACTGCTTGTTACGAACTGAGGCTGCTAGCTGCAGGTGGGAGGGTAATGTCCGGAGGGACCGCCCCCTGGGCGG